>JBBBDQ010000738.1:11680000-12028926 GCA_037127315.1 Ascarosepion bandense
CGATAATCGAAAAAATCGAGTTATAGAAGGAATGGTTTGATTTTAATTAAATTTGATACATTCATAGACAAAGACATAAGAAACGATATTCAGAAGTTTCAAGGCTGCAGTTCTTACAATAGTGCAGAAAATCGATTATATATATATATATATATATATATATATATATATATATATATATATAAGGTAAGATGTTTTTGTGTGTGTCTGTTTATCTGTCTGTATGTCCTTTATACAAATCCACAATTTTTATCCAAACTTCACACAAATATTCTTTAAGCTGAGTCTGAGCTCCAGGACCATGGATTAGTTTTAAAGCTTTCATTACACCCGAGCAACGCCGGGCTATACTGCTAGTATCTTAATAAAAGTGTTTTAACGTTAACATCAGTCTTTAGTTAATGTGAGTAAATGAACACTTGAGCAAATCACTCTCCCACGATTACACAGCTGCTACCTTCGTCATCAGTCATAACATGGTCGGATCGAATTATGCCAATATTTATTCAGCTTAGTCTAGGACAGATTCACATTAGTGATATAAGGATCAACTTAATTAGGTTTAAATTTTCATTGCAGCTCTTCTGGATTAGTTCGTAAAGTAACGTCTTGAGTTTGCCAAATAAATATGATCGGCCTCGGTAGTATCTGTCGTCGATATCGGTATTTGGCCAAACAGGGTACCTCAATGTGTTTTAATGGTTAGCAAGCTTGTCTCGCTAGAACATTTACGACTGGGTATTTGAGCCCGTTCCTCATTTGGAATTCCATACGTTTGCCTGGTTCCACATCTAAGCTTCGCTTAGGAAAATCACCAGATATTTGCCCAAACATTAAAAAAAAATACTACTAGGGAGAAGTTGGAAGAACGTAAATTAAGGTTTGATTTTCTAGAACGATGACATAAAAGTGTAGAAATGTGCCACGTACATTCTCTCCGGCTCTGAAAAGGAAGGCTACTGGATATTACAAATGTTGTCTTGACTCAGTATGTCATGCTACAGAAGGTTGCATTTTACCTACAAGTTAGGAAAGTATATTCTCTTCGAGGCGACTACCTCAAAACTCCATACTAGGCTTCATTGACTGGCTGTTAAGAATCACATGACCGGTTAGGCGTAGTGCATACTCAGTGGTGATTCTACAGTGGTAGCTCCCCACGAATTTTGGCTCGGTTCCCTCCCATCTTTATAAGCTTCAAAAATTCATGAAACTGATCAGTCTCTGATTTTGACAATATTTGATCTTCAGCACTTTTCCCTCTGCGTTTTCTATTTCATTTAGCTTTTTAATGACACATACAGAGACCAGTTTGAAAGAAAAACAAACAAAATAAAACAACCAAATAGATAGAAACAGATGTGTTGTTAGGGAGAGAAGGAGTCTTAAGCGACATATTTTCATATCTGAAGGAAGATGTTAATTAGAAATAATGTCCCTAACTTGATATATAGATACATAGACAGTCAATGATTTATGACCGAGTAAAAGAACTGGTTAGAAATTACGCTGCTTGAGTTATCCACTCTGCAGAAAAATCTTGATCCCTAAGTTACCCCACCTCCACTTTCAGAGTTTCACAATCGCCAGCGTGCGTACTGATTGGTAAAGAGAACGGAAAGTTGGCCAAACACAGCACGCTACCCAGCCATTAAACGAATATATAAATCACTGTTAATATATTTAAATTTAATAGTTCTAACAGATATATATATATATGAGTTCTTTGCTTTTTATACTTTGCTTACAAGAAATGAACTCAGATTTGATTTTATTCCACAGATCAATCATCTTTGATCCGAGAACTGACGATGTTAAAAAACTTATTTAAATGACTCATGCATTTTCATAATTAGGCAAAAGTAAATTCAGAATGTAACACGTAAGTATTCGATTGCATGTAGCAGAACATTATCAATGATTTTGAACCTCTTGAGGTCCTCTACTGTTATGGACCTGTGAAGTAAATACCTACTAATCTTTTACCAAAGTTCACCCAATGCAAGGCTCAAGAGCTACTCTTCATAGAAGGTTACTGAATGAGACGTAAGAGGAGGGAGAAAGAAGTGAAGATTACAAGAATAAAGAGGATAGATAGTGGCTAACCATTGGCTCGACGAGGTTAAGATTGTGCTGTTTAGGGGAGCATGATCCACAAAGTAGCAGTTCTCGAGAAAAGTCTTATTGGAATCGTTCCTTACAATTGGAAGAAATGAATCATCATCATCATCATCATCATCATCATCATCATCCTTTTACACCCAATGGTGTGTAGGACAGTAACTTTTGTTACTGTTTCCGTAACAAACTGTTTTTTATGGGGCAGTGTTGTTAGCCCGGCGCCCAACCCCAAACCCCAAACCCCAAACTTGGAGGAACCATTCTTGGTTCTTACGTTTACAGCAACTGGTATTCGCAAACGGTCACCCATCTAAGTACTAACCAGGCTCGATGTTGCTTAATTTCGGTGATCGGATGAGAACCGTTGTATTCAACACGATATAGCCGTAGACAATGAATATTATTATCCCCAGTAATAATCAACTGTTCATTTTGTTAGAGACGGCAGCTACTAATATTAAGATTATGACAATTTTGAAGCAGTATTTTAGACTGGACCTCAAAACCACTGAAGCTGCCCACAGAATTTGGTAAACAAAGAAAATGAAGCAGTATCTGACCGTATTGCCTTTTAAAAGGTTTTAAAAGATTTCTTGAAATAATTGGATGGTGACCAGTTGTCGCTTGTAAAACTTTAAAACGCAAATTTACAGAGAATCTGAACACAAACACTCGTCGCCTTCTGAAGAGCTCAGATCATCAAAAGGATTCCATATGTAGAGCATTAAGCATCTTCAAAAAACATTTAGTAACTCTCGAACTAATTAAGCCATTGAGTTAATTAACTCAGCCATTAGCTACAATAATGGAAAATCCCGTCATCAGCAGTTAATGGGTTAAAATAATACTTTTGCTACACCCTAAATGTAGTTATCTGTTAAGTCTGGCATAAGACAACGTAGATGTCAAGCATAGAAAGAGTGGTAAGCAAGTTTAATTATTTAAATCTAACTTCAGCAGAAGAACTGCCTATTCTAGTTTACTTAACACATATCTACGACACAAAAAAACTCGTGAGATTAGTCAGATCGAAAGCCAAAACTTCATTGACCCTAGTGGGTAAAGAACTAACTTGAAGTGGTTTACAGAGGTTAATCAGCTAGTTATATCACTACAGCAGGTCTTATCATGCTTACCTACTCCTGTATTTTTGGCTTTTTTTTTGTTTGATATTTACTAAGATTATCCGAAAGGAACTGAACTGAGAGAAAGTGGCTTACGAGACTATCATACGAACAATCGTTTTATGAGCATAAATATATTATCAACTTTGGTGATTACAGTTTTCAAACGGCGCCTATAATTTCTAATTGTTTTCTGATAAAATTTTCTCTGGAAAGAAAAGTTATTCTCTTGGAAGTGAGGGCTAATGCTTTTGTTAAGGTATGTATCCATGATACTAGTCAACATCTACTCGTCAAATATGCGTGAGTTTTACTGATTGGTTTAGAGTCTGTGTATTCTGTCAAATTTGCAGAGGCGGCAAAATGAAAAAAATCTGATTACCACCAGAATGAGCGAAGCCTCAGAATCTGCTTATGAAACCTTATTCAAACGTTGATCATTCCGAGTATCAACATATTAAATACCTCCCACTGTGATTTGTCTCTGTTGAAGAGTAAGTTTTCGTAGATCATATTTAGTTTTCTGGTTTTAATCCCGAGAAGGTGATCATGATTATTTAATAAATATTTGGCTGCCAGCCGTAGATCATTATTTATAAAGTTAGCCTTACAGACCAGTGATTGTAGCTTGTACATTTTTAGTGCTTGTCTTAATCGATAGTCACTGCTCCTGTGATACGAAATCATCTGGCTTCATAAAATACGAATAAAAAATTTCATAGAAAGAGGATTGATTTGAAGCCACTTAAAGCTAACCAGTAGAAACAAGAAAACAAATTTTACGACTAATCCTTAGAAATAGCAAACACTTCTTATACCAAATCTATCACCTGGAATAAAGTATATTTTGATAAAATAAATCTTACTATTTTATGCTTGAAACGAAGAAGATGGTACTGGATTGTGAGTTGATGTCTGTTCTTCAATATGGCAGCGAATGCTGAACAATCTTCTCAAAGATAAAGGAGAGATTTGAAGCAACCAAAATGGGGTTCTAGAGAAGTATGGTGAGGATACCGTGAACCGAACATGTGAGCAACGACGAGTTCCTGGAGGAGATGGAAACGAAACGGAAATTAATATTTAACATCAGGAAAAGACAGCTGAAGTTCCTGGGACATGTAATGAGGAAAGAGGGCTTAAAGAATCTGATACTCAGATAGAAGGAAAAAAAGAGACAGAGGAAACTAACGCTTAACATACTTAATGTGCTTGAGCAAATGGATGGCAAAATGGGGTTTGTGAGCGGTAACAGGAGAAAGCCTGTTATAAACTACTAGGGATAGGGAGATGTGGAAGGCCATGATCACCTACGTCCTGAAGAGACACGGCACATAGAAAAAGAAGACTAAAATCTGAAAAGTATTGGAAATTGCAGTTTATAAATAACAACTAGAGAAGATTATTTATAAAATTCACTGTGTAAGCAATAAATTGTGTAATTACTCTTCTCTTACATCCTTGGACAGTGATTTATTAATATCATGATATCATTAATATCAGTTCAACTTCTTCGATATAACAATATTTGTTTGCTACCTCATGTTGAGTCATGGTAAGGTGTCATGTGTTTCCTAGTCAGAATCAGAATCTCAGAGGTTTCAAGATCGATGCTTTTCTATTGCCTATCAGCGGCAGTTATCATTCGTGGGCATTTAAAATCTTTGTAAAGAAAGTATTCAAACTGTGTAGTCATTAAAAAGATGAGAAGATTAAGACTGAATGCTGGCAAAATTTGTCTTCATGTGAAACATTTCCTTCGTCAAAAGATTTCCACAATTAAAAAAAAACAAATGAAAACTTCACAGTAGGACGATTTTATGCATTTATCCACAAAGCTAATGAACACTTTTTTTATTCTATTCAGTCAGTTAAGTGCTACACATGATACATGCTTTGGGCGATCATGTCACGAAAGGGACATGACTGACTGAGCAAAAGATTATCCTGCAGTAGGTTGCCATTGCTTTCTGCGGTAGACAGGTTACCGACCAAGGCTATGGAACCTAATGTGTCCTGTTATTTAACACATAACTGGAGAAGAGAGGATTAATATCTTTCCCAAGGGTATTTGTGCGCAAGTGAATGCAAGGAATTCAACCGGAATTCGAACTCGGCTCATTTTGACCTAATACCAGAATAGGTAGCTACGTACACTTGCAGATAAATATATTAGGTGGATGTGAATTTTTCTATTTAGAAAAGGGTTGGAAAAGAACCACCTCTTATTAAAATATGACAGTTTGTGGGCAGCTCGGCGTGATGTAATGGTTAACAAGCCTGTCTTGCTACAACCTATTACAACTGAGTAGTGAGTTCGATTCTTACTCGGCCTTGTGTTACATCTAAGCGATGATTAGTAAATCAATATGACAGTTTGTGTGACACGTGGTACCGTGAAGTTTAACATATGGATTCGTAGGGCGAATACTTCATTCGGCTCCTAATATAGTAAAAAGCTTAACTCGGTACCTATAATTGAATGAATTTAAGATGCTCACCTGTCTAAAAATCTAGAGAAGAGGCAATATGAAGATAAACTGCCGCAGTACAGATCAGAGTTTAATTATTTCTGGTCACGATTTTTCCACTGGAAATGTTTAAGGTTAGCAAAAGCTCACTGCTGTGGCACTATATAAGGGTTGATCTCACTATATTAACGGTCTGTAATTTTTTTTATCAGAATCACCCCAAGCAAGACAATAAGCCTACTAAAACGTAATAGGTTACAGGGTGTGGAATAATTAAGAACCGAAACATTAATAGCGAGCAGAAAGAGAAGGGAGTAATCAGGAGGACAGTAGACAGCGATTAACACTGCTTTTAAACGTTTGCAGATTAAAGTTAGCTGAAAAGCATGGAGCTGGAAGAGAGTTTCACAGGTGAAATGTGCAGGGGAATAAACTATTAACATAGAACTTACGGCTACAGCTAGCCAACTTAACTGAAAATTGATGAGATCTCGACGTCAGTCTAGTATTACGCTTAAATTCATAAAGTCTAGGTACCAGTACGAATAGCTCATCCAAAGAATTTCTATAAAAGTATTTATAAAAAAGGCACAGATAGGTAACCTTACGGTGGTTGTTAAGTTAATGAAGCCGAGCTGCCAGATTAGGACCAACAATATTGCTGATTCTTCTTTGGATCTTATTAAGGAGCTCAAGATAAATAGTAGGGGCACCGGACCATATGTGGAAGCAATATTCTAAGCATGGACAAATGGCAGACTTACAAATATATAAGATAGATTTCAGAGAAAAAAATTGCAACGCTCGGCACAGTGAACCAACTTTCTTAACAGCTGACCTAGCAATGGATTCAATATAATCTTTCCATTTCATGTCAGCTGAGAAAGTTAGCCTGAGAAGGTGCAACGAGCCACTTTCCTGGAGGTTAGCATCAGCCATGTTAATGTAAGGAAGAGAGGAGTCTTTCAGATGATTAATGGAGAGAATTCTCGACTTGGAAGTATTAAGAAAGACAAGTGGTCGACCTGTGTGGTACTATGGTTTTTACGTTGTTCTTTATGAGTTCTGTTGTTGTGTAGTATACGTGAGCTTGAATCTTCCGTCGTTCAGTTATTGTAGTGACTTGTGTTCAAAATACTCGTTGCTAATTTGTTGTGGATATACGTGAGTTAGAGTCTTCGTTGCCAATTTGTTATCGATTCCGGATGAGGAACCGCTCAAAATAATGAACAACGAAACAGATATGGAGATAGAAAAGTAGGTTATATTGAACGTAATATACAAACTGCAACGCAGGTTAGTAAATCCAGGAATACTATTAGTAAGAAATAAATATATACAAGTCTTGAAGTGAAGTCGTTGGAAATAGTATATCCATGTATATTATTCTAGCTGAGTAGAGCTCAGAGCTAGTCTGACTTCTGATGCGGTAGTCTCTGGGTAACTTCGATATCTCTCGGTATCATACGTATCAGTTCCGGTACTCTCCGATAACTCGCACGGATCTCTACGAATACTCTCTACTCTCAAGTCTATGGCAACAACTGCTGTTCTCTCTATGGCATGAGTATATGTACATTCAGTCGAGTCCATTGTCATATACAAAGGGAAGATCCCACAACATGGACATAAGCTGGCATTTTGACATTGTCTACCTTAATATAGAGGCAGGAGTAAATGGTTGTGTCGTCAATGTAGATGTTGAGAGCTGATGTCAGCAGGATGATCGTTAATGAAAATTAAAAACAGTATAGAATCAAGTATGGAGCCTTGGGAGCAACCGCATTAGTACGAAAAGATCTAGACGATTGGCAAGTTCAGGATGACATTTATTTCACGATCTGATAGGAAAAACCGGATCAGCTCAAAAATGTGTCCAGAGACAGCGCCATTTTTCAGCTTGTAGAGGAGACCAGAATGCCAAACCCTGTCAAAGGCTTTCGAGCTGTCTTATGCATGGACTATATCATTTTTATCTAGAGCATGATAAACTCTTTCCGCAATTATCTTCAGTACTTCAGCAGTTGACTTGGAAAATCGAAAGCCGTGTTGGTTGTCTCAGAAAAGGTCTTGCGTTAAGAGATGATGATCCTCCAATTTAGTATTGATTAGGGCCTCTAGAAGTTCGCCAAAAAGAGCTTGAAGGCTAATTTTCTAATAGTTGGAAGGGTCGGACGACTCACCAAAGATCTTAAAAACAGCAGGTAGGAAGACAGAATGCAGTGAGACATTTATTATACAGTTTACAGAGAAAATGAACCAGTTTGGGGGGTACATTATTACAGTGATGCCATTGTGTCCACGTGGTTTGTGGAGATCTAAGTTAGAGCTGATAGCAGAAACCATAGATGGGGTTATATGTATGTCATTAAACAGAGACTCGGTTCTAAGTGAGAAGTTAGGCAGTTCGGATGAGTCAAAAGTAGAGTTTTGAGGAAAGTTTATGGACAAAGAATTCAGCTTTATCAGCAGAAGATGTTAACGCCTCAAACAATCAGAGACTTTGCCTCTTTGAGGACTCGCTTATATATGCACACTTACCCATGTACACTTACCCATGCACGCTTATATATGGGACACTTACCCATGCACAACATACCACTACATATACCTCGATATTATGCGTCTTTTGATCATAGCCTTTCTAAGCGCCACCAAAGAGTTTGGGCTTCTAACTAGCAACCGGAAGCAGCAGCCAGAAAACTGCCAACACAGTATCGTCATAATGGAAAGTCACTGCCACTGGCTAGTCGGATCATCAAAAAATTAAGACAGAACATTGTGGCTATAATAAAAGAAAGAAAGAAAAAAGAAAGAAGGAAGGAAAGAAAGAAAGAGTCAGTAAATTAATATACCAATATACAATTAAGACTGGCGAAATCAAATTCTGTTGGGGTTCTTTGAAAAATATTGAAACTGCAATGAATTTGGTGGACTACAGCTTTTTGTGGGAGGAACTGGTGACAGCAGCTAAGGGTCATGCTGGGATTTGCGACCACTATGTTTTGTTGTGAGAGACAAAAGTATTTTAATTTATTTAAATAGATACTCGTCTTTGAGTAGATACACTGTTTTTAATTAAACAGTATATTTCGTCGTCGTCTTACGGCCATTGGCCGAGATAGAACTCACGACACCTCTCCAGTATTCCCTGTGCATTTGGAACCCTGGCGCAGTTTGCAATGAAATTCTTATCTTGTCAAATAGCTGAATACTTGATGCTTCACCAGGGCTACCAAGGGTGTTTTTATTGTGACACCAACTCTAGATGGGTTGCCTCCAGGCCCCATCCTGTTATTTAACCCATAACAGTATATTTATGCATATATGTATATCAGTCAGTTAAGTTCCATACGTGATACACGCTTTGTGCGATCCTGTTTAGAAATAGACATGACTGACTGGGCAGAAGATTATACCGCAGTAGGTTGCCATTGCTTTCTGCAGTAGATTGGTGGCTAGCCAAGGCTATAGAACCCAATCTGTCGTATTATTATTTAACTCATAACTGGAGGAAAGGGACGGTTTAATACGTAAGTGAATGCAAGGAATTAAACTGGAATTCGAATTCGGCACGCCGATTTGTCGTTTCGAGTCGATATCCACTGCACCACAGCGCACATCATGTATATATACCGGTCTAAATATATCTAAATATGTTTTTGAGAAACTTTTTTTAGGAAAATATGTCATTCGGCAGGATTTGAACCTGCAAACCCTAGTAACACAGGGAAAGTTGTCAATTGATCTTTTAGACCACTCGACTACAAATTATTCACAATCTGAACGAAACCGAATCAAACCTTATAAAAATATTCGGGCCTATATATATATATATATATATATATATATATATAAACAGAGTATCTACTCAAATACGAATTTTTATTAAAAAAGAATGTTCAAACGAAAAATTAAAATATGTTGGTTTTTAATCCATTTCGTAAATCTCTGAAATTTTCCGTAAGACAGAGGAATGCTGACTAATCTTGACTTGATTTGATTGTGCTTTCACCTATGCTATAGTTCTTCGTCCGACAAATTAAACATTCAATAAATAATGAACAATGCTTTTGTGCTAATCATTTGGTTTGTTTGTTTGTTTGTTTTTTAGGCTTAACGACCTATCAATCCTTATGGGATCATTTTAAGGTCATAACCAATGATTTTTGGGTAATGTTATTTTATTTTTACAACATTTTTCTTTTTCACGATTCATTGGGATTTGTTTTTAAGAGCAGGGTCCCCAAGTCCTACCCTTGTTATTTAACCCATAACTGGAGGGAATGGACGGATTAATACCTTTCTCAAGGGTACCAGTGCTTAAGTGAATACAGGGTATTCAACTGGAATTCGAACTCGGCTCACCGATTTCTCTTTCCGAGCCGATATCCACTGCACCACAACGCACATCCGTCACTATACGCTTACAGCACCTGGTATTCCCAAGCGGTCACCCATCTAAGTACTGACCAGGCTCAACGTTGCTTAACTTTGGTGATCGAGCGAGAACCGGTGTATTCAACGTGATAGGCCGTAAGCCCGCTAATCATTTGGAATGGACAAAAACTTACTTTGGTCTCTAATTATCGGGATATATCTTAATTCAAAATCAATCTATACCGTAACTTACTAGAACATGGGAGTACCACGTTGAGTCCTTCATGGCATTCATCGGGACAGGAGAAGTTACTTATCAGTAACCGGCAGAAGAAAAATTCAGACTTTTCCCAAATGTATTAGTGTTACGTGAGCACTAACTACCCCATTTGAAATGCAATGTCAGTTCAAGTTTCCATTTTCTATTTAAATAATATGTGTGCATATTTAAATGACAATTCTTCTTCACAAATATCTGTGAAATGCCAGGTCATTTTTAGGGGCTGGGGGAGATAGTGAAGTGATTTCTCGTTGCCTTATTCACGGTTTTGAATTCAGAGTAGTTTATCCTCTAGACCACCTCTATTCCACCAACGATTATAGAACACAATCTATCATGCTATTTAACCTATAGTTGGGGTAAGGGAGAAATGGTAGGTTAATGTCTTTTTTAAAAGAGACTTGTGTCAAAGTTAAATCGGAATATGTTCATTGATTTTACTTTCCGCCCCAACAATCAAAACGCGAGACGCACATCCACGAGATTCTATTTACCATACTGTTAACTATTGGGTCAATTCTGCAATACCATATCTACATTGTTTTTCATTTAATGAATTATTGATTAACAAAATAAAATAGAAAATAATTCGAATTAATTCATAACTGAAATAAAACTGAGTTAAGAATTTTCAGTATTTTTCTCTTATGTTCAGTTTGTGTCTTTTATTTATAAGCTATAAACGTAGACACTCGGTGAATTGTGTTTGTTTAACGACATATCAACTTCTTATGGGCCATTTAAGGCCAAAATTTAATTTTATTGGGAACATTAGTTATTTCATTTACAAAAATATCTTGCCTGTATTTTATTAAGTAAAAATGTAATCTTTGCCTATATTTCTGAGATGTAGTATTTCCAGTATTTACATTAGTACTTACAGTATTTACATGTAAATACTGTAAAATGTATTGCTGGTCTTTTTACTATAAAAATATACTTGTCTATTGAACAGGTGTAGAGGTTCATCCCTTGTTCCCTGTTTAGGATGTGGTTTCCGGCTTTCTCTTTTCCCATCTTTTCACTCTTTTCTTTTATTTTTTTTTTCCTCAATTGGAGTAGATAGACTAAACTATCGCCCGGTTCACACTCCACCAACGTCTATTGAACAGGTGTAGAGGCTCATCCCTTGTTGCCTTGTTTAGGATGTGGTTCCCGGCTTTCTCTTTTCCAATCTTTTCATTCTTACGTAGCCCCCTGCGCTTCAGTGGCATTACCGCCTTGCTTGGGGTGATATGATTAAAAAAATAAATAAATAAATACTTATATACTTTGATAGTGTTTTGACACCACTTTGGTGGGTAGTTATATGTCCATAGCTGGGAACCTAACAGGTGTTATCACCCCTGGCCAGGGGTGACTTGGGAACAACAGCAATTAAAAGGTGGTTCCACGTTCCTCAAATCCAGGAAGGATCAGTGATTAGTGAACTCACTACTATATAAACGGTCTGAAAAACAGCTTGCTAAAAATTGCTTCACGACGTGATTTCCAACATTGTTTTTTGCTAAATCTAGCATAGTACATAATAAATCTACTAGTGTATGGCACCTTGTCAAGAAGCCACTAACTGCTGCAGTAACAGTTTGCGATATTAGTTGTATTAACCTTGGATCTTTAGTTCGGTGTTTGTTCATCTATTGTTATTAAAATTTACTATCCAAACTCGATAGAATTATTGCAAAGTAAAATTTCACCATAAGCAAAATGCATGATTTTACTTTCGCTGCTTCTATAAAAGATTGTTTTGCTGATTAACGACATCATTTACAAACACTTGAGGGTATTTATGATTATACTTAAAAAAACAAAAACAAAAAAAACAGCAATTTGTTTCGATTCATGAACATTCAAAATAGCCTTGAGAACAACTTGGTTTATCGCAAAGCGTATAACGACAAACAACTCTTCAGACAAGAATTTTACTGATTTCAGCATACATTCTTGGATTCATTCCTTCGTCTATTTGTTCTTCTTCATGTGCCGTGTCCCTTCAGGACGTAGGCGATCATGGACCTCCACTGGGCTCTGTCTCTTTTCGCTCTCAATATTTTTCCTCTTGGTATCCCTCCCAAACCTCGCTCCGCCATCAGGTAGGTCTCGCGCTGCTTTCTCCTGTCTCTCTTTCCTTCTATCCGTCCGGTAAGTATTAGTCCCTCCTTCCTCATTACGTGTCCGAGGAATATCATCTGTCTCTTTCTAATGTTAAGTATAAGTTTTCTTCTCGTTTGCAACCTTTCCAACACCTCATCGTTTCTCACGTGCTCGGTCCATGGTATCCCCAGCATATTTACGTAAAACCACATTTCTACTGCCTCAAGCTTCTACTTTATCCTTCAAGAGATTGTTCAGCATTCATTACCATACAGGACAGATATCACATAGCAGTCCAGATCTCTTTTTATTATTTCGAATGAGATTTTCCAGCCTCTCAGTACCCTGGTTACCTTTTGAAATGCGTCCTTGGCCACGCCAATACGTCTTTGGATTTAAATGTCGCATTTTTCATCCTCCCAGGTATTTCAATTTCTTTGCTTGTTTTAGTTTCTCCGACCTGACGATGAACAATTATTTTTAAAGAAACGCAATGATTATTTTTGTATACTTAACTTTACATTTTTTATTACTACAGTGACCATACTATGCCTGTCTACGATAGTAACTAGCTAATTTCTTTTAACCTATGATCAAACATTTATCACTGACATACGGGAGAGGGATGCAACTCAGTAATTAAGCTGAATAGATATGATTAGATATGTGTCATCTGACTTAAAGTGAAACAACAGTAAAGAAAATTGTGTTGCACTCATCTTCTAAATAAGGAATGTCTACTCTGAGGATAAGCACTGAAATCTTGCTTTTTAAGTGGGCTCCTATACTGATCAGTAGTTCATCAGTATTTCGTTAATAATCTAAACTTATTTATAAATGGAACTTTGTTTCTCTGTGTGTGTCTGTGTGTCTATATATGTCCGTTACATATAGACTCCGAAACGGCTGAACCGATTTTCTTCAAAATTTACACAGTTGTACTATAAGCGTCTACGAGTGTTCTTAGCTAGGTTTTGTGTCGAGGTATCGAAAATCGATAATCGAAAAAATCTGGTTATAGAAGGAGTGGTCCGATTTTAATCAAATTTGATACACTCATAGACAAAGACATAAGAAACGATATTCAGAGGTTTCAAGATTGCAATTCTTACAATAGTGCAGAAACTCGATAATATATATATATAAAAGATTAATTGGAGTACATAGACTAAACTATCGCCCGGTTCACACTCCACCCACGTCTATTTAACAGGTGAAGAGGCTCATCCCTTGTTTCCTGGTTAGGATGTGGTTTCCGGTTTTCTCTTTTCCAATCTTCTTACTCTTACGTAGCCCCCTGCGCATCAGTGGCGTTACCGCCTTGCTTGGGGTGATCTGATTAAAAAAAAGGGCAAGATGATTGTGTGTGTGTCTGTTTATCTGCCTGTATGTCTGTATTTTTTCAGCCCTTTTATTTTAGTTTTTGCTTTGGGTTTGGCTCTAAATATGTATAATTGTAGTTCTTAGTCTCAGCCATGATACCATTTACTCAGAGGACTTATTTAACCTTCAAAATTCAGTTTACGACGAAAAAATGTATTTGATATCGATACCAGGAAATCAAAATTTGACTTACATCCATTCATTTTTCTTTCAGTCTACGGTTTCGCTTTAACTGGAAACAACTATTGCTTTTTAGTCTTTCGTGCCAACATCCAAAGAGTCTGAGCTCCAGGACCATGGATTAGTTTTAAAGCTTTCATTACACCCGAGAAACGCCGGGCTACACTGCTAGTATTAAAATAAGCAAGATCTAAAGTGAAAGTATTGCGAAGAAAATGTATTATTTATATGAATAATTGCCAGATTTAAACTTTGCTTACACAAAGTATTTGAATTGATCGTGACTGGCAGTTGTGGCAGCAACAACGGTCACAGAGATCAAATTATATCAGACAACAACATTAAAAACAAAAGCATCGAATAATCCGAGACGTTATTATTTTATAAGAGTTGATAAGGAAGCAAGAACAATTTTTTATACAACGCCATGCTAATAGAATAAAACCTTCTGCTTCGTACAGTTGACAAAAATGACATTTAACACAAAAAAGATATGGCAAGAAAAATACTAGCGGCAGATGTTTCTGGAATATTGCATAAATCACATACAAGAGTTTTCAGTTTAAAATATTGTTCCGATAATCTCATATGACAAATATAATTCATAAAAGACAGAAATAGATAAATTCACATAATGCTTTTTATTCTATTTTCGAATGTGCGCTATAGTACAGTGGATGATGGCCTTAAACGAGAAATCCGAGAGCCGAGTTCGAATTACAGTTCAGTTCTTTGCATTCGCGCAAATACCTTTGGGAAATGTATTAATCCGTCTCTTCCCTAAAGCTATATGTTAAATAAAAAGACAATTTGGGTTCTATTGCCTTGGTTGGCAACCAGTCTACCGCAGAAAGTAATAGCAACCTACTGCAGGAAAATCTTCTACCCAATCAGTCTTTCTTGGGCGATCATGTCTCTTTCGAAACATGATCACACAAGCGTGTATTATGTATGGCACTTAACAGACTGATTCTATTTTCGGAACTTGGAAGGAGAATATGAACTTCAAAGAAACTGCTCCTCACAATCATAAAGACACGGCTAAAATTTCGGGAAAATATTATGCAGAAAGAAAAGTTGGAGAATTTAAACTTCACAAGCAAGAAGGCAAGAAAATAAGTAAGAAACAATAAAATACTTGACGAGTTTGAGTGAATGGACAGCAACATAAAGACGATGAAATAAGAATTGTCAATAGGAATTTATGGAGAACCATGATCGCCTACGTCCTAAAACGAAATGGCATATAAAAGAAAGAAGTCAGCACATAACGTGGGATTTGGTTAAAATGATAGGCGGCGATGGCCAACTGACTCTGTCGTTGTTTTCAACAACCACGTCACACAAACAATTACTACAGAAAATTAGTTTCCTCACTGGATGACCCACATTTATTATCTTGTACCAGACGAACCTAAGCCTAGTAAATATCATTTTCGGTGCTTTACTTTGGTATATTATTTTACAAAGGCGATCTTGCAGCCTATTAAAACTGTAGTAAGTTCTAAAACTATGGCTGACCCATACATTTGGCCTAGTACCAGACGAAGTTAAACATAGTAAACATGACTTTAGATGCTTGTCTCTATTTCTGAGATGAGGTAGTATTTACAGTAACCAGGATGATATACCCCAGTGATTGTAAAAAAAGGGTTCGGTTTGAAATATCTAACACCTGAAGAAGACCGGAGCGTACAACGGCCGAAACGTCGTACAAATAGCAACAAAGATGAAAACAATAGTCCGAATAATGTAAATACTGTAAATGAGATTAGGTGATTCCACAAACAGTAGCAATGACATGCGGACTATTACCACTGAGGTGATATCCATCAGTGGATATCTTAGGTAAATGCTGTCAGAAATTAGAGACTTACAAATTCGGCAAACAGCGTATGAAATTACTGACACTGTATTTCTTTTGAATTATAAACTTGAAGCAATGGATGCATAGCTAACAAGTGCTTTCCTTGGGAAGGTATGGTTTTTACTCTTTTATGGTTCTTTTTATGGAATCTCTCCTTGTCCGCGAGTCGGTTTTAAGTGCAAGGCTGTGGGGATTAAATTCAATTTGCTGAAGCGCAGAAATATATCGGGTTTAGGGTTGTAAAATATTTTTCTTTGGTGAATTGACATTTGTACCTTTACGAATATATTTTCTCGGGTAAGTGGCTCACATAAGTTATATACTTTCTAGAAAATAGCCGTATATTTTGGGCCATAATTAATGTGGGAAGATAGAAACCCAAGTGATGGTGTGAAGTGATGGTGATAGTATTTTTTCCATAGAGTGAGTCAGTTAATCTCGCAAACTGATCCCACAGACTTCGACCTTCACTGAGTTTGAGCTTTCTTTGACGGCATATCAACGTCTGCGGGTTATTTAATGCCAAAAAGGTGGGGTTTAAAGGTATTTTTTAATGTTCGGTTGAGAAGGTTGATTTAGTCACATTTTGATGACAATTTTTTTATTTTACAAAACTGAAGATATATTCTAGTTTTGTATTCAAAATGTATTGCTGGTAATTTTTTTTCCTTCAAAAGTGTGTTTTCGTAATTTTTTTTCAAAAATCTATATTTTTCTATAAAAGTTTATTTTTATGTATATGAGTCAGTTAAGGGCCATACGTGATACACGCTTGGGCGGTCATATACAGAAAGAGACATGACTGACTGGGCTGAAGATTATACCACAGTAGGTTGCCATTACTTTTTGCGGTAGACTGGTTTCCAGGCAAGGTTATAGAGCCCAATCTGTCCTGTTATTTAACCCATAACTAGATGGAAGAGATGGATTAATATCTTTCCCAAGGGTATTTACACGTAAGTGAATGGTATTAATCCGTCTCTCAATTCATCTCCCTTTATGTATATATATTTCTATAAAAGTCTGTTTTTATATTTTCATAGTGTTTTGACTCCAGTTTGGGAGTTTACTATTTTCCCATAGCTGGGACCCTAACAGGTGTTACCACTCCGGATTAGAGTGGACCTGGGAACAACAGCAATGAAGGGGTGTTTCATCATAAACTCCTAATCAGAAGCCTTGCTGCCGGATGCAGTTTAACGTCATACCCAGGACCAACTTTCACTGAGTGTCCACATTTGTGTGATGATATTGTATTAAGTTAAAATTTGTCTATACTTCTGAGATGAGATATTGAATTTATTTACAATATTTACATTGTTCGGACTGTTATCCTCATCTGTGCTGCTATATTCACGATGTTTTGGCCATTACTTTCTTCAGGTAATTGGTCGGGGCGTACAACGGCCGAAACGTCGTGAATATGGCAACAAAGACGAGGACAACTGTCCGAACAATGTAAATCGTGTAAATAAGTTAAAATTTATAACTATTGTTAAAACCTTATTGTAAGAAAGTACGGTAATTAATACCAAAGAGTAAAAGCAAAAGTTGGCTGAACTTTTCCGGAAAACACTTCCTTTTCGCTCAGATTTAAGTCGGGTAAAAAGAGTAAAACAACAAATATCAAATATTAACTGCTGGAGGGGGTGGGCATTAAGTTTTAAGATTTGTATGCAAACACGAAAACGAAAAATCTGTTATATACACAACACTTTTGTCTGATGAAGAAAGTCTAATTTTAAATACGTTATGAGAATAGAACGCAATAACCGAATGTTAGTTTCTTGAAATCAACACAATTAATGTATAAGATAAAAAGCCAACTCTGGGAATTGTAGTGACGAGTGAATATATCTCACACGACACGCAACTCTCATAAGCCGCTGCTGATTATCCGGAATTGAAATATTCTTGGTATTGAAATATAAGAGAAAGAACAAGACAAAAGACATGCTCACCAACAGGCTGCATAAAATTCAAGGACGGAAAGAAAAATACATCAGCGATGGAACGAACATGTCGAAAATCTCTTCCAGGAGGAAAGAAAACAGCCGATAATAGACAGAAATACCGACGGACCTGAAATATCTAAAAAATTGAATGGACAAATTGAATAGAAACAAAGCGACAAGACCAGATGATACTGTAATAGAGATGCTGACAAACTTAAACAATTTTGGCATAGAAAAGATTACAGAAATGATAAATAGAATCAACAACACTGGTGATATACCGGAAGACCTAAGCAGATCGATTTTCATAGCATTGCCTAAGAAACCAGGCGCAAACGAATAAAAAAGAATCCACCAAACAATGAACCAAATAACAAAACTCATCATGTGCATTCTGATAAATAGAAGCAGCAGAATCAGGCCAGAGATGGGACAAGAACAGTCCGGGTTCGTCAAGGACACCGGAACAAGGATCGCAACATGTATGATCAGAATACTATCCGAAAGGGCAATACAAGTGCAGAAGTTTGTGTACCTGTGTTTTATAGACTACGCAAAGGCTTTCAACAAAGTACAACACAAAGATTTGTTAGAATTGCACACAACCTTGACATATTCGGGAAAGGCGTTAGGATAATCAAGAACCTATACTGGCGGAAAATCGTCTGCATAGGGACAGGAAACAAGTTCGGCAAATATACAAAAGTAAATATATTGGTGAATGTCTCCAGAACGAAAGAAAAGCGACCGGCAATACACAGAAGTATCGACAGATATTAAAAACCGATGTGGAAGCTGCACTGGCCAAATTGAACAGAAAAAAAGCGGCAGAGCCAGACGAGATTATAAAAGAGATGCTGGCAGCTTTAGACCATTTCGGCATAGACAAAATTCCAGAAATAATAAAAGAAAACTGCAACAGTAATGACACACCGAAAAATCTAAGTAGATCTCTTTTCGTGAACTACCTGAAAAGCTAGGCGCAAACGAATGTGAAATCCATCAGACAATCAGCCTGAGTCACATAACAAAACTCATCATTTGAATTCTGATGAATAGAGCGGGCAGTATAATCAGGTCATAGATAGAACAAGAACAATGTGGGTTCGTCAAAGACACTGGAACAAGGAAAGCAATATTTATGCTGGGAATGCTATCAAAAATAGCAGTACAAATGTAGAAGGACGGGTTCTTATGTTTAATAGGTGTTCGACAAAGCACGCCACAAAGATCTGTTAGAGCTGCTCAGCCACCTTGACATATTCGAGATAGACGTTAGAATAATCAAGAATCTATATTGGCGGCAAACCGTCTGTATACAGACAGAAAATGTGTTCTGGACATATAGAAAAATAGAAAGTGGCGTAAGACAAGGATGTGTCTTCTCACCGGATTTATTCAACCTATACAGCGTAGCAGTTCTGAAAGAATTAGAAGTCCTACCAGGATTTATTATTGGCGGTCACAATCTTAACAATATTAGATATGCAGATGACATAGTGCTGATATCAGACACGGAAAGCAAACTACAAAACCTACTACAGAAGGTAGGGAAAGAAAGTAGGATAAAAAGGACAAAGAATACAAAAAGAGATAATTCATGGTTATGAAGAAAAGGATGAGCCCAAATTGCAAATTACAGGTCAGAAATAGTAAGATCCAGCAGCTATAGAAATTTAAATATCTAGTTCTAACAGAGGACAGAATGTATGGCACTGAGATCCAAAGACGTATTGGGATTACCAAAAAAACATTCCAGAAGATAAGCTGAGTATCAAGAAACAGAAAAGTTTCATTGGAAACAAAGAAAAGAGTACTGAACTGTTACATGATGTTTGTTCTCTTGTATGACAACGAATGCTGGACAATCTCCTCAAAGATGGGAAAGAGAATGTGGTTCTATAGAAAGACTAGCAGTATAGCCAGGCGTTGCTCGGGTGTAATGTAAAAAAGCAATAGTTGTTTCCAGTTAAAGCGAAACCGTAGACTGAAAGAAAAATAATTGGATGTAAGTCAAATTTTGATTTCCTGGTATCGATATCAAATAAGTTTTTTTCGTCGTAGACTACATTTTGAAGGCTAAATAAGTCCTCTGAGTAAATGGTATCATGGCTGAGACTGAGAACTACAATTACACCTACTTAGAGCCAAACCCGAAGCAAAAACTAAAATAAAAGGGCTGAAACAATAGACATACAGGCAGATAAATAGACACACACAGAAACATCATGCCTTATATATATATATATATATATATATATATATATATATATATATATATATATTCTGCTCTATTGTAAGAACTGCAACCTTGAAACTTCTGAATATCGTTTCTGATGTCTTTGTCTATGAGTGTATCAAATTTGATTAAAATCGGACCACTCCTTCTATAACACGATTTTTTCGATTATCAATTTTCGATATTTATCTGAGGAACCTCGACACAAAACCTAGCTAAGAACACTCGCAGACGCTTATAGTACAACTGTGTAAATTTTCAAGAAAATCGGTTCAGCCGTTTCGGAGTCTATAGGTAACGGACACACACACACACACACACACACACACAAAGTTCCATTTATAAATAAGTTTAGATACTGAAGATGCGATGAGCCAAACATGTGAGCAACAATGAGGTTTTGGAGAAAGAGCTGTCATAATGAAACTTGTACTTAACATCAGGAAGAGGCAGTTGACATTTCTGGGCCACGTAATGAGGAAGCAATGCTTGGGAAATCTGATAATCAGGAGACAAATTGAAGGAAAGAGAGACAGAAGAAAGCAGCGTCTGAGATACTTGATAGACTTGAGCGGATCGATAGCAGAACAGGGTTTGGAAGAAATAACAAAACGTCAAGACTTATTTAGAGCTACAAGGAATAGAAAGATGTGGAGGGCCATGATCATATACGTCCTGAAGAGACACGACACATAAAAGATATACTTGTTAATATTGCTTAAGAAAAACTTAAAGCAGTTGTCACATGGGACATAAAAGTTACCTCTTTGCCTATTACGTCATCCGACTGAGTCCGTTTATATAAGGGAATAGGTCAAAACTATTCCATGTACCGCAGTCTCAATTTTTTCTGTAATAGTCATTACTTGAAAATGCTGAAACAGTCTGAAAAAAACATATGCCGAAGAGAAAAATGCGCCATCTTGGATTTTCTAATTTAATTACCATTCTAGCTAAACATTAAATCGATTTTAGTTTTATGATCCGGGGAAAATAAAAAGGAGTCGTTATAGTTTTTTTCCTGCTCAAAGAATCGAGGAAATTTCGGAACATCGCGACAATTCGTCGTGGGATAATTTACTTCATATTCGTTATAAAAGCGAAAATAAGACTTAAACATTTGGATGTTTCCTCGCTAAATAAGGTCAATTTAAAAGTAATAAAAGATATCACTATTTCGGGTTTTACAAAAGTAGATGAATATTTAAATAGATTTGCAAAGCTTCTTAAATATAAACCCACATTCTTAAATCTAATATTAAGGCATCGTAAAATATCTAAGCAGTTAATCTGTACAAAACCATCGCCTCTGTTGTCACTTTATCGTGTCAAGGAACAAATATTGCAAATAACTATTTTATCTTGTATTAAAATCAGTTAATAAATCCTTTTAAAAAGTTCAGTATAGAATTCTGTAAAAATTATTAGATTGTTAAATGGAAAATTTGAAACGAAAAAAAAAAACGAGACAAAGGTAAAAACTTTGGATTACATAAGTCATTATTTGAGTCTAGCAACCAATTTTGTATATCTTACATAAAAATGGAGCACTTGTTTCACATATTTTATATATTACTATCCACTGTCAATGTTAATTATGAAAACATCTTTGTTGCTATTGTTAAGTAATGACGGAAGAATGGTTGGTCATTTTACAATCCTAATAATAATAATTACGCACTCATCAACAATAGAATATTGAAAATTATAAGCAGAAAATACAAACCAGAAATTACCGTAGTGCCAAATTGATTATACTTTTATTTTATACCTTCATTTAGAGATTTAACAATGCGTATAATTCGAATTATGGTGGGAGAAACTTGGACAGAATCCATCTTCCTTATATCAATGACCAATTGTATGGTTAATTGTACCGATAACATTATTTTGCTGCTATTGGTCTGGGCAGATCAAGCCGCGATGAGAATATGGTTAGTCATTTATTATAAACAATAGTAATGAAATATAAAATTATAAGCAAAGATTCAGAGCAAAAACGCGTTCACATACAAATATTTCAACATAAAATATCGGTGAACCAATGGAAATGAAGAATTCAGTCTAGAATTGTGTGTAGACTATCATGAAATCGATTGGATATGGATAGAGGAGTGAATATATCCTTTAGTCTAATTGGTTAGTCTACTTTATCAATGTATGTCATTATATTCAATTTAAAAATATCAAATTATCGGTTATAATTAATGCATAATGACCAAAAAATGCATTGGCAGTAAATGAGAATTTATTAACGTCTACATGTTGATACTGTATATTTGGGCAGCAATCTTTCATTTAAACATGTTTCGTTAAAAACGGCCGACAGTGAAGATTTTATTAATTTTTGATTAAATTCTTACAGTATTCTTACATGTTTCCTCTCTGCTGGAGATAAAGAATGTAAAAATGTGCCATAATTTTTTATTTTCCAAGCAATTTCAACCTCCTCACAGGCCATTTTCATGGATGTTATTTTTCCGATGTTGTTATGTCTTCAGTTTTGAATATAATGTAATTTTTCTGTTTTTAGTGTTTTCATTTTTATTTTTTTCTTGAAAGGAGAGTTGATACTGTTATAGCAAAAAATGTCGTCACTGGTTGCAGAAAATGGAAGCTGACGCAGTCCCGGTTTCAACATCTCTGTATCAAGCACACAAGTTCTTATATAAGTATTACATTATATATTATAAAACTTTTGGGACTACATAGATACTACACTTTGCTCCCAAGCAGATCGCACAGTCACTCTGATTCCAAGCATTAGCAGTAAAGCCACTAAGGAGTTATTGAATGTAAAAGAATATAAAAAAAAAACATTATTAATAACGAAAACAAAAGACAGAATTTAAGAAGACAGAAGGTAATATAGTGACATTTAATTTTTTAAAATCATGACTTGAAAGCAAGAAGCCGAAAGATAAATTCACAAGCGAGAAATGTGAGAAACAGAAACTGTTAGCATCGAACTTATGGTTACATCTCGCCATTTCAACTGTAAAATGATGAGATCTTGCCGCCAATCTAGTACTAAGCTTAGATTAATGGAGTCTAGGTACTAGATGGGAAAGTAATATTTATTTAGAGAATTAAAAAAGGGGGACATCCTGAAGGCTGGCCTTCAATCTATTTTATCTTAAACTTAGCTAGCCACAGTTACTTACCCGAATGTATCACAGTATTCCTTATACCAAAACAACACATTCGTACTTACCGTTCGTACTACGGCTACTTTAATACCTCAAAATCTCGATGATGTCCTAACTAGTTTCCATATGTACAATTTGTCTATGTGGAGATGGGGAATAAAAATAACAACTTATACCATTTAGAACATTTTATGATAACAATTACTATGAAAATATTTATAGAATAGATGCAGGAATGCTACATTAAGGTGGTGGGAAAGTAACTGAAGCCGAAATACCAGGTCAGGGCCAATGACATTGCAGATTCTTCTTTAGATTTTATCAAGGATCTCTAAATACATGGCAAAAGCATATGTGGCAGCAATATTTTAAATATGGTTACAAAGTCTACCACTCCTCCAGAGTGCTCAATCGTGTGAGAGCGTAAATACTATAGTCATCCGCAGACAGATCTGTTTCGCTGTATTACAGCTCATCAGTACGGCTTAGACTCCGGTCGCTTCCTAAACCAGGATTGAAACCCGACCGAATTGGCGTCAGTCGGCGATTCTACCCCTAGGAAAGAAAAAGAACAAATAAGAAACGTATCTCAATCTAACATGTTTTACTTTTATTAAAGCTTCTTCAAAGTCCGAGAGAAAAATAAAACAGATGCAGTATACTAGTATGTATTGATTTGGGAACATACACAATTATACACTTTACCAAAAATATTTCACACACACATACATTTAAAAATAGTTATCTATTGCTTTAATACACGTGACACATTTCTAACCAATAAGAATTAAGCCCAGATCACAACAAAAAAACCCAGTATACAGTTCTTTTTTTTTTTTTTTTTCTTCGGTTTCTGAAAAAGCCTTAATAAAAGTGAAACATGTTAGATTGAGATACGTTTCCTATTTGTTCTTTTTTCTTTATCTCTATCATCTTATCGGATTCCCATCGATATATTCAACTTATATATATATATATATATATATATATATATATGTTTGTATATATATTACATCAAATTCAAATTATAAAAATATCATTGGACATTTTAAATGCCATTTTCCTCATCATATAGTTGATTTTGGCTCTCAACAGATTTTCATTCTCATTCTCTATTATGAATTGCCATGACTGGGAAATATAGTGGAGTGTTTTCTTTTACCGTCTCTACTATATTGAATTCGGAGTTGTTCTTCACCTAGACTGGCAGACATCCAAGGCCAGAGAGGTAATCTACTCTGCTATTTAATCCATAGCTAAGTCGAGCAGAAATTGATTTGTGCCTTTCCCTAGTATTAATGCAAAAGTGACAGCTATGCTGAATTTTGAACTCTGCTCGCTAATTTCATTTTAACATCGATATCAATTACGCTATTCGCACAACCACCGTTCATTAGTCATTTAACAATAAAAAGACAATTAACGTCACGAACCGCCCATTGGTCATTTAACAATAAAAAAGACAATTTACGTCACAAACCGCTAATTGATAATTTCGCAATAAAAAACAATTTACGTCACGAATTCACACGATTCTCTGTTTTAAAAAGATAGATTGAAATGTAGATATTTATATTATTAACAGTGGACTTTGGATGGGTGGCATATGGCCAATAAAGACCAGATAAGACTAGTTTAAGACCGGTTTCGAACACAGTTACCACGTGAGCGGGGACTGGGTAATATTTGACCAATGAACTTGGCGTACGCGCTCAGGGTCCCCACGTTAAAAAATAACCTTGTGTCACATCTCTCTCCAGTGGGGGGAGAAGGGTAAATATCTTATTAATAGGGGACAAAAAAGAATTGGTGCGGGGGACGAGATACAATTCTTGTGTAAAGATTTTGAGAGAGAGTGCCTCTTGTTACTACATTGTTTGCACGGCCATATTGCAAACCAATTCACACGTTGTCGGAATTCGGTCCTCCCTTTGTGACCCATTACTATGGCATTAAGCCAGACCAAACAAAGATTAGTCAATAAAATGAAGCTATGAGGAAGGAGAGAGAGAGAGAGAGAGAGAGAGAGAGAGAGAGAGAAAGAAAGATAGGTACAAATAGAGAACATACGGGGAAAAGAGCGTGTTCCATTCTTGGAACATCAGAGAAGAAATTATAATAGGATCTGGTTAACTCGTTCCAATATGTAAAGTCCAGGGTTAGCTGTTATTTTTACTTTTTGTCCTTTCTTACGCTAATACAACTACACGCAATAACTCCACAGTAACACTATTTTGAGTGGCTCTTGGGCCTTCTATTAGGTATATCTATATATATATACCTAATATATACCTATTATATATATATATATATATATATATATATATATATATATATATATATATAATATAATTCTGAATTAATTGTACATTGCGACACGGAAATTTCTATGTTTCCAGATAGATTCTCTTCATCTCTTCATCAGACATTGTTGGGTGTTAGTTGTGAAAATGATTTATATTTTAAATACAAAAAACCGACAGTTTGCTATTTATGTATGTGGGAAGATATAAAATTGATGCGTGTGTTCGTTTTAACTAATCAGAATAAAGATTCGCTTTGGAATTTGGATTTATATATATATATATAAACTTGGAATTTATATATATATATATATATATATATATATATATATATATATATATATATATATATGGATATCGGACCGGAATGAAAATCGAAAAGCAGAGTTCCAGTTGAATTCGTTGCTTTCATTTATGCACATTTTTTTATAATCATTTCACCCCAAGCATAGCAAGACTACCATTGGCGCACAGGTAGTTACAGTGAGACAAAAAAATAAGTTACAAAGGATGTCGAAGAAAAGATAAGAGGTCGATGGAAACCAGGTAGATAGAAGATGGCAATTGATGTTGAATTTAAGCCTTTGGAGATTGTAGATCTCAGGGAAGCAAGCAACCGTGAAGTGCGAGAAAAGAAACCGTTAGAGTAGAAGATAAGGTTACATTTAACTACTTTGACGGCAAAAGAGTGGGACATAGATGCCAATTTAGTAGCACGAGTAAATACATGTGGTCGGGGAATGAGGAAAAATGCTTGTAGAAAAGGCAGATGGAAGCCAGATGACGTCAGTGAGAAAGGGATCGAAGGCGAGCTGCTAAGTCATGATCGATTATATTGAAGAGCCTTCTGTGGATTTTGTCGAGAACCTCAAGATGAATAGCAGGAACACCCGACCAGGCATGGTAACTGTTGTGGATCCCGGTAATGGGAACCTCACAAAATAAAGGAACAACAAACAGAATTTGAGATAGAAAAATAAGTATATTAAACGTAAAGAATACAAACTTGAACGCAGGTTAGTAATCCAGGAATACAGTTAGTAAGTAATGTCTCTGAAGTGAAGCCGTAGTAGAATTAATATGTTCGCGTCGGAAGCTGACGGGTGCTGAATAATAGTATTCTGCCGAGTGGAGCTCAGAGCTACTATGAACTATGGACGCGGTATCTTTCGGTATCTGACGTTATCTCTCGGATCTCTCAATGTCTATAAAATGACCATGTGTCACATCTTGCCTTGCGTGGGAAGGCTAGTAAATACAAAATGTCTCACGTTATTTCACGTCGTGCTTCTATGTAGGAGAATATGTATACTCTATACGAGTCTATTATCCTAGAAAAAGGGGAAACCCCACAACAGTAACATTATTCAGTGCAGAGACGAAACGTAGATTTATAAATGTGCCAAACGGATTCTGACGAGAAAAACTTCCTGGCCCAGCACAGTGACCCAACCTTTCTAGCAGTATATGCAGCTATGAATTCGATGTAGTCATTTCATTTGAGATCATTTGAGAGAGTAAGGCCACGGAGGCGAAGTGTGTTCCTCTCTAAAAGATCAGCGTCATCCATTCTGATGGTAGGCAAGAAAGTTTTTTTCTATGTGAAATGTATTAATCCATTTCTTCTCCCTTCAGATGACTAGAGAACAGATTGGTTTCTATAACTCTGGTCAGCAACCAGTCTACCACAATGGTATTTTCCTCTGCTACTATGACACTGTCAGCACTCCGCCTTCGGGTGGAGAGCGCTCTCTGCTTTCGAGTAGAGAGCACTAACCCAGTCGTGGTTCCGCCGAAGGGTAGAATCACGACTGGGGAAAGATAGACAGATATTTTTGGCCGGGCTATATGACTGGGAAGACCCACATTAAAAAGACTTTGTGTCATATCTCGCCTTAAGTGGGAAGGTGGGTAAATAACGTCTACCACAATGGCTTCCTAGTCAGTCTATATACTTAAAGGCATACAACTGACTCACTAGAGGTAGGTACTGGGCGTATGTGTACTGGATTCACCAGGTAAATACGGGACGCGTTTATACTGGAGTCTATAGGTAAATAGGTATACTTTACAGCGGTAAGTATTAGCTATTTATATTTGGGTCTATAAATTTACTTGCTACGTGACCCCTTTTAGGAGGATGTTTACTATCTGCACTGGTAGCATTCGGCATATTCTAGGTCTCGCCAACAAGTTTTAATAAAACTTAACTTACAAATTAAAATGATAATCAGCAAATATTTTTGCTGAGACCAATAATGCCTCATAAAAGGTTGTAACAAGAGACATGCTACAATGGATACATCAGGAGTGAACCTGGTTCTGATGTTAAGACCTGAATCGTGTTCAACGCTACATTTCTCTCTAGTATAATACCCAAAGCGCTCGATTAAATATTTAATGTTACTCTAGTACAAGGTCAATGGTGTAAAAGGATGAAGATCGATCTTCTAGCAGCAGTTATGCTTTTCCGATATTCCCTTGCGATCAAGTAAAGCACCTATTTTGAAAAGGATCTGAAACATTTAGTTATGTGTTCTTCGTTAATTTCAATGATTAAAATAGTTTATATTTGTAACGTGAATACAATTATGTTATTTGATCTTGTGTAAAATTATGACGAACTGCCAGCAATTATTCAAATCTCTTTAATTCACAATTACTTCTTTGTAGCTTAATCATTCCGAACCCCAGACATTATTTATTGACCTTGATTATCCTCGTTTATCATATTGCTATCAAACAACAAGAGTGCATTTTACTGAATTTACAAAACAGTTCTCAACCGTTTCGTTAACTTAGCATTAAATGTTTTCCACTTACTTCCAGGTCGACTGATAGGTTTAGTGAAGGCCAAGAGCCAATTCACAAAGCCAGGAGCCAAAACTGAGCACAAAATAATGCCAACTATTGATCCGGCAAATGAAACAGAGTCGGGGATTTTATGAAGCTTATTTAGTAAAGATACTGAAAAATACACACACACACACAGACATTTTTTAATCATTTCACCCCAAGCAAGATTTCCATGAGTATGAACAGAGTTTATTAAAAATAAACATACATAGCGTTTGCAATTTATTTAACCTGACATGCTGTACAACCATTTTAAAAGAAAAACTCATTTTTCCAGCAATTACTCTTACACATATGCAGGATACCCAGCATCGTTACCCAGCGTCGTAAATTGTCTGCTGATGTATCCCTGATATAATAAATATTGTTTATCAAACAAGAACACCAAATGTTTCATTCGCTCTTATAACATTTGAAACACATACTACACAGAGAAACGCAGCAAATTCTGATAGTAGATCAAAAATGATTATAAATGTTTTAACGCCAGTTGAATTTGAACCCAGATACAAGTTTTTCCTCATTCTTACCCAGTGATTTTAGCACTACTTCACAGTATCGTCTTCATTTTAATTATAATTTATTTCATAATTGTTAAAAGTAATATTGCGGGGGAAAGAAAGAAAGGAATCAGCAAACGTAAAGAGGAATCTATATTAACCTGGGTCTAAGAATTTAAGTATTTGTTTCTGACAGCATGTGATCATTAAATCACTTTTTTATTAAGCAAATTTGGATTATTGATATGGTTTAAGATGACAAGTTTTTCTAAAAGGCATAGATTACAATTATCTACTTTTCCAATACTTTTGTAATATTTCGATTTAGCTACGATATTCCAGGTAATTTTTAAAATTTAACAATTACGAATCAAACCCCTTTTATTTTTGCTCCTTCAGTCATTTAAGTGCCATACGTGAAACACACTTGAGCGATCATGTCTCGAAACAGATATGACTGACTGGGTAGAAGATTATCCCGAAGTAGGTTGACATTGCTTTCTGCGGTAGACTGGTTGCCAGCCAAGGCTATACAACCCAATCTGTCCTGTTATTTAACCCATAAATGGAAGGAAGAGGCGGATTAATACCTTTCCCAAGGGTATTTGCGCGTAAGTGAATGCAATGAATTCAACTGGAATTCGAACTCGGTTCCCCGATTGTTTAATTATTAATTCTTAATTCTAAATTTTACTTCTTAATTATTCTTTTCATTTTTATTTTGTTTTATCTTATTTTTATATAAAATTTTAAAATTTTACAATTTTAATTTTCCCTACATTTTCATCTACATCTAATATTCATCTACATCTAATATTTGAATATTTAAATTTTTAATACTCATGAAAAAAATAAATTTAATTCTTATAATCGCTAAACGTACAGCCGAAAGCACTAGAAAGTACAAAACCTTTGGACAATTCTTATATCTACTACTATTGAAGAAAAAGTAAGTAGTATTTTTTATTTAATAGAGAGAGGTACACCTATAGTCCGGTTCACACTTCTTCCCGGTCTTTTGAACACTTGAGAAAAAGAATTATCAAAAGATAACGATAAAAAAATAAAGTTATCAATTTTAATATTCGATCTGATCAGTCATTTCTACGAATTGTTGGTTTAAGAGAAATGTAATATTGGACCAAAAAAAACGATAATCTTAGTTTGTAATACGCAAAATGTTTTTGCCTGTTATGTACGTTAAGGAGTGCTGAAAAGACACCGGCCCGACACACAAAACCTGACCAAATATTAAAGATTATTTTTGACTGCGTTCTTGGTCGGCCCGAGAACGTTTCATAACCCACTCAGATCTAACGCCTGCTACTCTTTACTCAGAATGACTTTGCACAACCGATTTATTTATAGGTGCCAAAGTTTTTGCTGATAACATGACGGACTCTCCTTAGAAGCCGGGAGGTTGATTGTCTTACTCTGTAGAAGAGAAGGGTGTAACAATAATGGTAAATATATATATATATATATATATATATATATATATATATATATATATATATATATATATATATGCGCACACTGATTGAGTACCATGAAGAAATGGTAAGCTTTAAAAACAGTAGCTATTCACGCATGTACGCATCGTTCATTCAGTAATGAATTTGAACATACTCGGTTACTATCGTGTGTTCATATTGTGTATATAACACGCTAAAATTCGCCTTCTTTCACCGAGCGCCCATAGCTTAGAGGTTAGAATCGCCGACTGATATCAATTCGGTCGGGTTTCAATCCAGGCTAGAAGCAATCGGATATCTAACCGTACTGATGAGCTGTGAAACAACGAAACAGTACTGTCTGGGGAGGACTATATATATATGTGTGTGTGTGTGTGTGTGTGAAGAGAATATATAAAGAATACGTAGGAAAAGTGTCTTTAATATAACATGCTTTACTTTATTAAGCTTCTCAGAAAGTTGTTAAGACAATGATTTTGAAATATTTTTTTAAATTAAAAAACATAACAAAAAGAAAGTATGTTGATTGAAACGAAAGCTACAACAGTAACAATATACCGGAGGACCTAATCAGATCAATTTTCATAGCACTACCTAAGAAGCCAGGTGCAAAGGAATGTGAACTCTACTAAACAATCAACTTAATGAGCCACATAACAAAACTCATTACCCGGATTCTGATAAACAGAGCGCACAGCAGAATCGGTCCAGAGATAGAACAAGAACAGTGTGGCTTCGTTAAAGATACCGGAACGAGGAATGCGGTATTAATGCTCAGAATGCTATCTGAAAGGTTAATATTAATGCAGAAGAATCTTTATCTGTGTTTTATAGACTACGCAAATGCGTTTGACAAAGCACGCCACAAAGACTTGATAGAGATGCTCAACATTCTCGACAATTTTTGGAAAAGACATTAAGATAATCAAGAATCTATATTGACAGCAAACCGCTTGCATACGGATAGGAAATGAATTCAGCAGGTATACAAAAATAGAAAGTGGCGTAAGATATAGATATGTTCACTCACGAGACGTATTTAACTTATACAACGAAACAATTCGGAGAGAAATAAAATCCTTGCTAGGATTCGTCATTGGTGGCCACAATCTCAGCATTGTAAGATACACAGATGACACGGCGCTGATAGAAGACACGAAAAAGAAAATGCAGAATATTCTACAAAACGTAGCAAGAGAAAGTGAGTAGAAAGGGCTGAACATAAACTTCAAGAAAACGGAATATAGTGTCATCATCAAAAAGAAGACCCCAAAATGCCAACTACAGGTTGGACAAACTAAAATAAAACAAATAAAGAAATTTAAAAACCTAGGAATGGGAAGTGTTCTGACAGAGGTTGGAAAGTGCAATATTCATATCCGAAGACGCATTGGCCTGAACAAGGACGCATTTCAAAAGCTAACTAGAGTACTGAAAGACTGGAAGATCTCAGTGAAAACAAAGAAATGAGTGCTGGACTGCTATGTGATATCTGTTCTTCTGTATGGCAGTGAATGTTGGACGATCTCTTCAAGAATGAAGGAGATTCTTGAGACACCAGAAATGTGGTTCTTAATTTAATAAATTTAATAAATTTAATAAATTTAATACTCACGGGACGGATAAAAGAAAAGAGAGACAGGAGAAAACAGCGCGAGTTACATTTGAGCAAATGGATGGCGGAGCGGGGTTTGGGAGAGACACCAAGAGGAAAAATATTGAGAGCGACAGGACTAAGTGGAAGTCCATGATTGCCTACGTCCTTAAAGGACAAGGCCCATGAAAAAGAAGACGGTCAGATACGTGTCACCTGTAATAAAGCAATAGATGATCATTTTTAAATAAAAGAAACTTATGCCTGTTTATGTGTGCGCCACGTGTAATAAAAGCAATAGATGCTTATTTTAAATGCAAGTGTGTATAAATGTGTGCTTAAATGTATGTAAGCGAAAATAATGTATGTTTCAAGTGTATTTAAATTATAGAGGAATTTTGAAATAATGTATGAGAAGAATCATGGGTGGTTTAATGTATGAAAGTGTGTTTATTATGTGTGTGGATAACAAAACGAAATACATTTTCGTTCAAAATTGTGTACACACACACACACACACACACACACACACACACACACACACACACACACACACACATATATATATAAGTTAAAAAATTCCTAGTGAGCATGTTGTTCATGTACTTAGCTCTTTCTTTTTTAAAACTGTCTTTTTCCTTCTTCGCAGATTCGTGAAAGGTTTTTCGATACGAGGATAATTATAATCTTTATATATATATATATATATATATATATATATATATATATATATAAGATTATAATTATCCTCGTATCGTATATATATATATATATAGTCTGCCTTTTTCTACCGAGCACCAGTAGCTCAGAAGTAGAATCGCCGACTGACGCCAATTCAGTCGGGTTTCAATCCTGGGTAAAACGCAATTGGATTTCTAACCGCACTGATGAGCTGTGATACAGCGAAACAGATCTGTTTGCAGATGACTATATATTCACTTGTGAAAACCTGTTAGAAAGGACTTAACAAAAAATATTGTCATTTTTTACGGCATGAATGAACTACAAAAAGCTCACTTTACGGAAATAGTGTAAATATTCCATATTTAAAAAAAAAAACGGATTCTTGTTAATTGACCGCATTTTTCTGACATAAAATTAATGTTTCGTTTTACATTTCCTTCATTTCAAATTATTATTAATTTTGTGTTTTATACTAAACTGGGTTACACCTAATAAAAGAATAATACCTCATATCACTTACTAGATGGAATATAATTCCTTGAGTCTTTCCCCTGCTTACATTTCAAAAACTGTTCGAGCACAATGATAGTTTCTGTAAAAAAAAAATAATTACATTTGCTCGTCTTTACTTTTGTAAGACAAAGATTTTAAAATGTTGTTTCATGGACGTTTCAGTATCCAATCGATTTGGGCCCACGCTTGATAAAATCTAAAGTTAATATTTTTAATCTTGTTTTGAATTTGTCGATATTATACACACAGGCAACAGATTGTTCAGTGCAATTTTTATGTTATATGTGAATGAGATTTCCCAACGAATCTTTATCAATCAACTTTAATCAACATCATGGCGGTCGGACAGAACATCATAGGTCTCGTAAAATCTCGTTCGATAACAATTTCATATTTAAGAATTAAGTACTGCGGATTAAGTAAAAAGAATACTTATCAATATTTATAAGATTAAGCAGTAAATTATCACAATGGCAGATTCTGAAAGGATTGTGGGGACAAAAAAATAAAAAGGACCGGAAAGGGGTAATCTGCCCTTGGGCAGTGTAGGATTGAGAGTGAGCCTTTGGACAAGGAGGTGAACGGTAGCGTTGAAAATTTCCAACATGAGTTGAGCTACAAGAACACTAATTCCACCACCTTTTGGTGAGTCTTATAAACTCTAAATATTTCTGATTGATGTAAATGTTTTTGTCTTATATTCGTTGACTATTTGGCCTGTAATAAATGTGTAAATGTACCTTGGGTTTAGTTTCCTTTCGTGTTGTTTTAGTTTTAATAACTTACTTTAGAACTAACAGGATTAACAATATTTGATTATTCATAAGACACCTTTTCTTATATACATTCAATATTATGGGGTTAGGCTGGATATGCATACTTGTTCAGAGTCTTCCAGATACTTGAACATTGCATATAAAAACTGGAAGATATTTAAAAACATTTTCAACATTCATTAAGAATTACAGGTAAAAAAAAGAAAACTTGAAACTAGGACGGACTTTGCGTATATTATTTCAGCTTCATTGTTAGAAAAATGGAGATTAAAAGATAAGGCTTATCTTGTTCAAGCTTATCACAGACCAATCGACAAGAACTTTGTTTTTTTAATTTTAAACCTTACATCAAAAACGTTTGTCTGTGGTTTGTAAATTCGACATCTCTTTAGTTTACATAACAATTATTATCCGAAATTATAATTACGCCTATAATTAGAAATATTTTATCCCTAGAATATCTATAGCGTACACTGGTTTAAATGTTATAATCGAAACAACAAAACTAAGGATACAAGTTTGAATAATTTACAAAATAAATTTAATACTCCCAGAACTTCAAACAACACTAGAAAGACATGGGCTGAATTGTAGTAATAAATTTCTAAGAATTCCTTAAATAATGGGAGCACTTCATGATAAGCGGAGTGATTGAAACAACAAAAATGAAGATATTTCTCAGAATAATTAGTACCAGAGATGTTTAAATCTTCTTTATTTATTCAGACGTGATTCATAAACAAAAATGATATTTTTTGAGTCCCGTTAAATAGAGTAACACACGCTACGACCTATGTTTTTATCGTACCGTGATGTATAATTACAAGTTGTTGACTGATATTTACAAAACTTAATACAGCTCATAATATCAACTGGTTGTAAAAAGATAATAATGCTCCAATCTTCTAAGCAAGAATGGGTAGCTCTTCTTGAAAATTAGCATTCAAAATTCGGGCTTTAATCTTGATTTGAACACTGACCATTATCAGTGGCAAAACGAACCTATTTCACTCACTAGGCGAACCAAAAGAATTTCGGCTATATACTAAATTTACTTTCGGCTGCAAGATACTAACCCCCATTGGTGATTCATTGCGCCTTCTCAAATTAATGTTGACATAGAGTAGAAAGATTATATTGAATCAGTTGCCAGATCTGCTGATAGGAAAGTTGGTTCCCCGTGTGCCGTGCTATACAATTTTCTAGCCAGTATCTATCTTACATATTTATAAGTCTACCATTCGTCTTTGCCTTGAATACTGCTTCCACATATGATCTGGTGTCTCTGTCATATATTTAGATATCTTTTTTTAAAAATTCAAAAAGAAAAAAAATCTGCAATATTATTGGTCCTAGCATCTCGCCTTTCGTCACTTTCCCGCCACCGTAATGTAATGACTGTGTCTTTTCTATAAATACTTTCATGGTAATTGTTCTGATGAAGTTTTCTTATATGGTATCTAGACTTTATGAATTTAAGAGCAGTTCTAGATTGGCAGTAAGGTCTCATCATTTTACAGTTGAAAGGCTAGATGTATCCATAAGTTCTATGATAACAGCTTCTTCACGCTTGTGAAACTCTTCTTACTTCCCAGTCAACTTTGATCTTCAAAAATTTAAATGCAATGTAAACTATTATCTACTGTCTTCTCAATTCTTGTTTTTTTTTAATGTTCTCTCTTCTTAATGGTGATTTTTTTCTTTTTTTATATTCTCTAACGCTCTGTAACTAATTGCGTCTTAATGACTATATTGCCTTAGGATGAAATTAATTTAAAAAGTTTAGGGTGTCAATCAAAAATCGATCTTTCTACCGTAGTGAGATTAGCTTGCGAACTATTACTTCATAGTGAGACCTTACATCAAACGGTTGTTTTTCCTTTATCGGCAGATATTTCTTTTCTTCGGTTTTCTAATTTCAACAATTTAATCCTTTGTATTATGAAGTTTTCTATCAAATTTCACCAGATTCATGAATGATTTCATTTAATAATCTCAACATAGAGTGAAGCCAGTTGAACTAACTTTAACCTCAAAGACATTTTTTGTCTGGTTTGATACGATCTTCATGTAGGACTTTGAAATGCACAGAAAGGAGTCACTACAAAGTCAAGATAAATCGATTGATTGCAGCTGTGCGTGACTTTTGTTATACTTCGTATAATGAGAATCAGGAATTCTGGTCTCAGTTGAGAATATTTTTTCTTAATCAAATTGATTTAGTCGGTTATCTCCCTTGTTATATCTGTGGTCAATGTCAGAAGATGGTTTATTTGCTTATTTTCGCTTTTGTGGGGGAGAAGATATTTACTTTTATCGATACTTTTCTTGCATAATAAATGGCCTCAGTGTAAGTTTACAGTCAGTGTTTTCATAAAGTTAAAAGAAAATCTACTTACTAAAGACTGATATTCTACATGAAGGTGAAATGCAATTTAGTCTTTTTTTTTCTTTCTTTATGTTAAAGATTCTTTTAAAAAATCCGAGAATTGTAAATGAAGAGGGCTTAAAAGATTCTAAAAGCAGATACAAATGTAAGAAAAGAATGGAGAAAGAGGAAAATGTTTAAATCAATTACGTAATAAAATTTAATTTCTTAACCGATGAAAAAGAAGACGGAGAGAAGGAATTTATAGCGGGTTATCCATAGTTTATAGTGGGAGTCCGTTCTAGTGAAGGATAGTTGTGTGTTGTTGAAGATTGACGGAATTTGGCCTTGTTGTAGATAGCCCACTATAAGTCATAAAATGATTATAAATCAAGGAAAACAAATTGAGTTGAAAAATAACATTTTATATTTTTACGCATATCAATTAAGCTTTTTACAATTAAAGTAATACTTGAAGTATAGGTTCAACGGACGTTAAAATGTTCATGGCAATAAAATGCTGAAAAGAGAATTAATGCTTAGGAATGTGGGAGCGTTGTGAGTAAGGAATGTCTTTGATGTATTCGCTCCTTAGGTCAGTAAGTAATTTTGAGACAGGGAAGAAGGAAAGAGGTAAGGGAGGCGACGAGCATAGTAAGCCACTTGACTTGATCAAGGGAGATACTAATTACTCACGCCTGTCTCGGTCTATGCGTCGGTCTGTCTGGCGACGCTTTCTGTATCGGCTTTTTATATCTTCTTTTTGGATCGCAGCAGATCATTTGGAAATTCATATCCGTATTTGATTCTGGGCTTCCTAGTGGCCGATAAATAAAATTCGCGTAGGCTCGCAAACTGGAAATTTAATATTTAATCAATTTTTATTTTTTCAACCGGAACATCTGCGCGAGGCCAGCTGCGCACCGTCGAGTTTTGGTCATTTGCTTTTTGGTTGTGAGGGTGCAAATATCCGATGACTCGCTTTTGCTCGGTCGGTATCACCACAAATTCACTTCTAGAGTACGGGAAGAAAAGTGGGAGATGCAAGAAACAAGAAAGATTTTCGTTGTCAGGCATCAAATAACGCTTATATTCTAATCGGGAGATCAATACTTTAAAAGCCAAAAAATGTTATTTGATCCCATTTAATATTATTTGCAATTTCATTTCCTATCCTATGTACAATTTGTTCAATTTGAAGAGTTAACAAGTAAGAGAGTAGCCACTCAAGGAAATGTTCTCTTTTGATGAGTTTTTCGCTCGTGTTAAATAAATATGCAAAAAAAATTTTACCTTTTTTTTTTTTAATCATATCACCCCGAACAAGGCGGTAACGCCACTGATGTGCAGGGGGCTACGTAGTAGTGAAGTGATTGGAAAAGAGAAAACCGGAAAACGCATCCTAAACAGGGAGCAAGGGATGAGCCTCTTCACCTATTCAATAGACGAGGGTGGAGTGTGAACCAGGCGATAGTTTAGTCTATCTACTACAATTGAAAAAAGAGTGAGAAGATTGGGAAAGAGAAAACCGGAAACCACATCCTAAACAGGGAACAAGGGATGAGCCTCTTCACCTGTTCAATAGACGAGGGTGGAGTGTGAACCAGGCGATAGTTTAGTCTATCTACTACAATTGAAAAAAGAGTGAGAAGATTGGGAAAGAGAAAACCGGAAACCACATCCTAAACAGGGAACAAGGGATGAGCCTCTTCACCTGTTCAATAGACGAGGGTGGAGTTTAATCTATCTACTCCAATTAAACCTACTCTAAATATTCCGTCTGGAGTGGGCAACATCACAAATTTTGACGGCACGAAGAAAAATCTAAACAAAATCACGCTTCGTATTTGGTAATATTTACTGCCATATAAAATACTGATGTGTGCTTTGTTGGATATTGTCTCTGGCGTATATGTGTCTGAACTCCGCGGTTTTTATTTCTAAAACTATAAATAAAAGTCCTCGGTTTTATTTTTGCTTTTATCTTAATTTGTAGTTTTGGAAAAAAATTGAATTGGTAAAAAGACCATGATATAAAACTGCATCACATCGCACTGCATAGAAAATATCAGTGCTTGGAGTTACACGAGCTGAATTCTTTATAGTTTAATAATTTTACTTTTATTTACAATATAGCGCCGAAGTAGTCTTATACAGCAATTTCTAATAGTAACTTCAACAAAAATATAGATGATATTAAATAAGAGTACTATTGTTTTTACCGTTTATCAGCCCTTTGTGGGTTATTTTTAACCAAAATATACTTCAGATTGTAAGAGGTTCCTTAGACATTATGTAATGGTTCAAATGTCCAAGTTAGCAATGAATGTGTTAACGTTCTTAAATAAAATATTTGCAGTTTTATTCCACTCTCTTAATTTTTCCATGGAATTTAATTTTGTTTTTTCGTTCTAACAATTCTATAACGATCGAAATAATTGGTAATCTGAATGTGCAATATCTGCTGGATACGGAGGGTGAGTCAAAACATCCAAGCCAAGTTGTAACAATTTGATCACTTTGAAAAAATATCCTGATTAAATATTTCAGCCTTTAAAAAATAAAAAATAATTTCAGACAGACACTTTTTGTTAACTACTGCTTTGTCTACGTTGAAATAAGACTTGTTCGAATAAAACATTTGGTTCTCTGGAAAAAATTCAAAGAGGACTCCCATCCTATCGTAAACATGTTTAATGCTGGTACATTTTTTCTACGTTATCTCTTATGTTCCACATTGTAAACAGTTTTCATTGCCAATCACAATTTGTATATAAAAAAATAACACGTCAAAGTGAATAACATTTCTGGCGTGTAAACATACTTCCTTCACTGAAAAATTGGCGTAACATAATCTTCTTTACTCTCATCATTTGACCTGAAACTAGTTTAAATTAAACTGAATAAATGCCAATACATAAAACTAAAGATATGGAATTGCTTCATAGCTGGGATATTTGTTAATTATTTAACGTAACTTTCTCTTGATCCAAAAAAAGAGACATCAAGCCTCCATTGAGGATCGAACTACCTATTCAGAAATAATGACCTGCGAGAGTGACTCGCTAAACCCACGCCGAATGCGCCACTTATGTATTTCCACCACCAGAGCTGCAGATCCATCCCAGCTAAAAATATTGATACATCGATCTACAGTATGGGTTAAATCGTTGTCTCATCAATGCAAATAGTCACTGTTCTAAATAGATAAAAATTAAGGATTTCGAATGCCATCATTTTTTAGAAATCCGAATGACAAGCCCCTCCACACTTAGAAAATTGGTGTAATCTAATCTTCCTGCCACCAATTAGCTTTGGGTTGTACGAAGCTAAACTTGATAAATATATTCACACATAGACAGCACGCGTTAACCTACGTGTGCAAATACGGTGGGGAAAAAAATCATGTATTTACAAACTGAAACGTCATGTAATTTTTTTTCCTATATACTAACATCTGCCTAAGAGGACGAGAGTATTTTTATTCTGACTTTTCTTGTCTTTAGAGTAACGATTTATTTGTTTTGTTATCTCCGTTAAAAAAAAAAATGGTTATTTGAAAGCAGTAGGGAAAGGCACGTAGAAAGTCATGAAAATTCCCTTGGCTAACGTTTCCTTTTTGGAAGGCTGGGATAGGATTCCCAACTCGTGTTAGTCTCTATTTCCTTGCGTCCCCTGCCAAAACAGAATTAGGTAGCAATACACTAGTGAACAGATGAAAGCACGTGTAGGTAGAGCTCAATTATAGATGTCAAGGCCGCTTAACTAATGAAGTCCAAAAAGCTTTTAACGAAATGAAAGTTATTGAAACTTCGAAAACCTGCTCTTGAACATCAAATTAATCTCTAATGCACCTAGAAACGAAGAAAAGCATTGTTCTTCGCACCAGTTGAAATGCAGCAGAAACAAGGGGAAATTAAACCCAAATCACTTTATTAGTTAACATTTTATTTATTTGATTTGAATATATATTTTTTAAACTAACAGAAAAAAATTATTTTGAATATAGCAACTGAACACAAACCTCGCGAACATTCTAAATAAACAGGAAAAAGTCATTTTTCATCTATTTTGTGCAATCGTCCTCTCTATGAATAGATAAATTTGCCTGTGGGTAATTTTTTTTTCTTGTAGTTTCCAAAAAATAAAAAAGTTTTTTAAAACTTTTGAAATCTTTGCTAATATGACTTCCAAGAAAAACTGACAGTATTGTTCCATGTTACGAAGCCATAGATTTTATATGTCAATGACAGTAAGTTAGCACTAAGTATTGAAAATATTATATAGATGAATGAATTGCCTCCCTTTGTAGGAGTCGTTATTACCGGCCCTTCGGTTGGGCTAAAAACAGTCTATCAGTGCCTACTTGTTTTCTGTACCACCGACGAGTCAACACGGACAAATTTAGCTCCGTAAAACCCAACCAGCAGCCACATGGTGTTCGAAAATGGAGCGGACAAGAAGACAACATAGGATCGAGGATGTCCCAACAGTTGCAGCAAAACATCCGAAAACTGAATCCCTCTTCAACCTGAAGACGAATATATTCTGACGTTGCAACAAAAATTGAGAAGAACTATTAACCGAACGAACTTTGCTGCCACCAGTTAAGTTCTCGCAAAAAACCACAGCTTTTTGCAACGATTCCTTAAAACCCTATTTTGTATCTTCTCTTTCTTTCTTTCTCTTTCTGTTATAAAGTATTTTATTTCTCAAGTTTAGTTTTGTCCTATTCTCTCTCGCCGTGTTGCTTCAATGCTTTTTAGCCTTATTTCCTACAGAGGACAAATTATTGATCACAAAAATTCAAAGGGTATAAAAAAATCCCATATAAGATTAGTTAGAAACTTGACAGAAATTTCTAAAACACTCAACAGTTATTCTATTAGAAACGAAACTGTACAATTCCTATATGCATTTCATGAGATGCAACAAGAAAATAATAATAAATAATATTTAGTTTTGAGCGTATCAAGTAATGATGAGAGATCGAGAGATTTTTAAAATACATGCAAGATAGCTATCCTTTCAAGAAGTATATTATTGTTATTATTTATAGAAAGGTTTTAAAACAATATAAGATTCGGTCATGGAAACTTTTCATTCTATGAGATCAGCAGATAAATTCAGTGGTGAAATCCCTTGTTTCCTGTTTAGGTTGTGGTTTCCGGTTTTTCTCTTTTCCAATCTTTTCACTCTTTTTTTTTATTTTATTTTTTATTTTTTCAATTGGAGTAGATAGACTAAACTATCGCCCGGTTCACACTCCACCCACGTCTATTGAACAGGTGAAGAGGTTCATCCCTTGTTTCCTGTTTAGGATGTGGTTTCTGGGTTTTCTCTTTTCCAATCTTTTCACTCTTACGTAGCCCCCTGCGCATCAGTGGCGTTTTCGCCTTGCTTGGGGTGATATGATTAAAAAAAAATGTTAAACCCGGCTTAGAACAGTTATGAAATACATCCATGTCTTTTGTTTAGGCTTTCAATAAAATAGGACGCTATACTGATTCTTAGCTGTTCGGCAACACGGCTACCTGCACAAGGATGGGTTGAAAAATTTATAGATTGACAAAAAATTGATAGGCTGAAATTTTTAAAAATACTTAAAAAGTAACTAGTAGCGACTTCTCTTGAAAATGGACATAATTTGTCATCGTGGTGATATCATGTGCGTTGTGGTACAGCGAATATCGGCTCGGAACAAGAAATCGGGGAGCCGAGTTCGAATTCAAGTTGAATATCTTGCATTCACTTAAGCACAAACACCCTTGGGAAAGGTATTAATCCGTTTCTTCCCTCCAGTTATGGGTTAAATAACAGAACAGATGCCTTGGCTTGGCAACCGCAGAAAGTAATGGCAACTTACTACGGGATAATCTTCTGCCCAATCAGTCATGTCTCTTTCGAAACATGATCACAAAGGTAAATACGAGAGACATTTCGAAAGTAATTCCTCATAAGTATCTCCGCTGAAACTACAACAGATACAGAGATCATCATAAGACACCTCAGCTCTGTCAACAGTACAAAAGTGGATGGCTTAGTTTAGGAAGAAAGGTGGAGTCTTGAAGATGACTCAAAGTATGGACGTCCTGCAACTGCTATCAACGGGGAAAACAATGACTGCATTCACCATATGGTGATGTGTGACAAGTGATTGACTATAAATCAGATATCCAATACCATTAGCATATCCCGTGAGAGAGTTCAGAATATTCTGCGCAAGAAACTGCTCGACGGGTGCCACGTCTTCTGACACCTGACCAAAAGAGCACACGGTTGATCACACCGCGGAAAAATCTAACATTGTTTGAAGCAGATCTAGCTTTTTTCGTTGAACGTTTCCTAACTCCGGATGAGTGTTGGCTTTATCACTTTGAGCCATAGACAAAATTACAATCCATGCAGTGGAAACACCTGCTCCAAAGAAGGTCACGGTTCTTTCATCTGCAAGGGAGTTGATGGCCTCAGTGTTTTGGGATGCAAAAGGCATTATGATTATTGACTATCTTCTAAAGAGCCACGCCATCAATAGACAGGACTATGGGAACTTCCTGAAGCAGTTACGAAAGGCTATCAAGACCAAACGCCCAAGACAAATGATAAAAGTAGTTTTATTTGATCAGGACAATGCTCCAGTACACATGTCTTCGATTTCAATAGTTGATGTGCGTGGTGACTGTGGCTTTAAACTAGTTGATTACTCTCAATATACTTCTGATTTGACTGTCATCATTTCTCTAACATGAAAAAAATGACTTGGCTGGAAACGAGTATTATAGTGATGACTAGCAGTATAGCCCGGCGTTGCTCGGGTGTAATGAAAGCTTTAAAACTAATCCATGGTTCTGGAGCTCAGACTCAGTCTAAAGAATATTTGTGTGAAGTTTGGTGAGAATCGGATAAAAATTGTGGATTTGTATAAAGGACATGCAGACAGATAAACACACACACACACACACACACACAAACACACATCTTACCTTATATATATATATATATATATATATATATATATATATATATATATATATATATTATCGATTTTTCTGCACTATTGTAAGAACTGCAACCTTGAAACTTCTGAATATAGTTTCTTATGTCTTTGTCTATGAGTGTATCAAATTTGATTCAAATCGGACCACTCCTTCTATAACCCGATTTTTTCGATTATCGATTTTCGATATTTATCGGGGATACCTCGACACAAAACCTAGCTAAGAACACTTGCAGACGCTTATAGTACAACTGTGTAAATTATCAAGAAAATCGGTTCAGCCGTTTCGGAGTCTATAGTTAACGGACACACACACACACACACACACACACACACACACACACACACACACACACACACACACACAGAGACAAAGTTCCATTTATAAATAAGTTTAGATGATATTTAGTGTTGATGACTTTTGTGACCAGTAAGATGAACTGTCTTTTTTTAACAGTTTATCTGGAAATAAACAATGCCGTTATTAATAAGAATAGTTTAAATTAATTTTTACTATATTCCACAGCTCTAGTATCACTCCTTCATAGTCAACCTGTGAACTTTTCAGCCCATTCTTGTATGTTTTACGGTAGACGCTGATAGCATCTTCTAACTGGATAGATAATCGACCTGATACGTTACTGTCTTACAAAGATACCTTAAACTTTGAACGAATATTAACTTAGTGTTCTCAAAAGAATATGGTGTGTACCGTTGATTCCACATCTTTCCATTCTATAGAAGATCAACCGAACTGCTCTGTCTTTAAACCGAAGCAATCGCTTTTAACGGGGGAACAAATTTATGACCTAAAAGGTTATGGTCATGTTATTTACTTATGTAATGGGTAACAATGGATAAATAAATAAAAAGTATAAATAAATAAAAGACTTCCGGTTCGGAATGTTTCGGAAGAAATCTAAACTTTCCTAGAAGATTCTGGACAGTTCTAGAAGCATCTCGAGCCGGAACCGTAAGATAAAAGAAAGAGCTTTAGGAGAGAGGACAATGAAGAAGGATAAGTAAGTTGCGCGTAATAACTGGACGCATATCTCTCTCTCTCTCTCTCTCTCTCTCTCTCTCTCACACACACACACACACACACACACACACACACACACCGTCACCTATTCTTCCTTCTTCCCTCAAAGATGTCCGGCAAAAGAAAGAAGAAAGAGAAGAACAAAGAATCAACGCACGAAAGTTTACTACTATTCAAGTGTGCAGATAGAAAAAAAGACAAGTAAATATTTCTTCTTAAATTCAAGAAACTGAACTCTTTGCAAAAACTGTTACATAGCAAAACCTTCTGATGACTACATAACGATGTAACAAATTAATAAATATCATCATTAATAATATAAAAAGAAGTTAGATAAATCTTTCAATTGTTGTTGAACCTTCTGAACTTTCAAATGTGGGGAATTCATTGCTACACTTTATGTTTATCCTGCGTACAAAAATAAATGTTTTGATGACTGGTTCTCCTCAGAAGAACCAAACAGTTAATTCAGGATACTACTTTAACTTGCTGTGTAGGTGCAAAAAAGGCGTTAACAAAAGAAAGAAAGAAAGAAAGAAAGAAGCAAAAAGTGTTCTCTTTTTGCAGCACATGCTCACAGGGCTGGTAAGAAAATGGATTTTTTGAAGAATGTCTTGTTTTGATGCAACGACCATCTATCCTTCTTATCAGATCTTATTCCGTCTGATAATTTCCTGTTTCCAAACCTTAAAAGATTCTGAGGTGATAGCAGGAATAAATCATTATTTCAATGGCCAAACAACAGAATTTGACATCTTTTTAAAGCGTTAAAAATTAATGTGGCAAGTGTGTTGAATTATGGAGTGAATATGAGAAATAATATGTAAGTTTCATAGCTCGAAATCATTCAGTTTTTCAGCGGTGCTGGTATAGTATGTGGCCTATCTCTTTAATTCTGGTATAGTATGTGACCTACCACTTAGATTCTGGTATAGTATGTGGCCTACCACTTAGATTCTGGTATAGTATGTGGCCTACCACTTAGATTCTGGTATAGTATGTGGCCTACCTCTATGATTCCGGTATAGAATGTGGCCTACCTCTTTGATTCTGGTATAGTATGTAGCCTACCTCTTTGATTTTGGTATAGTATGTGGCCTACCTCTTTGATTCTGATATAGTACGTGGCCTACCTCTTTGATTCTGGTATATTATGTAGCCTGCTTGGTTTGAATGTGTCCTACCTCAGTAAGTGTATATGTATTGATATTAGTATCCGGCTATTTACTGAACCTAATTATTTTACCTAAGCCTTACCAGACAGTTATAATACGCTTTTTAAGGTAAGCCACATACTATACCGTCACCTTTTCAGCTCTCCTTTATACTTTTTAATCGTATATTCACGACTAACAATTAATCATCCTGTCTTTCCAACCTCCAACTTAAACATGCATAATATAGCAATTGTTGTTAGTCTAGCTTCTCTGTATCGGGTGATTTACAAAAACAAATCCTTCTCGACAGTCTGCATCCACTTTGGATTCTGTTGTTTTGATAAGTGCGTAACTTTACTGTTTTATTGATTTGACAGTTCGCCCACACAGTTATTTACTTTGTCGCACATAAACCAATTATTGTCCTGTACTTAAATAACAACGTTCACTGGTTTTTCATTTTACTTAGCTAAAAAATAAATAAATAAAAAGACGCTAGGTTCCGAAACCATTGCCAATCACTTCGATCTTCATTGAAGTTTCTGGAAGACTATGGCCTTATGCTTTGAAATAAAATAGTTTTAATATTACTCGCTTAAACGTTACAACGTCACATTCTAGTCATAAAATCGATATTATAATTATTTTGAAGTAAATAATTAGGGAAATTATTATGATTATCGAAAGTCCAACTACATTTGAATAGAAACCAAAACTCTCTCTTGGTTTACTTGTTGCTTCCGAGCGGAGAGGAACCCAAACGAAGCTCCGCCAAAGCCTATAGTCTCGTCTGGGGTGAACAGACAGGAGCTCGATCCTGCCTTAAACCAGGGTCAACGGGGAATTTTTACCCGAACTTAAGGACTCGGATCTCCCACATAAAATTCGGCCTTGTGCCTCATCCAGCTTTAGTGGGGAGGCAAGGGAATAATGAATACAAAGTTAGCTTTACTTGTAGTAAGAATCCTTAACCAGCAAGATTTTCGTCCTAACCACCGTCCCATTTTTGGGACGTGGGTATAAATGGGTAGAAGTTGGTAGAAAACTATAATTAATACTCGATTTTTTGCAAACGTATACCAATACTGATTTTTTAAATTAATAGAGAATTTTACGATGGGTATTAATGGGTTACATGGTATTGAACCTACACTGTTTAAATTTTAATTTTTTTTTCTTTTTTTTTTTAATAAAATGTGGAAATATTATACATAGTGAAAAAATAAGAAATGAGATTTATATTTTTGCATAAGTTGATACTCATTAAATACGATGTCTATTTCAAAAATATTCTTTCTTTATATGTAATTGAAATAATCATAACAAATTAAAACATCATCACTTCACGTGTATGATTATTTTATGCAATAATTAGGAATCTTTCCGTTTTTTTCACTTTCAATTCTGATTTCATTTTTATTGTAATTTTGGTAAAAACATTAAAACATAAAAATTTGGTTACTATTATCTCGGTAAGTGCAAACGCTGATTTTACATTATTATTGTTGTTGTTGTTGTTGTTGTTGTTGTTGTTTGCACAGAAAACTTTTTAGAAAAATCTCACTTCATTGTACTGTTTCTGCTGTATTAAGTCGTGTCACTATAATGGATGATTTCTCCTTTCCCAAAATAAACTCAACTTGGTGACGTATCCGTGACGTAATGGATAGAAAGTTAATATAAATTGGTAGTGTAGTTTAGATGCATCCAGAAAGATAAGGTTCTTTATACATTAGTATAATTTTACGTCATGGATTTGTTCCCTCCTTTTTATGTGCCCCTTGTAAATATGTAGTATTTTGGTGCGTGAGGAATTGGGAGGTGATGGATGGGTCCTTGTGGTGAATGCGCAAATTGTTAATGACTGATAAGGTCGTGAAAGTGTTTAGCTTGGTATAGGATAGTTACGGAAGACTACCCTCTACCCACATCCCTTTTTTCGGCCATGTGCCACATTTTGTATAATTTTATACAAATAAATATCTTTATCTCTGGGATGATAAATAGTTTTTTTCTGGGCAAAAGTAGCAAAGTTATACCAGGAATAGGGTATGGGAGGGTCAATTAAATAGCCAGTGTGACCTATACACCAAGGTAACTAAAATACAGCCGGCAAAGAAAAAAAGAAAGAACTTGTTCCCTGTTTAGAATGTGGTTTCCGGCTTTCTCTTTTCCAATCTTTTTACTCTTCTTTTTTCTTTTTCCTTTTTCAATTGGAGTAGATAGACTAAACTATCGCCCGGTTCACACTCCACTCACGTCTATTGAACAGGTGAATAGGCTCATCCCTTGTTTCTTGTCTAGGATGTGGTTTCCGGCTTTCTCTTTTCCAATCTTTTCACTCTTACGTAGCCTCCTGCGCATCAGTGGCGTTACCGCCTTGCTCGGGGTGATATGATTAAAAAAAAAAAAGAATATGTAAACTCTAGACACGCTTCAGTCAGCTACTGTGGGCACCATCAGGTGATCAAAGAACTGGATCGCCGGTGATGAACAAATATGGTAGCTACCCAACGCAGGTAACATTGCATAAAAATACATAACAATTCAACCCATCTGTACAACGCACTGTACCGTGTACACTACATGCTATTTTACTGACATAACAGAATGTACTAGACTTCACATAGTCTCTTTTTGATCAATGTTCTGTTTTCTGTCGCCTGAATACACAAGTCATATTTTCAGCTCTTTCAGACAAATTATACCTAAGTTCGATTTTTACCAGAATTTCCAATATTTTCCATTTACTTGACAAAATAAAGCATCCTAAATGTCTCTTACTGTAAAGGTACCTGTCGTACAACAATAGTTACCTAACGATTATCAGTAGAATTAGTGGAATTACTGGATATTCAATTGTTGATGCTTTGTGTTATACTAACCATTGTTTCGTAATTCGAGAGATGATCTGTAAATTAGGTTTCCAATCCTATATAACAATTTTTCGGCCAGGCAAAATAACGATACTGTTGCAATGTGCTTGTATAATAAACATAAGCATGAAAAGCAGAAAATAGAAGACCAAATGTAAAATCAATTATTTCATATTGCTATGCTTTGGCTTAAAGCGATGTGCTTATTGGTCAATTTAACTGGTGTAAGAAAAACTGGCATCTCTTATTCATGTCTAACTCTTACCTTGACAAGAATTCTTGTAAACTTAGGTTTTACCAGCAGCCCATTAGCTTTTAAAAATATATTGTATAATTTCATGGGTACTTCGGTTCGGCCCAGTTGTTGATAAAAATGTTTACTCTTATAAAATGTTGTTGTTATCCTATATTATTTATAAATGGAACTTTGTCTGTGTGTGTGTTTGTGTGTGTGTGCGTCCGTTACCTATAGACTCCGAAACGGCTGAACCGATTTTCTTGAAAATTTACACAGTTGTACTATAAGCGTCTGCGAGTGTTCTTAGCTAGGTTTTGTATCGAAGTACCCCCCGATGAATATCGAAAATCGATAATTGAAAAAATCAGGTTATAGAAGGAGTGGTCCGATTTTAATCAAATTTGATACACTCATAAATAAAGACATAAGAAAAGATATTCAGAAGTTTCAAGGTTGCAGTTCTTACAATAGTGCAGAAAATCGATAATATATATATATATATATATATATATATATATATATATATATATATATAACACAAGATGTTTGTGTGTGTGTCTGTTTACCTGTCTGTATGTCTGTATTTTTTCAGCCGTTTTATTTTAGTTTTTGTTTCGAGTTTGACTCTAAGTAGGTAAAATTGTAGTTCTTAGTCTCAGCCATGATACCATTTACTCAGAGGACTTATTTAGCCTTCAAAATTCAGTTTACGACGAAAGAAACTTATTTGATATCGATACCAGGAAACCAGGAAATCAAAATTTGACTTACATCCATTCATTTTTCTTTCAGTCTACGGTTTCGCTTTAACTGGAAACAACTATTGCTTTTTAGTCTTTCGTTCCAATGTCCAAAGAGTCTTAGCTCCAGGACCGTGGATTAGTTTTAAAGCTTTCATTACACTCGAGCAACTCCGGGCCATACTGCTAGTAAATACTAATGCAATCTCTTACTTACTATTTTAGTATTTAAAAAAGGATAAAAATACATGAAAAGAACGCATGTTATGGGCTGTATTACTTTTTCTGTTGATTTGACGATATATCAACTCTTGCAGTGTTATTTAATGTCGGATTTTCTGAAATACTCAATAAGATCAAAATTACTAAAAAATTACTAAACTAGCCTAGATAACTATTACCTGATACCGAGTTGATTACTTCTTTGAAGAAATATGGTTTCAAAAATAATGGTGTGTTTTTAGCTTTCTAAGGCCAACCATATACAATATAACGATTTTAATTTACATATAAAGTAAATAAATGAAAGCAATAATAATTAGGGATGGAAAACAATTTGTTTCCTTGTGCTACTGAAGGCATTTTCCGAAGTAAAAAAAACAAACACATGGCGATAGAATTTAAAATGCAAGCACTAAGTATACTTTCTTTTCTCTCTTTAAAAGCCGAGGGCACTTCGACGTGGTATAATGGCTAGCAAGCTTGTTTCGCTAGAACCTACTAAAACTGAGTTGTGAGTTCGGTCCTTGCTGGGACTCAATATTTCACTCTTGTATCACATCTAAGCCGCATTTAGAATATCAGCTATTTTCTGAAGCCTGTTATTTTAAAATCTCAACCTAAGATAAGAACTCTCTCTCTCTCTCTCTCTCTCTCTCTCTCTCTCTCAGATATACTCTTAAAATCTATTTTTTGCACGTTCCTCACTTTTAAAAATACTATAAGTGTGAATTTAAGGATTTTTCATCCGCATAAAAATTAAATAAATTTATTTCTGTAAACATTATAAATTTCGTTTTCAACATAGTCAGTTAAGTGCCATACGTGATACACGCTTTGGGTGATCATGTCTCGAAAGAGACATGACTGACTGGGCAGAAGATTATCCCGCAGTAGGTTGCCATTGCTTTCTGCGGTAGACTGGTTGCCGACCAAGGCTATAGAACACAATCTGTCCTGTTATTTAACCCATAACTGGAAGGAATTGACAGATTAATACCTTTCCCAAGGGTATTTGCGCGTAAGTGAATGCAATGAATTCAGCTGGAATTTGAACTCGGCTCCCCGATTTCTCGTTCCGAGCCTATATCCAATGCACCACAAACATTTTTTTCCAAACATTCTTTTTTATTCTGTTCATGAATTTTTTTTTTTTATTTACTTTTGATTCAGTTACGCGCAACATTTTCAACTTCGGCATGAAAAATGCTGACCTTTCAACACTTCTTTCAGTTTTGGGAATAGCCAGTATGATGGTGCCATATTGGTGTTATACCCACCATACACAATAGATGTGAATTATACGCTTTTTATCTTTTGTGCTGTTTATTGAATGCAATGCAACCTTGCGTTGTTCTGATGCAAAAAGAAAGAAATCAATTCTTCTTGATTATTCGGAAGTATTCACAATACCTTAACGAATTAATCGTCATTCCCATTGATAGAAATTCTGAGACTTATTACTCATGACTAATGAATCCTATTACTCAATACTGTCATACGATGAACTGACACTGAGCACATTTGAACAGGATTTTATACAGGGTGCGATGGGTAAATTTTGTCTTAATTGCTCAAAATTGAAAATAGTGCTGACATCTTAAATTTAACATTTATTTACCAAAATTACACAAAATTGTCTTAAAATACTAAGGAGTAAATTTATTCAATAAAATCGCCATTTTTATGGACGGTCTCCTTGTTTAAGTTGGAGAATACTGACATAATCCATACCTAAGGATTTTTGTTGGTTTCTCGCTCAACTACGCCCCACACATAATCAAGGGGTTGCAGTTTGGGATTTAGGTAGCCAGATGGAAAGAGTGATGTGGTCACAAAAGTTCACTAGCAGTTATGTCTTGGTTCTCCTGTTTGTTTGGCATGGTGCAGAATCCTGTTACCAAACACAGCATCTTCCAACGGCCACCTTTTGACCTAGGGTAGAACTATCCCACCAAGATACTTGATGTAGGTCTCTAAGACCCTGTGAGAAGATGATTTTTTTTTTTAATCATTTCACCTCGAGCAAGGCGGAAACGCCACTGATGTGCAGGGGGCTACATAAATGTAAAAAGATTAATTAGAAAAGAGTGAGGAGTACAAGCTAGTTAGAAAGGAACAATAGAAAGCTGAGAAAGCAGGTGCGATGACAGATACATAGGTGGAGAGAAAGGGAAGGTTATACAGGGGAGGGGAGAGAGCTAGAGGCCAGTGGTTAGTAGATGAGTATTAACTTTGCATTTAAATTTCTGGAGGTTGTAGCCGTCAGGAAAGCAAGAATACGGGAGTGAGTTCCACAGGCGGGAAGTGCGAGAGAGGAAGCTGCAGGAGTAGAATTATCGTCTGCATTTGGCTAACCTGACTGTGAACGGGTGGGACCCAGTTGCCAGTCTGGTTGCACGGGTAAACACCTTGAGAACAAAAGGAGAACGAACCAAACAAACAAGGGCTTCTTTTAAATTTTCGATAATATAAAATCTGGATTTGTGCCACCTTATATTGGAGTAGTAAAAGAATCACATAAAAGTTTTGAACCCGAACATTATGACAACAGACTATTCCAAAAAATAAAAACACTCTTAAAAAAATGATGAAAATATTATAAAGTAAGTTCGCTCTTAAAAATAATTAAGCATATAAATTTGATTATATGTTTCTGCTTGTGTGTGTGTGTGTGTGTGTGTGTGTGTGTGTGTGTGTGTGTGTGTGTGTGTGTGAAAATATTACATAAAACAATCGTATTTGGTACATGAGGTTTTATCATTCATATCTACTCGTGTGTTGTGGGGTTAACTTACATGTGCCACGAAGGAACTTCTTCTAAGGACCGCTAGATGACGCTGCCAAAATTCCCCGACCAAATTTCAGCAACAGAATGCCTTAGAGGCAACATGGGTCTGGTTTCGCCGCTGAAAACGCGGATGTTGCATTGAACACATCGCAGAAAGTACAACGCATATACTATCCTAAGTTTATTTGACTATATACAGTTGTACATACAAACCTAATTCTAAAAAAATCATCCCTTCTTGAAAGTAAGTCTCTCAACATTTTTAGAAATATTTTCGTCTACATCAGTTAAGTGCCATACGTGATACACGCTTTCGACGATCATGTCTCGAAAGAGACATGACTGACTGGGCAGAAGATTATCCCGCAGTAGGTTGCCATTACTTTCTGCGGTAGACTGGTTGCCAGCCAAGGCTACAGAATTTAATCTGTCCTATTATTTAACCCATAACTGGAGGGAAGAGACGGATTATTACCTTTCCCAAGGGTATTTGTGCGTAAGTGAATGCAAAGAATTCAATTGGAATTCGAAGTCGGCTCCCTGATTTGTCGTTCCGAGTCGATATCCACTGCACCACAACGCACATCCTCTACATACTGACGACAAAAACCTCTCTACACACGTCACAGCTTACTTCTTTTGCGTACTTTCTGTTTAGTTTGCTAAGGCAATAGAAAATGCTGTTAAATGTTTGTATATTCATTCTTATTACATTCTTACTGGAAGAAACTCCAATGCGTCTGTCAACTCATATTACTCCATATTTCTATTTAATTTACTCTAACGGTGTTATATCTTATGTGAAATATCAAATATAATCTTATATCTTATGTGAAATATCAAATATAATCTTATATCTTATGTGAAATATCAAATTCAGCGATGATTAATGTCACATGTCTGTTTATACACAAAGCAGAGTTCATTCATGCTACTAAATTGGCATCAAGGTCCCACCCTTTTACCGCCAAAATAGTTATATGTTACCCTCTCTACTACTTTAATAGTTTCTTTTCTCGCAATTCCCGTTTGTGAAACTCCTTTCCATATACTTGCTTCCCTGATAGCTACAATCTCCCGCCATCTTCTTTCTCCTTGATACCCATTCATCTCTTATTCTTTATTCGACATCTTATGTACTATTTTTCTTTAGTGGCGGTTTTGCTTTGCTTATTATAAAAAAAAATATAAATAAAAAATAAGGCCACAATATTCGGGTATCATGTGAAAATCTAACTTATTACAGAAATGAATTGGCAAAAGAAATGAAGTTATCAACTATCACGCTGCGGTAGGCGCCCATCTAAATTTATTTTAATTATACCGAATCAACGATGTTTCGGTTGTGAAACCTAGATCATTGTCATTCCAATTCTTCTTTGTTTTCTTTTTTTTTTTAAATAGATGAATAAATATTATTTAAACTTGCTCCTGGTATTAAAAAATACAATAATTTTATTTTGTATTTTTATAACACCCTTTATGAAATCCAACTTGTCTTCTGCCATTGAGATCGCTGTATTTTCATCATTATCATCAATAGTAATATGGATTACCATTTATCCAAAGGGAAATTACGTTTTTCATGTTTTTTTCTATCACAAGAGAATAACAATACAAATAAGAAAGGCTTTCTTTTTCAAGCTCCGAAGACGTCGTTTATACCGTGCGTTTTCGTATAAATTGCCTTCGTTGTCCCCAAAGTATCAGAGAGAAGATCTTTGTGAAATATTCAACAAAGCAGGAACAACAGGGACAACAATCTGCTCTTGTCGCCAGAGATAGATTACCGAATGGAAGATTCTAAACCTTCGACTTCAGATTGGCTCCGAAAAAGATAAAGTCGAGCAATTCTTCAGCAGCAATAGCAAAGTTGGTGATAAGAGATGTTTTGGCTTTGGTTGCTTGATTTGTTTTTATGCTGAATGAGACCCTCACCGATTAATTTATAAATAGCAAAATTTGATAATAGTAAAATGCTTGATCAAAAGATGATCAGTTAACTCAATTAAAAAAGTTGTGCACAGTTCATAAAACATCTGAAGCAATCAAAGAGTTTTTTGACGAGAAACAAAGTTGATTCGTTATACAAAAGAAGCTGTTAAAACAATGCCTTGCCAACGTTATAAGTGGTTTTGATAAATTCTGTGATTTATTCATACCACCATTAAGAAAAATAAAATGGCAGTGCATGCACCTGAAAATTAAATAGAAAATTTTTATGAGACATAAAAAATTAATTCAGTTAAATACAAGAGTTGGTACTGCATTAACACACGCATATATATATATATATATATATATATATATATATATATAGAGAGAGAGAGAGAGAGAGAGAGAGAGAGAGGCGGTAAAAATCCAGGATAGGATTGGTAAATAATCCGGGATAAGGTTGGTAAATAATCCAGGAGAATCCTAGTTATATCGTTAAAATATTAAAACTGATCCAATAGAGAGCTCAGTGTAAATTAATTCAATTTACAGAGCGGATATTTATTTATTTATCTGTAAATTCAAATAAAACTTGGGGAAATAGCCATTTTCAACATGTCATTTTAAGACATGCCTTCTCAATTCCATATAAACAAAGAATGAGGAAAAATTCCAAGCCCAGAGGTTTGCTTTAGTAAAGAAAGCTATTGGAAGATATTGGTTTTTATATGGTTAAGCTAGCGGAATTTTAGTAGTAATTTCTTCTTTGGTAGTTTAATGTATGTGGCTTGTAGCCAAATTAAAAAAAGCACTTTTTTGTGAATAATTGGAAGAATAGGATAATTATTACAATTTATACTTATTTCTATGACGAAATCTTTTTCTTTCGGTTAGTCACAATAAGTTTTTTTTTTAATTTGGCTAAGCAGTTAATTCCCCACCACCTACCACTACTAACTCAAGAATCAAGCCACATACCTCCCACTACCAAAGAAAAAATTACTACCAAAATTCCGCTAATTTAATCTTAGAAAAACCAATAGAGAAAAAATTTAAATTTTGAAATTTAAATACCAGAATATACTCCTACATAAAAGGTAGAGCTATCATAAGTATGTGCCGTTATAGAAATAAGTATAAATTGCAATAATTATCCTATTCTTCCAATTAGTCACAATAAGATATTTTTTTAAAATTTGGCTAAGCAGTTACTTCCCCACCACCTACCACTACAAACCCAATAGTCAAGTCACATATCTCCCACTACCAAAAAAAAAAAAAAAAAAACTTACTACTAAAATTCCGCTAGCTTAACCCTATAAAAACCAAAGTCTCCCAACCACTTCCTTTACCAAAGCAAACCTCTGGGATTGGAATTTCTCCTCATTCTTTGTTTATATGGGGTTGAGAATGCATGTCTTAAAATGACATGTTGAAAATGGCTATTTCCCCGAGTTTTATCTGAATTTATATATATATATATATATATATATAAAATAAAAATGATATTTGTTTATATTTCTGAGATGAGGTAATATTTACAATATTTATATTATTCGGACTATTGTCCTCATCTTTGTTGTTATTTGTACGACGTTTTAGCTGTTGTATACTCTGGCCTTCTTCAGGTGCTAAGAATTTCGAACCGAACCCTTACGATCAACAGTGGTAAACACGTAACTTAGATTCGGGTTAGAGGGAGATAACTGATGATTACTAAAAATGCTTTGCACAAGGAATGAGAACGATATACCCCAGTGATCGTAATAAAGGGTTTTGTTCGAAATTCCTAGCACTTGAAGAAGGCCGGAGCGTAAAACTGCCGAAACCTCGTGCAAATGGCAACAAAGATAAGGACAACAGTCCAAATAATATAAATAGAATAAAAATGATCTTCGACAATGGCTAAATGAATAGCTGAAAGCACTGGGATATACAGGACATTTGGGTTATTTTTAGATACTTTTACGTCCAGAAAAGAAAGCAATTATTTGAACACGAAAAAATAAATAAAATAATAATCGCAATGCCATGTCTATCGTTTTCATTGAAACTTGTATAAAAGAAGGATTGCTGACCAAATACGCTAAATATATAGAGGAGAAATGTTCATAAACAGCAGCTATTTACGGCTTTACGCTATGTTCTCTGGTTACCGTGTAAAACGCCCGTTCGAAGCGGTTATCGGATAGAACACCATCGCTGTTGGTGTTTACATTTCGTAAAATACATTATACGCTATGAAATCGGCCTTTCCCTGACATTGCGCCTATGGCCTGGTGGGCCAAAAAATACAACTGCTGATAAATGAGTCAGGTTTCAGTCCCACCTTGAGGCAAAACCACTGAAGAGCTGTGGAACAGGCCTGTCTTAGGGTGATTTATATATATATATATATATATATATATATATATATATATATGTTGTGTGTTTAGGCAACAATCTCTCTTTTATGCAAGTTTCATTAAAGATGAGAGACAAGCTACTATGGTTAAGTTTTTTTTTATATAACTTTCATGTGATCTTATAATTTTTTTTTCCTTTCAGAACATAAATTATATAAAATTAATCCGAATGTTTTATTTCTCCAAGAATTTTCGGCTATACTTTTATCCATTATCAAGGACGAATTTAATTTTTTTCTAAAATAATAATATTGATAATGGATTTTATTTTATTATAATATGAAATATTATTCTTTTGCAATAAACGAAACGTCATCCTTGGCTAAAAGTATAGCTGAAATTGCTCAGGGATATAAAACATTCGGACAACTTTTCATATAATTTATATTCTGAAAAGAAAAAAATATAAGATCACATGAAACATTATATAAAAAACTTACCTATATTAACTTGTCTCATATCTTTGATGAAACTTCCATATATATATATATATATATATATATACATATATATATATATATATATATATATATATATAGTCATCCGCAGACAGATCTGTTTCGCTGTATCACAGCTCATCAGTACGGTTAGACTCCGATTGCTTTTTAACCCAGGATTGAAACCCGACCATATTGGCGTCAGTCGGCGATTCTACCTCTGGGCTATGGGCGTTCGGTAGAAGAAGGCAGACGTTAATGTTTTTTTGAATTGGCCTTGTGTAAAACATAACCAAACTTCTTACAACTTACAAGTTTTATCCAGAATTATCAGGTTATCAGAAGGTGGGTTTGTGAAAGAATAAAATACCTTTTGTATGTTTGAATAAAAAAGAATAACATGAATTGGTAAAAGTTAAATGTTCAATGAAAAACAGTATTAAGAATTTAAGGGTATCAAGAGTTCGTAGTAGTAACTTGTGTGTATGTATGTATGAGCGTTATCGTTGGGTAGGAATGTCATTGAAGTTATCGCTCAGTTTTAAAGGGTTCCGTTCGTTTATCAAGTATAAGAAAAGGTATAAGGGTGAACGACGAAGAAGAAGGAGGTAAGAGAGAAAGAGAGAGGTAATACTAGCGATCGATTGACGTTTGTCAAGGGATGTGTTGATTACGCTCGTCATCTTCTCACTGACAACAGTCGAATTTGCTCTGTCTTTTATTTCGTTTCTGCGGCTCAAAAAGGTCATTTGGGAATTCACTCACGGATGTGATTCTGGCCTTTCCATTGGACAAAGAACAAATTTCGCGTCGGCTCGCGAAAAGGTTTCGAAAAGGAATTTGTTTCTGATAATTGAAGATTATTTGAATTTTGTTTATAGATGTTTCCCAGTTTTCTATTGGCCGAAAAACATTTCGCATCGAGGTGTGAAATTTCACGACTTTTGTTTTAGATTCGCTTTTACATGTGTGCTAAGCAAGGTTTTGTAAATTCAAGTAAATTAGTTTATTTCTAATAGAATCAATCAGGGATTGGCATTTGAATTTTTAATCTAGATCTTGTTTTGTTCATGACAAACTTACTACTGGGTCGTAATTGTGCTATCGAGACAAATTTGCAAACCATTACATCTGTTGAAGTGTCCAAATAATTAGGAAGAGTGTATGGATCCAGAGTGTAGTAGTAATAATAATAATAATAATAATAATAATAATAATAATAATAATAAGAAGAAGAAGAAGAAGAAGAAGAAGAAGAAGAAGAAGAAGATTTAATAAGCCCTATGCTCTACGGGGAGTTTAAGAAGAAACTGATTAAGAATAAAGACTGTTAACCCAGTGTTGTAATTAAAAGCAAAAATAATAGGCTTGGAACGAGAAATCAGGAAGCCGAGTTCGAATTCCAGTTGAATTCCTTTTTTTTTTTAATCATATCACCCCAAGCAAGGCGATAACGCAGGGGGCTACGTAAGGCTAAAAGAATGGAAAAGAGAAAGCCGGAAACCACATCCTAAACAGGAAAAAAGGGATGAGCCTCTTCACCTGTTCAATAGATGTGGGTGGAGTGTGAACCGGGCGATAGTTTAGTCTATCTACTCCAATTTCTTGCATTCACTTACACACAAATTTCCTTGGGAAAGGTATTAATCCGTCTCCTCCCTCCAATTATGGGTTAAATAACAGAACAGATTGGGTTCTATAGCCTTGGCTGGCAACCAGTCTACCGCAGAAAGTAATACAAACTACTGCGGGATAATCTTCTGCCCAGTCAATCATGTCTCGAAAGAGACATGATCGCCTAAGCGTGTATCATGTATAGCACTTAACTGACTGAATAGAATGAAGTAAAATTAGTAATAGTACGAGAAACAATAAAGAATGTACAACCCAAAGGATTGTGATAAAAAGCAGCCATACTGGGATCGAATAAAACTCGTAATAATATAAAAATCGCCACGATAGAGTTGGGCAATATTTACATTGGGCAATGTGCAAACATTATGGAAAAGCTGTAAACAAACACTGGTATGAACATCACCCAGCACCGGTTACAGAAATAGAAGATGTAACCATTCTATGGGATTACACCATCTACACAGACAGAAAAATTGAAGCAAACAGGCCAGACGTTATTGTTAAAAACCAGAAGGAGAAAACTTGTCTATTAATTGATATGGCTTGTCCAGCGGATTGTAACATAGCAATCAAGGAATTTGAAAAACTGTCAAAATATAAAGACCTGGAAATTGAAATAGAAAAAATGTGGAAATTGAAAACAAGAGTTGTGCCAATGATAGTAGGTGCACTTGGAATGATAAAAAATGGAACAAAACAACACATTGAAAGGATCCCTGGAAACCCCAGCTTAAGAGACATACAAAAAATTGTCTTATTAAGTACAGCCCACACACTAAGGAAAACTTTATCTATGTAATGCTGGGGATGATAGGGAATATAGAAAAACATGAAATGGAGCCATAACAACACGCCACTACCTGCCTTAGGTCTCCCCGCAGACTTGGTTGGTAGTGAGACCAAAGCAGAAATCGAAATATGAAAAATGACATATAATAATAATAATGATGAACATTGTACCGACTTAGAGCAGTGTAACAAAAAACAAGCAAGATGTATTAATATTGTTAATGAAATAATAATAATAACGGAAAGTGCATTAAGCCGATAATTTGGAATAAAAAGTAAGAATTATATGGACTAAAACTGGTAATAAAATAATAATACAAGGACATTGAAAATTTCTCGGCCATTCCAAATTTTAAAAAAATTTTGTTTTTTTTTGTATTAGCGATATTTTACGAGGTTGGGGGTTGGGGGGAGCCAACGATTTTTCTGCGCTCATTTGAATATTTACATGGCTTCTAAGCATGCGCTTTCATACTTATTTTCAGAAATTTAGATAAAGAAAGCCAGTGCGTCTCCGACACTAGAAAAAATACTATGTGATGTAAATTGAGAAAATATATTAGGCTCTTGCTTTTTCCCCCACTAGTCTGATTTGTTTCAAATTCTTATCTACTAATACGTTTCGTATTTTCTTAATTCTCTACACGAATGTTTTTTTGACCTGATAACCCTTCAACTCTCACCTCCCACGTCATTTTGGAAGGATTTTCGGAGTAATGAAAAACAGCTTCCTCAATCCAAGACTCGGGCACGAAATATTTGGGATTCTGTCTGGATACACATGTGAAGAAGCAATGAATTAATATTATTGATTATTTCGACCAATGTACTTGAGTTAGAGGAAGAATGTGAGTTGTGATGCAGTGGAATGAGAATCGGAAAGCCGAGTTCGAATTCCAGTTGAATTCGTTGCATTCACTTACGCGCAAATACCCTTTAGAAAAGTATTAACCCATCGCTCCAGCTGTGAGTTAAGTAACAGGACAGATTGGCTTCTATATTCAGTTTATCTACTACGGTAAAATCTTCAGCTCGGTCAGTTATGTCTCTTTTGAGACATGATCACCTAAACATGTATCACGTAATGAACTTAACGGATTGACTTGTTAGAGTCTCAAATTGTAGTGTTACATTAAACTTAACAGTCTGCATTATGGCTAAGCTAACTGCATACTTTCCACCAAGGCTGATACACGCTTGGGCGATCAAGTCTCGAAAAAGACAGGACTGACTGGGCAGAATTTTATCCCGCAGTAGGTTGCCATTGCTTTCTGCAATAGACTGGTTGCCAGCCAAGGCTATAGAACCCAATCTGTCATGTTAACCCATAACTGGAAGGAATAGACGGATTAATACCTTTCCCAAAGGTATTTACCGTAAATGAATGCAACGAATTCAACTGGAATTCGAACTCGGCTCGCCCATTTCTCGTTCCGAGCCGATATCCACTACACCACAACGCACATTTTTCATGGTAGACAAGCTTTTTTCAGTTGATTCTAAAATATTCTTTGTTTTTTGTTTTTTTTTTTCTTTGGAGCAAATTAAATTCAGTTTTTCTTTTTCTGTTATTTTTAATCATTTCACCCCATTCAAGGCAGTGACACCACTAAGATATACAGTGTGAAAGAATAAGAAAAAAGAGAAATATTACTAAAGAGCGAATAATCAAGAAGACGGTAGACAACGATTGACATTGCACTTAAATTTTTGAAAATCAACGTTGGCTGAAAAGCATTAGAGTTGGAAGAGAGAAGTGCAAAAAAATAAATTGTTAACATGGAACTTATGTTTTCATCAATCCAGTTCAACTGTAAATATCAGTAGTGGACTCAGCTGTCTGTCACAATTTTGAATAATCAGTTCAGTGTTCTCGACAGGCTCCAGAGGAGACTCTGTATTGTGATTGGTCCCGACCTGGCAGCACGACTCCAATTACTTTCTCACCGGCGGGATGTGACTTCCCTCTGTCTCTTCTATAAATATTTTCATGGCTTTTGCTCTAACAAATTTAGGTCACTGGTGCCGCCTCTACAAGAATTTACTTGGGCAACCAGACTGGCAACAAGGTCCCACCCTTTTACAGTTAGATCAACCAAATGCAGGCGACAATTCTACTCCAACAGCTTCTTTTCTCGCGCTTCCTGCCTGTAGATCTCACTTCCATATACTTGCTTTCTTGACGGCTACAACCTCTAGGGATTTAAATGCAATGTCTCATTCACTTGACTCCAGTCCTTTCTACATCACCCTGTGTATCTTGTTCTTTTCCTTTCACTCTACTTTCGCAACTGCCTTCACTCCTGTGTTCACATCCTTCTCTTGCCTTTTCTCTTTCAACCTCTGTAGCTGGTTGGTCTGTGTCTTCATTCTCCTCCTGCCTAAAACTTTAACTCTCTTATGTAGCCCCCTGCACATCAGTGGCGGTACCACCTTGCTTGGGGTGAAACTTTTCTCTTTCAACCTCTGTAGCTGGTTGGTCTGTGTCTTCATTCTCCTCCTGCCTAAAACTTTAACTCTCTTATGTAGCCCCCTGCACATCAGTGGCGGTACCGCCTTGCTTGGGGTGAAACTTTTCTCTTTCAACCTCTGTAGCTGGTTGGTCTGTGTCTTCATTCTCCTCCTGCCTAAAACTTTAACTCTCTTATGTAGCCCCCTGCACATCAGTGGCGGTACCGCCCTGCTTGGGGTGAAATGATTAAAAACAAATTAGGAAATAAACTAACTGAGACATGTCTTTGCTTCGGGAATGAGTTTTCGATTTTTTAGAAATCAGAATTGTGAGTATTTGTTTTCTAAACAGGCTTAAATTTAACACTTAAAAATAACATAATACAATCTTTCTACTCACATATGGCCTCGTGTTGTAAATATATTCATATATACAATATCTAGACAATTCTTAATTTCTTTTTTTTAGATGAGCAATTGTCGATATACTTTATACTTATTTCGAACTGTTGTCGTATCTTATCCTCTGATAAGGTACTTGCCGGAAACGTTCCGTCAATAACAACATCTATTGTAAGCAAAATAAGAACAATAGTTCGAAATAACTGAAGTATATATACGAAGTCTATAACATATCCATCTATTTTAAATGTCTTGAAAACCGGTTGTGTGGTCTTTATTGTGATGTCATGCCGACAGCAGTAAGATGCCAGTAAGAGAGCTTCTGTACAGTGTGACCACAATGACCGATTCTTCTCATGTTGCTCATGCAAAACCGATTCTTCATATCGCACCCCAACCCCAGCCCAGCCAACCCCACTACTGTCCAGATTTAGTTTCCTGGGATTTTTTCCATAGCTAAAACCATTGTTCAAACGTCGTGAATGAGATTAAATCAAAACGCGACGAGGCAAATAATAGTAGTCCCCAATGAGAACTTTGTTTTGAAAAGCGAAAACGACGTTGTGATAAGTGTAATTTCTCAAAGGAAATATTTTGAAGAGGATTAAACACCAGTCTTCTGGGTAGGTTTATTTATTTATTTATTTACATGGCTAGATACTTTCTGGACAATATTTATATATACGCTCTTTAAAAGGTGGCTGAGATAGTCGCATGCTTCCTGCTGACACCTCTGACCAACGTTTGTGTTCAGGTTTTCCAATGATGATTTTCGAAACAGATTCTCCACTTGGAAGATTGGCGTAACATAATCTTCCTATTTTGACCTTTTACCGTACTAAACTAACCTTATCAAATATCGATTAGAACTTAAAACGGGTAACAGTGCACAAAACTAAAACAATTATATTTAAGAATGCATTGTCTTGCCTTCCTAACAGGCATTCTTTTGCCCTTTGTAATTATAATTTCGTTCATTAATGTTGAATTGCATTTTATTGATCTTTTCTCTATGTAATTAAGTGAAATTAGAATAAAACACAATTAAATTGTATTTTAAATTAAACAGATTTTAAATAATTAATTTTTCTTGCCGAGGCATTACATTTTTATTTGATAGTTTTAATATACGAAGTAAGTAATAAAATCTGACCTTTTACATTCTTGCCAATGGTATTTCTTTGTAATTATCTTATTGATTTCATTGATGAGTGGAACGAACTACGTTCACTGTCGCCATCGACTCATCTCTTTTTCAAAGAACGCCTATAAGTCTGCTTTCCTCTGTCTTCCTTCGTTTTTCTCATATCTCACTGTTTCTCATATACGCCAAATACAGTAATACTGTAAAATTAATAGTACATCTAACACATCACTCAATAAGTCCCGGGCCTGACATATAGATGGCGCTACAATTAAAAAAATCCATATGATTTTTATGAAGTACTAACCTTCAAATGGCACGTGACAAAATTTGGCCTAATCGTATTATTAGTTTAAAATTACAGTCATTTAAGTGAAACTTCTTCTTCTTCTTCTTCTTCTTCTTCTTCTTCTTCTTCTTCTTCTTCTTCTATGTGCCCAGTCACTTCAGGGCGTAGGCGATCATGGTCTTCCACTTTTCCATATTCCTGGTGGCACTGAGCACGTCTTCTCCTGTTACACCATGCAATCCTCGTTCCGTCATCCACCTGATTAGGTCCTTCAAATATGTTATCCGTTGCTTTCCCCTATCACTTTTTCCCTCTATCTGGCCTGTTAGTATCAGATTCGGCAAGCCCTCCTTCCTCACTGCGTGTCCCAGGAACTTCAGCTGTCTCTTCCTGATGCTCAGTATTAATTTCCTTTTTGTTTCCATCATTTCCAAGGCCTCATCATTGCTCACATGCTCGATCCATGATATTCGCAGCATCCTTCTGTAGAACCACATTTCAGTTACTTCAAGTTTTTCCTTCACCTTTGATGGTATTACTGTTACAAATTTTCAAAACAATAGATAAATCTGATATTTCGTGTGTTTATAAAGCATTGCTTTCTAGTGGGAAAAAATGTCAAAAAATGTCAAGCAAAGCAATGGCTTGATAAGTGTTATTCGGACTCTGCTCCGTCGTCGGAAACAACGGTTAAGAAGGGTTATGCTGACTTTAAACGCGGTCGTACAGACACAAATGATGTTGAACGCTCAGATCGTTCAAAATTGTCCCGGAAAACACCAAAATAATCCACAAACTCGCTTTGGCTGATAGTAAATTGAAGTTGCGTAAGGTAGCAGAGGCGTTGAACATATCAGAAGGTAGTGTATTCACCATTTTGCATGAATAGTTGTTATGAGAAAGCTGTGTTCAAAGTGGGTGCCGCGTTTGCTCACACTCGATCAAAAGAACAACGCGTCGACAACTCAGAGCATTGTTTGCAACTATTCCAACGCAACAAGAATGAAATTTTGCGTAAATATGTGACTACGAATGAAACATGGATCCACCACTTCACTCCGGAGTCAAATCGGCAGTCAGCTGAATGAACAGTAGCAAGTGAGCCGTACAAATTGTTTATAAAAGCAATTAAAGGTTTATCTAAATAAAAAATGGCATAGTTTTATTGCATTTTTGTTTTCGCATTTCGGAGCAGATTTTGAAGAAAAACAGACAGTTGTTTCGCATTCCCCAATGACTCCTGAATTTGATGAATATTAAGTTTATGGGGAAACGATGGCGAATTTCTAGACATTTCCTGAAATTAATTGCTGGGTGGGGGTAACATATGTAAAAGAAATATTTTTATCAAGATTTTTTTTTAATAATTACTTCAGAAAAGATTTCAGTCAATTACAAATAAGTCCTCAAATTTTCATCAAAATCCGACCTTTATTTGATTTTTGCAAGAATTTCCAAATGAATGTTCTTTCACCGGCAAAAAAGTGCCTTGCGTAATATTACGTTTGTCGTTACAACCCCTTGTAAAAATTACGTCACTCACAGACAAAAGAAAAACAAGATTTTCTACCAAAATTTTGAACGTGCGAGAAAGAATTTAAAATTTTTTTTAAATAATTTAAAAATACTTTGATCTATCCTCTTAATAATAACAAACATTTTGCCGATAATTTTTTTTTTATTATTTAGTCTGGGGCCTTTTTCCTTCATACTATGTTGTTGCTTTTTTTTTGCTTTTTTTTTGGAGGTACCTTAAATTGGTTTCGCACCAGAAGCCTTAGCATAATTTAGCTTATTTTTAAACAAGTGAGGGAGGTGTTTGAACGTATATCATTTACCATTTAATTCTGCGAAGACTCAGCTATTTACCTATGTCAAACGTTCTTCATTATGCTGTTGTTATTTGAGAAAGTACAAGACAATCTTTTTAAAACATTCCTTTTTGATGGTTACATGATTTACGGCGCTATTGAGATCAAATGAACCTTCTAGCTACCTGTTAAATCCATCTTTTTGGAAAAAAAGCAAGTTTTTCCAACGAGTGCGTAGCTCCGAACGTAGCATAACTGATTCGTTATGAAACAGCTGTTAAAATAACATAAAAGAAGCATGTTTATACACAATTCTTATAAATGTTTTTCTTTATACATAATTCGCGTGGTGTACTCAGCCCGCATCGAAAACGTCAATAAAATCCGGGAAGACCATGTACACGATTGTCAATGCCGTTAGGTCAAATCAAGAATAGCACAACATCAAACTGCAAGAAGGTCGATTTTATCACAAGACACTCATTGCATATTAGCAAAGGCTTGTAAAAAAATATTACGAAATATTACCTAAGTTTAAATTGTTTCTTGAATCACATTGATAACAACTAGTTTAGAAGTTGCGACACTTTCTAGTGTTATGCTTTATCTTCTTGGATAAATTTTAATTTTCTTCAGTTTCGTTTTTTTTGTTTATAACAACATCAATAATATTTATTCTTCTTCTTCTATATGCCCTGTCCTTTCAGGACGTAGGCGATCATGGCTTTCCACATCTCCCTATCCCTGGTGGCTCTTAACATGCTTTATCCTGTTACACCACGCAACACTCGTTCCGTCATCCACCTGATTAGGTCCTTCAAATATATTATCCACTGCTTTCCTCTGTCTCTTTTTCTCTTTATCTAGCCTGTTAGTATCAGGATCTCTAGACCCTCCTTTAGCTGACTCTTCCTGGTGCTCAATATTAATTTCCTTTTCGTTTCCATCATTTCCAAAACCTCATCATTGCTCACATGCTCGATCCATGATATTCGCAGCATCCTTCTGTAGAACCACATTTCGTTTGCTTCAAGTTTTTCCTTCATCTTCGATGGAATTGTCCAGCGTTCACTGCCATATTGAAGAACTGACATCACATAGCAATCCAGTACTCTCTTCTTTGTTTTTAGCAAAATTGTCCTGTTTCTTAATACTTTACTCAACTTCTGGAATTCTTCCTTCGCTATGCCAATCCGCCTTTGGATCTCTATGTCACACTTTCCGTCTTCTGTTAGAACACTTCCCAGGTATTTAAGTTTTTGTATCTGCTTGATTTTAGTATCACCCACCTGTATTTGGCATTTTGGGTAGCCCTTTTTACTGATGACCATGCATTCGGTTTTCTTGCAGTTTATTTGTAGTCCTTTCTTGTCACTCTCTTCAGCTACCTTCTGTAGGAGGTCTTGTAGTTTCCTTTCCGTGTCTTATGATTATGATTATGCTGATTGTAAGCACTTCCGTTACCACTAGAGAATGCTGGGAGTAAAACGGATCGAGTAACAGTTTGAATGAAATACTTGTTAGGTTTACCACATCTCATGTTGTCTTTGTGGTGGTTTAGCTTTTCAGCGGCCAGTATCACATAATTTATCTTTCGATTCTAAGCCCAGTGGAACATTTTTCTTCTCTGCTCATATTTGTTTCACGATGGGTTTGTTTTAGCGTATGGTAAATTTATATTTTACAAATATGCGTTTCTGCTTGTATATTGTGGAAAAATAGACCTTATTATCAATGTAAATTTGAAACCAATGTTTATATTCGTACTTCAAATTAATATTTTTGCCAAAGAATTACTGCACTTATAATGGCAAAACACAACAACGACTCAGGCCGCAATAGCTATAAAGAAAATTTCACATCATGATAATCCTGATAATAATATTGTTAGAAAAAGGGTATCTCATAATTTTTTGCAAACAACATCAAAAACATACTTTCAATATTTTAACTGATTTCACACAAAAAAACTTAGTAAAATTCAGCTTAGTTTTTAATATTTTTTTTTCGAAAAGGTTTAAATATTTTTTTTTTCGTTTTCCATATTTTTCAACTTTAATTGTTGATCTGTTGAAACTGCGGAATTCATTAACTGACAGTTTTTTTTTTTTGTTTTTGTTTTTTTTGTCATCTTGCTTATGACGATTAAATCTGGTTTTCTGGTAAGGATGTGTAATTATTTTGTATTTCAAGCTCCTAAAATATTTTAAGTTTTTCTTTTTGTAACACAGTTTCTGGTTCACATGGTCAAATGTCAGTTGTTTTACAGCGTCCATAATGGAACGCCTTTCCATCTTATCATTACTATTTTTGTTCATCTTCTGAGCTAATTTGATTTACTCAGTATTTGTCTATATTTCTGAGAAGAGGTAATATTTACAGTATTTACATTATTTGGACTATTGTCCTGATCTTTGATGCCATTTGTACGACGTTTCGTTGAACGCACCGGCCTTTCTCAGGTGCTAGGAATTTCGAACCGAATCCTTTATTACAATCACTGGGGTATATGAACTCCATTCCTTGCATAGTAATGCCTCTTTTGGAAGTCATGAGTTATCTCCCTATAATCCTGTAAGTCACTTGTTCACCACTGCTGTAGCCTGGTATAGAACTCACAACTCTTTGGGTCAAATCACAGGAATTAACCAATGTCTGTATCCACTGGGCCATGTGTCCTTAAGGATATAGACGTTGATTTGTTCCTGTGAGTTGTGAGTTCAATACCAGGCTATAGCATGGTGAACAAGTAACTTGCAAGGTTAGAGGAAGATAACTCATGACTTCCAATCGCGGCATTACTACGAAAGGAATGAGAATTATATACGCCAGTGATTGTAATAAAGGGTTCGGTTCGAAATTCCTAGCACCTGAGGAAGGCCGAAGCGTACAACGGCCGAAACGTCGTACAAATGGCAACAAGGATAAGGACAATAGTCCGTATAATGCAAATACTGTTTATTCACTCAGTTGTTAAGTAATGTCACGTCTAATGCTTCTAGTAACTATCGTTGAAGATCAAGTGACAGTAAGTTTTCTCAAATCTTCATCACATTTCTTAATATTCGCGCTACCTTTATTTTGGTCAGAATTATCAGTTCTTCATTGAATTCCCATATTTTTTACAAGGGCCGGGAGGAGGGGTTCCAGTATTCTACTTATTACAGGTAAGACATTAACCATTATATTCCTTTAATACCGGTATAGTTGCCCTTGAAGTGTCGAAGAGAAATAAGAAGGTCATGCAGTGTTGACATCCTTGTACTTGACATCAGCTTTCAAACAGCGACCATTTGTGACGAGGTCAGTGACTTTACTTAAGAATATCTGAGCTTGTTATTCAAGTGTTTTTTTCTTCGTATTGCTTATTTATCTATTATCTTTTTTAATCTGTCAAACTAAAAGCAAAATGTCGATGTTAATGAATCTCTACACCTCATCAGATTATAACACATTTATATTTTACACGTATCTACTGATAAAGTTTTTAATGGCTTAAATATAAATATTTAAAATTATGTTTAAATCCAGTAACAACACGTTAATCTTGATAGATTCTTTTTATGTGCACTCTAGACAGTTTTAGATCGATTCAGCTAGTAGAGACATTGAGGATGGTGGGATATTTGATTGGAATTAAAGGAAAATCTGGGTTTTTTTTTCTCTTTTCTTAATGAAAGGTGTGTAAATGTAGAGAATAGAAAGGAGAGTATGAGAAAATTTATAATGCGAGGCTGTAGGGATATAAGATTCTCACGACAGAGAAATAAATAGGAGGAGAGGTAGAAAAAGTATAAGGCAAGAAAGAATAAAAGTAAAAGAACTGAATATTCAAAGAGAGAAAGAGAAAAATGACATAAGCAAGAGAAATGTATGGATTGGAAAGAAAGAAAGAAAGAAAGAAAGAAAGAACAGTGTAATTGAACACAAGAAATTGTCAAACTGGAAGCAAAATACAAGGTGGTCTAAAAGTATGTGGACAGTAAATGTTAACATTTAGGACTACATATACAATTATATTTTTTTTTTTAATCATATCACCCCAAGCAAAGCGATAACGCCACTGATGCGCAGGGGGCTACGTAAGAGTGAAAAGATTGGAAAAGAGAAAAACTGGAAACCACATCCTAAACAGGAAACAAGGGATGAGCCTCTTCACCTGTTCAATAGACGTGGGTGGAGTGTGAACCAGGCGATAGTTTAGTCTATCTACTCCAATTAATACACTAGCAGTATAGCCCGGCGTTGCTTGGGTGTAATGAAAGCTTTAAAACTAATCCATGGTCCTGGAGCTCAGACTCTTTGGACGTTGGCACAAAAGACTAAAAAGTTTCCAGTTAAAGCGAAACCGTAGACTGAAAGAAAAATGAGTGGATGTAAGAAAGCAAAAAGATCTGCAAGTTGAATGCCACGTGCTTTTCTGGTCTGTCATGGAGACATCCATTTGGCTGTTCTTGCGCAGCTTACTTTTAATGAACAGTGCTATCATAATAAAACAACACGTGACAATACCTCTACCCCAATTGGCGGTGCAATTTTAACAATTGCGCAGACTAATGCCTCCTTTCTAAAAATTGAGAAGCAAAGTTTAAAAACCATTGATTTAGAATAGGAAAGTTTCACTGTGTCATTTTATTATATATAGTGCATTCTGGCAACAATACATTGTTTTTACTCAATTCTTCTGTTTTGTAGAATTATTTTCTTTTCTGGACAAAGTGTTTAAAACTACCCAACTATTCTTTTAGCCATAATCAAAGATGTTTTTGTTTAACAAAATATATAAATTTTATTGTGTATATCTATAGTGATGGGATTGTTTCTTTGTATTTTTTCTCTCCAAACAGAACATTATGGCCATGTTCATAGTTGATATTGAGTAATTGTTTTTGTTTTTGTTTTTTTAATTCAGTCAGCCAATTGCCATACATGATACACATTTGGGAGATCATGTCTCTTTCAAGACATGACTGACTAGGCAGAAGACTTTCCTGCAGTAGGTCGCCATTACCCTCCGCAGCAGACCGGTTGCCAACCCATGCTCCAGATTCCAATCTGTCCTGCTATTCAACCCATAACTGGAGAGAGAATACGCACGTATAACCTTTCTCAAGGGAATATGTGCACAAGTAGATGAAACAAACTCAACCGGAACTCAAACCCGGATCTCCAATTTCTCACTCCGAGCCGACATTCATTACACCACAATACACATCTTACATTTTACTAGGTAACCAAAAAAAAAAAATCTTTGCTACTTTTTATTTATTTGAGAATAAAAAAAAACACTTCATTGGCATCCAGAACATTTTGACAACTTGATTCCATCTGCACAGTGTTCTGGCAATAAAACAGCTGTCTTGGATGCAAAAAAGTCTCAGTGTCTGTTGCAAGTCTGCCTCATTTCGTGAAGGATTTCCCATAAATATGGTTGTCCAGGGAATGGAAAAAGTGGTAATCTGTTGGTGCAATGTCTGTGAAGTAAGGTAGATGGCACGGTGTCTCCTATTCAAGTTGTATGGTATCCCTGGATATCTACATCACATGAAGACTGTCATGGAGGAACAGTACAACCCTGTGATTAACCAATACAGACTCTTTCCGCTTCAGTCCCTGTTGCACACATTCTAACTGCTGTAAGTACAGGTCTGCAGTGATGGTTTGGCCTGTTGATCACAGCTCATAGTGCACCACTTGTTGACTAGTCCAAATACAGAGCACAATCTTGTGAGTAAAAAGGTGGTCTTGTCGTATGAGGCACAGGATCCCATGGTGACAAATGGCATGCTTAAGAGTGTCATACACTTTTCATCGCTGGTGTGCATGTTAGGTATGTTGCAGTGCCAAGAAAGCAATGAAAAACAGGTTGTCAGTCATTGTTGACTGCTGGCTTCTAACAATTTATGAGGGACCCACTTGCTCAACTTCTATGCCTTTCAAACCTGAAAGCATTTCGCAAGGTGACCAGAGATTTGGCTGTATGACAGCTTTCAGAGCCTCATCATCACAGACAATATTTACTAATACAATTATTCAGTCAGTTAAGTGCCATACGTGATACACGCTTTGGCGATCATGTCTTTTTAAAGACATGATTGACTGGGCAGAAGATTATCCCGCAGTAGGTTGCCATTACTTTCTGCGGTAGACTGGTTGCCAGCCACGGCTATAGAACCCACTCTGTCCTATTATTTAACCCATAACTGAAGGAAAGCGACGGATTAATACCTTTCCCAAAGATATTTGTGCGTAGGTGAATGAAAAGAATTCAACTGGAATTCGAACTCGGCTCCCCGATATCTCATTCCGAGTCGATATCTACTGCACCACTCCCGGGTTTCGGCATCCGGTGGCTGTCACGAGAGAATACAATTATTACAGTGACAATTAAATTTTATTGTGTACAATAATACAAAGGCGTTTAAATTTTATCTATGCAGCTGCTCAAACTGTTGTCCATCACGATTTACATAGCTTAGAAGTTTACCCCTCACGCTTTGACAAACATTTTTGCGCAAGTCTATTTGTGTATTTATTTCTTCAAATGTAATTTTTCAAAATCACCAATCTTGTTTTTCGTCTATAAACAAACACCATTGTAATAATATATATGTGATGCACAAAATTATTCCACCTATAGTTAACCTACTTTTGGACCATCCGATATAATGCACAAAAAGAGGGCAGTGGGAAAAGCTGTTGTCGAGAAATCTTTCAAGAGATGAGGGAAAGTGAGAAATCGTGATGAATAGAAAGAGGAATGCGAGGAGAGGATAAACAAAGAGCAACAAAGTACTGAATATTTGAAATATTTTTTTATAATCGTCTTATCCCAAGCAAGGAAGTACTGCCACTGGTGCGCAAGGGGTTACATAATAGTAGAGTGAAGAGAGGGGAGAACAGGTCACAGTAGGTGTCAGAGAATGGATAAGAGAAGTACAGATACATTGGAGTGAAGAGAAGTGCGTTAGAGGGAAGTGTTAAGTGAGAAGAAGGATGGGCGTCAGGGAGATAAGAGATGACAGTTGACGTTGCATTTAAACTCTTGGGATTTTAGTTATCAGGGAAACAAGAATATGGAAGGGTGTTCGACAGGCGGGAATTGCGAAAAAAGAAGCTGACAGAGTAAAAGTTGCGGTTACACTTGATTGTTTTGACAGTAAAAGAGTGAGGCCTTGTTGCTAGTCTAGTAGCTCGAGTAAATTCGTGCAGGCGGGACACCAAGGAGCTAAGCTCATCGGAGCAGAATTCGTGAAAGTATTTGTAGAAGAAACAGACAGAAGCCGCATCTCATCGGTGAGAGAGAGACTGAAGTCGAGCCACCAGGTCAGGATCGACTACATTGCACATTCTTCTTTGGATTTAGTCGAGAATCCCAAGGTAAATAGCAGGGACGCCCGACCAGATATGACAGCAGTATTCAGTGCATGGGTGGATGACAGATTTGTAAATGTGCATGATGGATTCAAAGGAGAATAACTTCCTGGCCCGACACAGGAACCCGATCTTCTTAGCAGTAGATTTAGCTATTAATTCAATGCAGTCGTTCCATTTAAGGTCAGATGAGAGTGAGGCTGGGGAGGCGCATGGTGTTGCTCTCAGGGAGACTAGAGTGATCCATGCTGATGGCGGGTATGAATGATTATCTATGGTAGTTAAAGGATAGCAGCTTCGTTTTTGGGAGCATTAAAATTTACGAACCATTTCTTACAATTTTCCACCGCTGACTGGGGGTCATTTTCGAGAGCAGCAGCAAGATTTGTTTTGTCAGCATCGGCATATTTCTGAGCGAGGCGGCAGTAAATGGTGGTGTTGTCAGCGTAGATGCCTACTTGGAACCTGATTACATCAGGGAGTTCGTTGATGAAAATCAGAAAAGGCATAGGACCTAGGATAGAGCCTTGAGGGACACCCGCGTTCGTATAATAGGAAAAATAAAGATTTAAACGATGAGAAGAAACAATAATATACGTGAAATAAACAAACCTGATTCCGAGAGGGTAGTGTGGAAGAAGAAAGGAATGAAAGAAAAAGTGATAAGCAACTAGAAGGAGAAAATCAAAAGAAAATGTCAGAAAAGATGGAGGAGAGAGAGCATGTCTTGCCACTAAAGGGAGAGACCTGCAAACAAAGAGTGGAAAGAGTGCCTCACCATGGAATGATGGTCAACAAGCTGGCCTGGCAAACCGTAAATAGGATAGAAAACTGAGTTCGCATTGTAACCTTGTTCTAGAATAAGCTAAACTTTGTAGATGCGCGCCCTGCTTCGTGACCAAAAGTGTTACAGATTTCTCTTTGACGATAGAGGATGACCTCTATCATCAAAAAGAAATCTATAAGATTCTTATTAAAATTATACCTCGAGTTATTCGCTAGTCCTCCCGTCTTATCATATTTAATCTGACAGCATAACTTCATTACATGCAGGCTTGAATCTCCTTCAAGACTGAATATAATGACGTAATGGTGCGAGATTAAGTATGATAATACGGGTAAACGAGGTAGAATTTTATTTACAATACGAGACTCGTAGCTTTCATATTTAACATTAAATGTTATTCCAGTCTAATACTTCGTCCGTTACTGTCATCCAGTGTGTGTGTGAGCGGCCCCGGCGCTCCTGGTTCGAAAAGTAACATTCTCGCCTACGATGTCTGAGAGATTGCCCATCTCACTGGAGAGATTGATGATATTAATCTCATATTTGTTGTTCCGTATCTTACAAAACTGGGCGCAGGTGTGCAGTCACATGACTCCACATTCGGTAACCGGGAGTAACCTCAAATCAACACGGAAATTGGCTTCCTTAGACTGGAGTTAAATTGATTGCAAAGTTTATTCCAGTATAATACTTCATGAATAAAAGGTAAGAATTTTGGATGTTGATTTTTGAAACAGGCAGGTTTTGCTTACTTTGCTTACTAGGAGACTGATGTAACACAAATTCTAGCTCATGTCTCAAATTGGCTTTGTACCATTCTCGGTGAGTTTAATAAATGCTGAGAACGAGATAAGAGGGGAAAAAGAATGGGTAATGAATAAAAACGCAAACGAGAAACGGGTGACTTAACAGAATGTAAAGAAATTTACGATAAAGAAATTGATTTAAAGACATAAGTGAAAACAATCTTAGCAGAGAAATGAGTATGGAAAGGGAATCACCCATGAAAGAGTAAATAAATAAATAAATAAATAAATAAATAAAGAAGATGCTTGATATTCCACTCAGCATGAAATTTACAGCTTAACATTTTCAGACACTGAATCCAGTGGACGAAGATAAATTCCAACATTTGCAAGACATGCTAAATAAATAGAAATTCTTTTAAATAACCGTCTCTAAATTAACTTCTTAAATTATTCTATCATTTTTAAATGAAAATGAAAGACGTGGCTTTATGCTGACGCATGCGTATTGAGATATCTAAACATTGAAGTGTTTCCGGTTTTCTTTCCGCCAGTCTTATTAAAAACTCCTCTTACGACAATTTTTCACTCTTCTCTTTTTTCTATATCATCTACCTACCTATCTATGCTACTCAGTTAATATATATATCCATTTCGGTCGGGTTTCAATCCTGGGTAAAAAAGCAATCGGAGTCTTACCGTACTGATGAGCTGTGATACGGCAAAACAGATCTGTCTGATGACAATATATATATATCTGTTAACTGAGTAGCATAGATATATAGGTAGATGATACAGAGAAAATATATATATATATCAGCGTTTTTATACTCATATTTAAAGATGTATGTGCGTGTATGTGTACAATTAAAGTTTAATATATTAATTTATATAGAAGAATTTTAATTCCATCTCAATTGGCAGAAGTCAAGTTTAACGAGGAAATATATATCGATTTTATCAGTGACAGTTTTATAGGGCATCATGTAATAAGCTTATGAACCCCTTATGAACGCTCGATTTGATCACCTACAGAATAAAAGAAAGGAAATAAAGGGAAACCTGCGAGTGATAATGAAAGAGACGTGAACAAACAGACTTATACTGACATAAACACAAATGAATTTACTCATGCTATTAGATTGGCAACTAGGTCCCACTTTTTTTACCGCCAAAATAGTCTAATGCAACCTCTACTGCTACCCTATTTGTTTCTTTCCTCCCACTTCCCGCCTGTAGAACTCCTTTCCATATAATTGCTTCCTTGATAGCTACAATCTCAAAAATTTAAGTGCAACGTCAATTGCCATCTTCTATCTTCTTGATTCCCATCTTTTTCTTACCCTTTCTTCGACATCCCGGGTAACTTGTTCCCTCTTTCTTTCTTTTTTCCTCTTCTCTCACTGTAACCCACTCCGCATCAATGGCGGTGCTGCCTTGCTTTGGGTGAAACGATTATAAAAAATGATATAAAACACACACACAAACGGATGAAGGCAGATAATGAAATAAAACCAAATTGACAGATACAAGGGAATAGACACAGAGACATCGGAATATACACAAAACAGAGACATCGAAATAGACATGAAACAGAGATATTGAAAAAGATACGGAACAAAGACATCGAAATGGACACGAACAGTGATATCGAGATGGACACGAACAAAGACATCGAAATAGAGATATCGAAATGGACACAAATAAAGACATCGAAATAGACACTAAACAGAAACATCAACATATACAGAAAACAGAGATATCGAAATAGACACAAAACAGAGATATTGAAAAGGACACTGAAAAAAACACATCGAAATAGACACGAACAGAGATATCGAAATAAACACGAACAAAGACATAGAAATAGACACAAAACAGACATCGAAATGGACACGAACATAGATATTGAAAAAACACGGAACAATGATATCGAAATGGACACGAACCATGACATCGAAATGGATGCGGAACAATGACATCGAAATGGACACAAACAATGACATCGAAATGGACACAAACAATGACATCGAAATAGGCACAAAACTGATATATAAAAATGGACATGAACTGAGATATCGCAATGGACACAAACATAGATTTCGAAATGGACACGAACATAGATTTCGAAATGGGCACGAATAAAGCCATCGAAATGGACACGGAAAAATACATCTAAATAGACACAAAACAGAGACATCGAAATGGACACGGAACAGAAATATCGAAATAGACGCGGAACGGAAATATTGAAAAACACACAAATATACTGGAATAAATATCGAAATAGACACGAACGTACAGTGCGTGATAACGAGATTGACAATAACGAACTGAATCAGCATGAAGGGCAGACATAAATGCAAAATGTTTCATTAAAGATATGCATAGCAAAAAAACGGAAACTACTATGTAAGACGCTAACAATATTATAAGTACATAAACACGAAAACGGTGTCTGCTGTAGAGCGAATGTTTGCCAGTTTACATTGTAGTTTTCTCGCTAAGGAATGAGTACGATTCTCACTGTGCTATTATTGAATGTATTATAAGCTAAGCTGAGTAAATATTTATATAAATATGAAGAGACTGATAGATATTGAAAACAGATTCACAGATTCATCCCCAGAATAGATAGATAGATAGATAGATAGATAGATAGATAGATAGATAGATAGATAGATAGATAAAAATATCTAGAAGAATAGGGATTAATTTACTTAGATTCAAATACCAATATATGTGGATACATTGATAGGTTGATATCGACACACGAATGAATAGATACATGCAAATAAATTTCATAAATATATATGTGTGTGGTGGAAATTTAAAAAAAAAAGGAACAGAGAACTTCTGATGAATTTTTATAATACCCTGCCACGATTCTCAGGAATGTCAAATTATCCATGCAAAGAACAGGGAAAGCGACCATAAAATCGATAACTCGTTTTTACGAGCTGAAATATGTCTCTAAAACATGTCAAGTTTTGTCTTGTTCGAAATTCGTTTCTCTTCTCCAGAATCTTGGCTACAATATTTTGCAGAAATTTGGTTGTGACACTTGTCTGTGATAGAATATTGTAAAATGTGTACATATCGGGAGATTTTATACAAAACAATCGTTCGGTAAGCTCTTTCTTGCTTTCAAAGTAAATTAACATAAATATACAAAATCCGCTAGCATTTTGAAAGTCAAAATCACGATCGAATTAAGCTAATTCGGGGTCCGTAGTATATTATATAAGGCCTTAAATTTAAAAAGAAAAAAAGCATGAACGTTAAAAAGCTCAAATTGTTGCTTGCAGAATAAAGTCATTATTTTTCCGCTTGCTATACAGCCAGGTAGAGCGACAAATACATTTTCCAATTCAATACTGGTATTAGCTAAATGTAAGTATCATTTTCTAATTTTAAAATAAAAGAAACCACAATTTAAAATAGGAATTTTCAGACTTTTCCACCTGTGACTACTCCTGATAAGACAAATGTTTTTTTTTTCTGCATCTCATCAGCAATTGTTATCAAACAATAGGTATTAAAACTATACTTAGACACCGCATAAAGAAATTTCTACATAAATAGTCCCCCACTCCGCCCAAGAAACGGCACTTTATTAAACAGGGTCTCACGTGTGTACTTCTCTGACCGATTCAATCTTGATCTTTACAGGACATGGCTAGTCGTCATTTGCCCCTCATAATTTATATTTCCGACCACATTCATTTCCATTCATGTCACACACTTTTTCAGCATTACCATTTTGTCTGTGACTCTCTCCCTTCAGTTAGTAACAACTAAACATTGAAAGAAATAAAGACCCATCTCTTAACTGTAGGTACCACCACTCATTCTCGATACCTAAGTTTTAAACTGATTTTTAAAAAATAAAAAACTTTTTCTTGAAACTTACTCTAATTTTAGCTTAATTGAAAGTTAAATGAAATTTATTATTTCCAATAAGCAAATACTCTGGTTAATTTCAAATAAATTATATTCATTGAAATGTAAAATTTTAAGAGATTTTTAAATTTTCAATTTTTGGGCCTTTTTTTTATTTATTTTTTATTTTTTTAGCTCTCGGCACATTTGTAAACAAAAGGTTAACGCTCGGTTTTAAACATCTTGCAATAATGAAATATATACCTTTCATTCGTTATTTATGAAAATTTGCAAATTTAAAGTTATATTAATCTGATTTGAAGCAATTGTTATTTGTTTATAGCATGAAATTTAGAATAAAAGTATTTCTTAATCCCAATCTGAGTCGTTGACCTTCCAAATAGGCGATAAAAGCCCCTATTATCAATCGGTTTTTACAAATCTGGCAGTATGGAGGCATAACATAAGTTAACATTTCGTTAGGGGAACAACCCTTGAAACATGCGACCTTTTAATAATGAGTTTCTTATAAGCTTCCACAGTAAAAGAAAATGTGCAGTTTAGCATAAATAAAAAAAATTAGAAGACGACTTGCGTAATATTATGTTTTCCTAGGTAGTAACCTTAGACGAACCGCTGACCGAAAACAAAAAAAAGAAAAAGAAATTTTAATTAAAATTTCGAACGTGTTAGAAAAGATTTAAAAAATTTTAAAATAATGATAACAAAATGTTATTTTTCCTCTTAATAATAACAAAAACATTTTGATGATAAAACTGTTTTTATTAAATTTGAGTCCTTTTAACAACATACTATGGTGTTTTTTTCGGCAATTGCGTGGAGGTACCTACTTAAGTGTTTGACTAAAACATGGAAAAAGGAGATTACGTTTCTTCTTTATTTCGACAGAATCTAAGTCAAATTCTGGCTCAATATTTGTGGTAATTACCAAAAATAAATAATGACTTAAGTTGTGTAATGATGTCATTTGCTAAAAATTGCTGTTTTATTAACTAAAAGTTTTAAGCTGTTTGCTATAAAAAAAAATGATTAAAGAAAATTAAATACAGTCAGTTAAAGTGCCATACGTGATACACGCTTGGGCGATCATGTCTCGAAAGAGACATGACTGACTGGGCAGAAGATTATCTCGCAGTAGGTTGCCATTGCTTTCTGCGGTAGACTGGTTGCCGACCAAGGCTATAGAACCCAATCTGTCCTGTTATTTAACCCATAACTGGAAGGAAGAGACGGATTAATACCTTTCCCAAGGGTATTTGCGCGTAAGTGAATACAATGGATTCAACATAGCGAAAAACAATTTGGTTTATTATCTTGAGTTGTAAATAATTTCCGTTTGTTTTTTTTTTTTTAGCCAATTTTAATTATGAATGTATCATTCTAATTGATCGTTGTATAAACATATCAGGACAGGTATAAATTTATATGTATAAAATCTCAGGACAGGTATAAAATCAGGACAGGTAATGGAAATGGGTTATATACGACAATGTTAAATGTAAAAGCAGTCGGTTGACAAGGATAATGTTATCGGCTGATATTCAGTGGAAAGACTATATTAAATACTACTAGGCAAGTAGCTAAGAAAGTTGGTTCACTGTGTCGTTCTAGACAATTTTTCTTTCTAAAATTTATCTTACATATCTATAAACCTACAATTCGTCCATGTTTAGAATATTGCTGTCACATACATTTGGTGTCCCAGCTATATATCTAGAGATCCTTAATGAAATCCAATGAAGAATCAGCAATTTTATTGGTCCTGATCTGGCGTCTCAGCTTCAGTTTGTTTTCCACCACCGTGAAGTCGCCTCTGTGTATTTTATATAAATACTTTCATTGTTCAATTGTGCTCTTCCCTATGGCGCCTAGACTTTACGAATTTAAGCGCAGTATGAAACTGGCGACGAGGTCTCATTAATTGACGAGGTCTCATTGAGTTGGCTAGATGTAACCGTAAGTTCTATGTTAGCAGTTTATCCTCTTGTACTTCTTGCTTGTGGAACTCTTCTGGTTTCTTACTTCCTTGGCAAGGTCTACCACCAAATGGAAGACTTCGTTCAGCTAAAAATACTTCAAAAACTTAATTACTCACTCGAAGTATGGAGCTATATTTTTTTCAGCCTCTATTTCTTACGCAAGTTGGAAATCGATATGTACATCTTTGTTCATATCGATTTCCAACTTGTTGCATTCACCTACGCGTAAGTACCATTGGGAAAAGTATTAATCCGTCTCTTCCTTCCAGTTATGGGTTAAATAACAGGGCAGATTGGGTTCTATAGCCTTGGCTGGCAACTAATCTACCGCAGAAAGTAATTGCAACCTACTGCGGGATAATCTTCTGCCCAGTCAGTCATGTCTCTGTCGAGACATGATCGCCCAAGCGTGTTTCACGTATGGCACTTAACTGACTGACTGATATCTTTGTTTTTTTGCGCATCAACGATGAATTAAAATCTGTCTACACAAATAACTTTCCCTATGTCGATGTAATGCAATGTTTGCATTTTCCAGTCATTAAGCCGATTTTCGGGAAACTGATCTTGAAGTCAAAAGCGTGCAAGAGAAACAGAATAGCTTTATTACATCTTCAGAATATCAGAATCAATTTGTGCAATTCTTTCTTTTTCTTTTAGGTTTTACACCTTCAAATATAAAATGACGTCCAATATCCCCGGCTCTATTATACTTTACCATCTGCTGTCACCTATTCTTGTATATCGCTTGCTCGTGGGTTTATGAAGATGCGTAAAACAAAATCTCTGACAGAATGAAGGTTTCTTTACATTGCCATATAATCGATGGATATAGAAAAGTCACTTATTAGCATGTTGACGTTCTTCGGCTATACAGTATTCATGATCACAATCTACATATTTTGGGCATTTACCAACATGATTAGAATTTTCATTTCTTTGCTGAAACATTTTTTTCCTTTTCAATTTTTTTCTTTTTTAAAAAAATTGCTTTTGTTTTGCTTTTTCAAAAGTATAGTTTTTCTTTTTCAAAAAAATATTTTTCTTTCTCAAAAAATGTTTTTCATTCTCAAAAAAATATTTTTCTTTCTCAAAAAAAATGGTTTTCTTTCTCATAAAATTGTTTTCTTTTTTGAAAAAGAAATTGTTTTTCCTTTAAAAACAAAAGGTTTTTCTTTTAAGAGATTGTTTTTATTTTTCGAAAAAAAAATGTGTTTTCCTTTTTTTCTTTCGCATTTAGTATATTTCGGCAGTTGCTGCACGACTTCAGCCGCACTAGTACCAGTTGTTTCGCCATTTCTAGTCTCAACCATGCTTTTTAATATTATCAATAGGAGCATCAAAAAGTTCTCTCACCTTCAATGTTTTCGATATCACAAGTTGGATGCTTTCTTTTTTTGTTGTAAGCTTTATACTTCCAGATTTCAACCATACGCCTGGTGTTTGAGGTCTACTGTCAGGAACTTACAAACGATGTTCTTGTAATATCAAGGTACGACAAGCTACCTATTTATTTGTTTATTTTAATACATCTCTTAAAATCCGAAAGAACCTAATGCGTTAATAGAGTCCTAACGAATATAACTAGAGAACATTGTGGAATCCACCTGGCATGTTTTAATAAAAAAAAAAGTAAATACGACAATTTACCCCTCACATAACATGTGAGTGAAGAAAAAAGTTCCAGCGACAATTTTTTAATCGCACTTAATAATGTTAAAAGATTTGTGCAAACTAAACGCCAAGAAGATCAAACGGCTAATTTTAAGAATAACCATCGCTGATTGGTTTATTAATCGTACACACCTGAGAACACAGGATTGAGTGCGAAATTTCAACAAGTGTATGTGATCCACCTCTGCCAATATTTAAGGAAGAAACTCAGCGACAATTTCAGTTCGGGCAGTAAGCAGACGTACATGCAAGTCGCCATGTAATAGACAGAACAACAATCGCCCACTTCGTTCGCTATGCGGCGCGAACTTGAATCCCCAAGTAAGAAATTTACTTTCCAACTCTATTTGCTAAAGCTGTTTTCAACAAAATCTTCATTCAAAATATTTTTCAACAAACTTTTCATCAATCAAAATATTCACAGAACTATTCAATGCTAATAGTTGTAAATCACATCTTAAACATTCAAACAAAATATCTACTGAATATTATAATTCATTTTCATTTCAGCAAAATATTGCAATATACAGTCTAAGCGAGACTATATATAGACTTAATCTGTGCATTACATATTTTTACCTTGACTCACATTTGTGAACTTTTTAAAATCAACATTTTTAATCTCCTCAAATATTGCTTGCAACTGATTTAGCCTTCTTTCATCATTGTTTGTATGTTTACTGAAATACATTATTATTTGTTAAATATAAAAAATGTGTGTTGAATTATACATATAGTGTAATTCTGCCACAACATAATTTGAACAACGGTTTCTCCTGCTAGAGAGACGCAGGTTCGAATCCCGTTCTTTAGTAAGCTTTCTAACATTCAGGTGAAAAGTGCATATAAAATAAAAACGTTGTGAGGCGTGGATGAAATCAAAGAGAATAAAATAGTCACTTGATTATTGTTGTTGCAAGACTGATTTTACACAAATTTCAGAGCTCTACTCTTTTTAATTTTATTTAATGTCTGACCCAGCATGGTTGGGGGTCAAAAAATTTATTTAGCCTTTTCCGGACAGTTTTTTACAAGCCCAAATTATTTACATAAATATTTTCCCACAAATGCGGAAACTTTTGAACATTTTTATTTCAAAGTTTCAATTTATCCTGAAATTAGCCTCTTTTATAAAAACTAATTCACATTGTAAATAGGAGATATTTGTTCACACAATGTGTTGCTATCAAAGAAATACTCTTGTAAATATTTTTTTATAATTCATCTTTGATGTTTCAATACCAGTTTTAGTATGATCGCATCTTCGATTTTTCTTTTTAAGTTATTCGCTAAACCTTCAATTTCACATCAAACAATTTGTCTGAGAAGTGTAGTTTCTAAGCGTACTTACATTTGGTGGTGAAATTATCTAGCCTTGAATTTTAATTCGTTTTGTTTTGGCTTTTTGATTTATTTCTGTTTTCGATTTATCTAAAATGGCTTACCATAAAAACTTGAACGTTCGGATCTAACGTTTACTTGTTATAATTTTGTACTAGTCACGCGTTTGTTCCATTTTCTTAGAAGCAAGTCTGCTTATCCATTTAGGTCTGTAAAAGACGAAATGTGTGAATTATTCGAACACACAAACACACACACATAATATATACATATTTATATATATATATATATATATGTGTGTGTGTGTGTGTGTGTGTGTGTGTACACGAATGAGATTCACAAAGACCTAAAAGTCTTTAGGTCTTTGTGAATCTCATTCGTGTAAAATCTTTTGTAAAATAAAGACGGAAGCTGATGATGGTTCGCCTGAAATAGGCCCATACTTCCGATTTACCATGAAATAACGTGTCTGCCTTCATTTTTCTTATAGTTGCTCTGTATGTATTTATATACATATATATTTAGAGCTCTATCACAGAGTTATCTTACCATTGTATGTACAGGATACTCCTTTGGATTCTTCTATACCCACACTGCATGCTGATATATATATATATATATATATATCATCAGGCGATGTTTGATGTTGGTTGTACAAATGATTTATATATATAAATCATTTGTACAACCAACATCAAACATTGCCTGATGAAGAGAATCTATCTCGAAATATAGAAATGTCCGTGTCGCAATGTACAAGTAATTCATAACTATATATATATATATATATATATATATATATATATATATATATATATGAGAGAGACAGAGAATGAGAACTATCATGAAACTGATGGTTTTCAAGCTTTTAAATGAGAATCCTGGGTTCCTACAAATTGCAGGGTCCGTCACATTTCTTTCGAAGTTGTTAATCTTGCACTATTCAAAATATATTACAAGCGATAATTACAGAAATATGACAATATCTTACTGTATATTCAAATTCTGAAGTTTAATTGCTTTAGAATGCTAATCAACGTAAATCTGCAAGCAAAATGCAACAGTATTTAACTTTGTTATATGGCGGTGTTATTCGTGGTTATCGATAGTTTTCGAAAATACATGTACTGCCAATATCTAAACCCCCATCGCTCCCGGTGGAGCATAGGCCATCAACGAGGGGATCGACGATGCTTCTGCAACTTCTCCATTTTACAAGTAGAGATGCTAACCCTACGCCAACCCCCTTTATCCTTCGGACGAAGTAACAGTCAGTTAAGTGCCATACGTGATACACGCTTGGGCGATCATGTCTCTTTCGATTCATGACTGACTAGGCAGAAAATTTTCCCGTAGTAGCTTGTTATTTCTTGCAGTAGACTGACTACCAACCAAGGATACAGGATCCAATCTGTCTTGCTATTTAACCTATAGATGGAAGAAGAGATGGATTAATACCATTCACAAAGTTATTTGCACGTAAGGGAATGCAACGAATTTAACTGACTCTCTGATTTCTCGTTCCAAGCTGATATCCACTGCATATTCTACCAATATCTAAGGCCAGTGTTTATCTTCTATAAACAAAGAAGCCATTATTATTTATTAAAGCAGTTCTTCTGTGTATTGATATCCGTTACATTTTTAATCAATGTCAACTTTTTACATTAAAAGATACTATTCTTTAAACTCTATAATTATAAATTAGTCTTTAACAGCACTCACCCTCTTCGTAAGCAGGATATTTTAAATTGTTGAGATTTATCGGCAGAAATTTCAAAAGGCGTAAAAGCGTAAAACATATTGGTAACAAATAAATCAATTAAACCTATTAAAAAAGGTACAAATATGTATAACAAATTTTTAGATATAGACAGTGCAAACAAAGAACAACACCGTATGACATATGACAGGTTGAAGGTAAGAGAAGCAGAGGGAAACAAAAGAACGAATAACCTACTGAACGAGTTTGCGTGAATGGGTGACAGAACGGAGAGCGGTGATAAAAGTTGTTTCGACCTACAAAAGAACGGAAGTTGTGGAGTGTCATGATTACGCACGTCATGATACATAAAAGAAGATCCTAGTGATGCCCTATTTCACTTGCTGGGACTTCACAGTTGTATAATTCAATAGGTAAGGGAGTCTAGAATTTTAATCTCTTTAAATTCAATAGAATAATACAATGCTGATAGCAGACACGGAAAAGAAACTACAAGACCCCCTACTGAAGGTAGCTGAAGAGAGTGACAAGAAAGGACTACAAATAAACTGCAAGAAAACCGAATGCATGGTCATCAGCAAAAAGAGCAGCCCAAAATGTCAAATACAGGTGGGGGATACTAAAATCAAGCAGGTACAAAAATTTAAATACCTGGGAAGTGTTCTAACAGAAGATGGAAAGTGCGAAACAGAGATCCGAAGGCGAATTGGCATGGCGAATGACGCGTTCCAGAAGTTGAGTAGAGCATTAAAAAACAGGACAATTTCGCTAGAAATAAAGAAGAGAGTACTGGATTGCTATGTGATGTCAGTTCTTCAATATGGCAGTGAATGCTGGACCATATCACCAAAGATGAAGGAAAAACTTGAAGCAATTGAAATGTGGTTCTACAGAAGGATACTGCGAATATCATGGATTGAGCATGTAAGAAATGATGAAGTTTTGGAAAGGATGGAAACGAAAAGGAAATTAATACTGAGCATCAGGAAGAGACAGCTGAAGTTCCTGGGACATGCAATGAGGAAGGTGGGCTTGATACTAACAGGCCAGAAAGAGGGAAAAAGAGATAGGGAAAAGCAGCAGATAACATATTTGAAGGGCCTGATCAGGTAGATCACAGAACGAGGGTTGTGTGTTGTAACCGGAGAAAGTGTGCTAAGAGCCACCAGGATAGAGAGACATGAAAAGCCAGGATCACCTATGTCCTGAAAGAAGAACATAGAAGAACAATGCTCTCCAAATCTGGTCATGAAAACAGTTACATCTCCTAACATCTTGTTTCGACCAGTTTCTTCGTGCTGTTAGGACACTAACTCGCAAACAATACTAGTCACAGAGTAACAATAAATGGATGTACTCATTTGAAGTGATAAAGTGAAACCCTATTAATAAACAGAACAATTCTATAAGAAAAATGCATTAATATCAAAAGAGATAGAGCATAACAAAATATGAAATGCGAAGAGATTATGAGATTATGCAAAGAAAGAGAAATGAGACTGACAACGATATAATAATGCAGCATATTTGCTAAAAAGTTGTAAACAAATAAACATGACTGAGTAGGAATGTTCATTCACTGGTAACTGTGCAAATGACTGAAATTTGACTCAGTCAAGTGCCATACGTGATACCCGCTTGGGCGATCATGTCTCGAATGACACATGCCTGACTGGGCAGAAGATTTTCCCACAATAGGTTGCCATTACTTTCTACTATTAAACCCAATCTGTCCTGTTATTTAACCCATAACTGGAAGGAAAAGCAACGGATTAATACCTACATTTGCGCATAAGTGAATGCAACTTATTCAACTTGAATCTGAACTTGACTCTCCGATTTCTCTTTTTGAGCCCATATCCATTGCACCACAATGCAGTGAAAACCAAAAAGTGATGTATGCACAAGCCAGAAACTTGTAAAAATTATATAAAATTTTATGAGGCTTTGAAATACAAAAAGATCGCTCAATCAGAACCAAAAACCAGATCTTTTTATCAGAAGCAAAGAGAATAAATTATGTCAGATCGCTGATTTTATAGTTCCATCTGATCACAGTGTAAAAATGAAAGAAAGAGAAAAACTGGAAAAGTATCTCAACTTTTTTACTATCGTGAAAAATGCTCCAGCTGGGATTCCACACAGTTATCCTAACATTTACGTTCTCCTTAATTTCAATCTCTTCAATGGTTCGAACTTTTCCAACGGCAATCTAGCTTTGGAAATAAGAAAAAAAATGCAGAGAGCCAAATATAGGCTGGGAGGTTGAGTTGATAGAACTGAGTTACGCGATGACAAAAACAAACTGATTAGTAACGTAACGGTCACACAATGCACAAGGTCACTTAACTGCGTATCCCAAACGATTGGGTATCAGGAAAATGATTCGTCCACGCACACGCAGTATGGGTTCGCCTGATTTGTTACCAAGTTATATCAAGACCGGGTAACCTCAAATTAGCTTATTGCTCTCCAGACACACCACGTATGATGTAATGTCTATTTTATTGTCATTGCTATATATATATATATATATATATATATATATATATATATATATATATATATATATATATATATATATATATATATATATAAAAGCCTCCACCTTAATCATTTTTTAATATTAATGTAATTGATATTAATTAGGATCGGTTCTTTGAGATTTACCTTCCTACTTTTCCTTTTGGATTAAAGTTTTATATTTAAAAAATATATATATATGTGTGTGTGTGTGTGTGTGTGTGTGTGTGTGTGTGTGTGTGTGTGTGTGTGTGTGTGTTTAGGTAGCAATTGTTTTTTAGACATGTCAGATAAAGTAAATTGCAAACATTGTGTCTGCTTATTTTTAATTAAATCCGTTCATACTCACGGATAATCTTTCTCGTATTATAATTGAAAGATGTCAGAAATGAGGTGTAATGTTGACAAATGTTATTACCATTCATTTCTCAATGTTCCCAACACTTTCAATATCCTTCCAATGTAATCTTCAGGGGTGTGAGTCATGCCAAATAAAAAATAACCGCAAAACCGTGTTGCTAGAAATTACTGTAAAAAAATTTTCTGCTCCAAATATAACTGTTGATAAATTACTTAGCGTTCGTTAGAACGTGAAAAATATCCAAAATGGATTTCTTTTATATGCTGTAATGTCATGGTCATACACGTGTTAAAGCATGAAAAAACTGTTCTTTTTAAAACATTTTAGTACATTACTACAGTATTCATAGCTGATTCTATTAATTGACGGATTAAGTTTTTTTGTTTAATAAATATTGCCTCAAGAATCTGAAGTTTGCTTTTGCTGTTTTCTTGGTGTAGGATAGTTTTGTTATCAATCATTATTTTTTATATTGTGAATGTAGACAGGAATGTTCTTGTAGATTTTTCGAAATGGACAAATGGTCAGACAAGTGTAATGTAAGACGTTCTGTTAATGTAGTTGTTGTAAATCCAACATATATATTTGTTTTGTTTTTTTTTGTTTTTTTGTCGGAGATACATTCTCCAAAGGAACATTTGAATAGATACATAATCTTGGTTTTACGTAACACATCAGTTGGGCGAGAGGAGTTATTATGGATAATTAAATTATTAGTATTGTATTTTTGTAATATATTATTAACTTTTTATTAGGATCAACAGGAGATATATTAGTACGAATAAGATTTTTATGATTTTTCATCCTGTTTGTAGTTATCGTGCATCTGGTTGCAACAGAATAGTTTGATATGTTTAGGGTTTTTTGTGAAATTATAATATTTTGTTTGATGTGTGTTGAGGTTTTTGAAATATCGTCTTATTTATTCATCTACAATGGTTTGCGAAGACATTATGAGAGTTTGCTTAATATCTTTTTAGTTCAGAGTAAAATATATTTGGTGGGGAGGAGTTGATTTGTGCTCGGTTAATTAAATTGAGTATACGTGTTATTTTGTAGTAGTTAAGGCATTCACTCTTATAAGTGAGAGTGCAAGAGTTTAAAATGTGTTATTGTTTGTGTCTATTAAACTTCAAGGAAAGGGATTTTGTTATGTTTGTTAAGTTCGCGCTATTATATCACAAATTATTATTATCATTATTTTCACTTCGCCCTATTATATCATAAATATCCACTCCTATATACCAACTAACTAAAACGCTTAACCAATTAATTACCTCATACATACCTAACAAATACAGCATTAAATCATCTCCTGAACTTATATAAATATTAACAACGGAAAAACCTAATAATAAAACCACAGCATCACTTGTTGAAAATCTGTTCACTAACGTTCCTGTTAGAGAAAACACTGATATTATTATAAAATATATATATATAATAATAATTCTCTGCCTCCACTGAAAATTAAACCTAAAATACTAAAAAACTACTTTCAACCTGTACCACCGAAGTCCTATTCTATGATCACAGAAATAAAATATACGTGCAACGGGACGGTGTTTCAATGGGCTCAGTTCTGGGTTCAACCTTCAGCAACTTCTACATCTCCAACCTAGAAAATAATATATCTAGCACCACTAAAAAACCCTCCATCTACGTACGATATGTTGATGATATACTTATATTAGTTAAAAATATAGAAGAAATAATAGAACAAAAAAGAAACTTTTAAAGGAACTTTGTCCTCAAGTTTATATACGAACTTAACAAAGATAACAAAATCCCTGAAGGAGAACAAAAAAAATACAGTAATTTTTAGCAACACAGTTTTGCGGTTATTTTTTGTTGCCATAACTCACACCCCTGAAGATGATCTCGGAAGGACATTGAAAGTATTGGGAACATTGAGAAATGAATGATATTTGTCAACGTTACACTGCATTTCTGATATCTTTCAATTATAATACGCGAAAGATTATCCGTGAGTATGAACAGATTTTATTTAAAATAAGCAGACACAATGTTTGCAATATATATATATATATATATATATATATATATATAATCTTTTGTACTATTTTATATTCTGAAGGTATATGCCAGACTCAGCTAAATTTAGTTTTATCTGAATTTCTGAAACGAAACGATGTTATTCATTCATATATTTATTATACACAACGCTTCAGTCGCTGTATCATCCACGGTTCTTCAAATATGTGTCGCATTGGTTAATAAATTCAAAGCAGAAACCGTATATTCAATCCACAGAGGTAATTTGTTCTAATTCCTTTGCCAGTCCCATCTGGTGTCCTCCTCCAGGAATTCCAGGACCCGTAAAAACGTCATTTCTACTTTAAGATGATATATCTTCACTGAATTAAGATTTACTTGTGCACTATCATATCCAGAAACTGAACACAGTTAATCAGATGGGATTTATAAATGATTTTATCTTGGAAGTCAAATTCTACAAATCTGGGGATAGTTTTCTTTTTGTTTTTAGCCTGATGTTTAATGCCTGCTTTTTTTTTGAGGGGGGGGATAAGTAGTAACTCCCACTATATGGTGTTTATATTTATGATTAAATTTAAATGTTTATACATAGCATCGGTGTAGCTTCTTTCTTATAGTTTTTTTTATACAATGTTATGTCTGTTATTAAAACTTCATAAACCATTCAAAGCTATTAAAAAAAAAAACTGATTTACAGTGAATTTCAAAATTTATCTTTTCATCATTACTAAAACGTGACATATTTGTTCATCAAAATAGTTGCATACATCACACTGGCACCAGGAATTGAAGTTGAAATTCAGGTAAAAGCCGAAACTAATTTTCAAAGAAGATTTTGCTTCACCATGAATATAAACAATGCAATCTTCGAATCCTATATCTTCTCTTCTAATTTCATAATTTACCGGACAAAATGAATAACTATACGAACTATATAATCTTCCAACTCTACATTTTCTAATTTCATTTCGCCTTTTACTAACCGAAAATACAGAGTGCGGTGGGTATTTTAGAATACATATTTTGCTGAAGATGAACTAACGTTAACCCTCTAGGGCCATTCGTATCATATTTGATACAGTATGAAAACAAGCCTTGAAAGAAATATTTTCCTGAAAAACTTTTTAAGAGAAATATTTTATAAATTTCAAATGAAAGCAGTACTGACTGCTCAGTCAATGAATACCAAATGTTTCCTTATAGGGAAATACCAAATGTTTCCTTATAGGGAAATACTGTATCAAATATGATACGAATGGCCCTAGAGGGTTAATGTTAACATCTTCATTTCTCTTTCAGACATATTGAGAGTATTAAGATGCCAGTTTCCATTCTGATGTAGGAAATGAAAAAGTACACTATATTTGTGTTAGTAACCACCAAACACAGCGGATCAGGTATATCTAGATGGACAGGGGAAGATAAAGAACGATATTTTGTTCGGCGCAGACCCCACGAAAGTTACCACCTTATCCAGGCGAGCAGTCGATTTCAAGTTCACATCGAGGCTAAGTGCGATTTTATTGATTGAATGTTTCTGTTTTATCTAAGTTAAGCATGTTTACAATATTTTTGAAAATATACTTATCTTTTGAATACATATTTTTCATATTATAATTTATTATCATTTGGTTGCGTCAAATGTATACTTAGTGAGTCTCTTACTATAACAGTCCTTTGACTCTCTTTTTAACCTTACTCCAAATTGTTACTTATTAATTATCTACAATAATTTCACACTGATAACTTAAACTGAAAATGAAATTTGGAGATATAAAATTAAGGTCATCCTTACGAGGAAATTATTGATTGAAAATTTAGAGGTTGATCTTTACCAAGAATTGTAAACTTGGGGAAAACCCATTTGTGCCAAAACAAAAGACCTTTTTATATTTAGATAGCAAAAGTATACCAAGTCGATTTGTCTGTTGTAAACTTTCTTTCAGTGTTCAGCAGATAGAAACGAAACCAATCAATCATTATCTGAACAATCATTCATCGTAACCTCACAGCAACTTCCAAAAATTGTTTTCTTTTAAGGGAAAAGTTGTTACTGCTAAGCCAGTCTTTTTCGCCTTGAATATCTCATTCACATCATTAAGGTTACAAGTGCATTTTTTCAGTTTCCTTCAGAAGGTTTTAGAGTTAATAAATGGCCTTAATAAAAAAAAAAATGTAAAAGCATAAAGAAGATAAAAATAAGACCCAAACAGAAGTCAAGTTGATTTTTATTTACAGCACCTGGATGTGCGTTATGGCGCAGTGGATATCGGCTCTGAACGAGAAATCGGGGAGCTGAGTTCGAATTCCAGTTGAATTCCTTGCATTCGCTTACGTGCAAATACCCTTGGGAAAGGTATTAATCCGTCTCTTTCCTTTAGTTATGGGCTAAATAATAGGACAGATTGGGTTCTGTAGCCTTGGTCGGCAACCAGTCTACCGCAGAAAACAATGGCAACCTACTGCGGGATAATCTTCTGCCCAGTCAGTCATGTCTCTTTCGAGACATGATCGCCCAAGCGTGTATCGCGTATAGCACTTAACTGACTGACTGACCTGGTAATAGTAGAGACTTTCGTACAAAGCAGTAACAGACAACATAATGTTCTGAATTAAACAATAATTAATTCAAAACTTGTTGACTTCATAATGGAGATTTTTATAGTCACAAATTTTCATCCAATGTGTCCTTTGACCTTCTTCAAGTGTGTAATAAAAGTTTTTTGTTAATGTTTACCAATTACTATATTTTATACGGATAGTTAGTTTAGCGTTAATTTATATATAAATACTAGCAGTATAGCCCGGCGTTGCTCGGGTGTAATGAAAGTTTTAAAACTAATCCATGGTCCTGGAGTTCAGACTCTTTGGACGTTGGCACGAAAGACTAAAAAGCAATAGTTGTTTCCAGTTAAAGCGAAACCGAAGACTGAAAGAAAAATGAATGGATATAAGTCAAATATGCAGGTTCTGAAGTTAGTCCTTTAAGATGGACGTATTACAATTTACTGTTCAGGGGTAGAAAACTGGTTCGTTTTGTTGTTGTTGCTGTTGTTTTGTTTTTTTGTTTAAAAAAATATTCAGTGTCATTATAATGACTGTGATATGATTTTGCCACAATGTCTTTTTTATTAATGTTTTTTCAGCTCACTCCACTACAGAGAGTGAACATAGGCAGCAGAGAAATAAGCAGTGAATCCTGGTGAATAAAAACAATAAAGCAAACGTTCAAAATAAGAGATTGCTGAAACTTGTTTCTTAAGAGCTTTGAAAATGATGTCAATAAACAAATAATTACATTGTTGCGCTATACATGATACTGGAGATCACGTAACACTGTCGTTATTTCACTCCACTCATGATTTTTTTTAAATTCATTGTAATAGCAATGATTTCATACTTAATCCTAGGTTTTTCCCCTTCAATTTTAGAACAAATTCTTGAATAAAGTAAAGTAAATCACTGGCTGCTCGTTTCTGAATATGCTCGTCTGCCAGGATAGCTAGCTAATCCATGTTGCAGACACTTGCTCAGACACATTAGTGTTTTTTCAACACCAACAGAACCAAGCTATGGTTTTCACTACATCTAAGCTGTTCGTTGGAAACAAAGAGAGTATTGAACTATCACGTGATATTTGCCCTCCTATATCGCAGTTGGTTAATCTAAAGATTGACACAATGGTTGTTGGTTTTTTTAAGTGCCTTACGGAAGGTGCGACACTAAAATAAAGGTGTATTGGCATGGGGAAAGACGCATTCCAAAAGCGTAGTAAAGTATTGAAAACTTTCGTTGGAAACTAAGAAAAGAGTACTGGACTCTTATGTGATATCTGCCCTTCTATATGGCAGCGAATGTTGGACAATTTCTTCAAAGATGAAGGAGAAATTCGAATTACCTGAAATGTGGTTCTACAGAAGAATGCTGAATTTATCATGGGTCAAACGTTGTTTCGGAGAGAATGAAAACAAGATGGAAACTTACACTTAACATCAGGAAGAGACAGCTGAAATATCCCGGAACACATAACGAGAAAGGACGGCTTCATAGAGGGAAAGAGAGGCTGTGGAAAACAATGTGTGACATACTTGAGGGGCTTAAGCAAATGGATAGCAGAGCAGAGTTTGGGACATTTATTAAGAGCTACAAGCGACTAGAAGATTTAGATTACCATGATCGCCTACGACCCGAAGAGACACGGCACATAAAAAAAGTTGAGCGAACTTTAGTTACAATTTCTGGGAAAAGATGCATGATCCGACGTGATCAGTAGTTTTGAACACGGTCAGTATGGTCACAATGAATTGTAGCCTCGAGCTACCGAAACCATGGAACGGCCCCGTCTACCAAATTTCTCTCACAAGGCATGCGTCAAACTATATGTTTTTTAAGCACGCCCCAATGATGTTGCGCGCTGGCATCGTCTCCCCAGGCTGATGTTGGCAAATGAACTAATTTTAGATTCAAACCATGGTCTGATATTCGGAAAATTAACCATTCTTTAATAAATTCAACCTTTTTAACATGGAAGAATAGCCCAACATAATCTTTTCATCACTAGTTGTAGTGTGCCAATATAAATGACACTAACATTTTCACACGAAAAGTGAGCACAAACTTTTCCTTTGAAATTGATTAGCGAAGATATATATTAACATAAAGAATATAATTGCGTTTTGTCATTCAATCAGAACTTGACTATAACCATAGACGACAGAAAAAAACTTGATACACACTTGTTCGTGAGAATAATCACAACAAAATCAACTTGTATATAGGCGCCCGTCTACATAGCATGTCGTACGGAATTGTCACTACCAATGATGATACTAGCACTTAAATTATCATCATGAAAAATGTAGTTCAAAATTTTTAAAAAATATGGAGGTTCAACCTAAATTACTGGGCTAGTTAAGTTTATTACTGCAGTTTACCAACAAATTAAAAAGACTCTCTAAAAAGAGAGCAAACAACATTTTTTACTTCTTTCAGATTTTCCCATTAAACTAACTTGATGTATGGACGACTTTTAATCGCACAGCTGCGATCAGTGCAAACAGAGGATCAACATGTAATTTCTAAAGCGATAAATACGCCGGCTCAAATCTTTGCATGAGCTTATTGGTGGGAGAAGGATTTTTCCCGGTGGCCATGTATCGGATTTCGTATATTTTTCGTGACTCCGCTTGAAAACTGAAGCCTAGCGCCTGTGAGTTCCCCACCCTAGAAAATGTATGCGAGGTGTAGTTTCCACAGGGGAAAAGCGAAAACGTTGAAGGAAATACTGTTAGTACTGGGTTGCGCTTTGTCTGACTGCGATTCACTTTGCTTTATTTTTGTCATGTGTTTTGCTTGATCGTTAGACATGAAAAATCAAGGTCAAAAGAAAAAAGTAGTAAAATAGTGACACACAGAGCCAGGCAGTCTATGATGGATAACAAAGGATAAAAGTTGGTGGAGTATGTGCATCTACACATTCATTCCATCCATGAATATCTACAGATACATACACACATAATCACACAGACACACACACACACACACACACACACACACACACACACACACACACATATATATATATATATATATATATATAAGACATGAATATATTACCAGCACTACTATGCTACCTTTCCGCATAGTCGTCATAGAGATTAATTCACTCGTATCATCGGTGCATTTATTCCTAAAAGAACGGCTATATAAAGATAAAAAATAACTTCACTTAGATAGTAGTCCCAAGTCTCTCTACATTCTACATCACTTCCGATATATATATATATATATATATATATATATATAGTCATTTGCTGATAGATCTGTTTCGCTGTATCACAGCTCATCAGTACGGTTAGACAGCCGATTGCTTTTTACCCAGGACTGAAACCCAACCGAATTGTCGTCAGTCGGCGATTCTACCTCTGAGCTATGTGCGCTCGGTAGAAGAAGGCAGACTTTTTAGCGTGTATATTATCTTTATACACGCCCAATAGTTGAGAGTGTTCTAATTCATTGCTGAATGAACGATGCGTAGATGCCAGAGTAGCTAGTGTTTTTCAAAGTCTACCATTCTTCCAGAGTGCTCATTCAAGGTGTGAGAGCGTAAATAGTCATCCGCAGACAGATCTGTTTCGCTCTATCACAGCTCATCAGTACGGTTAGACAGCCGATTACTTTTTACCCAGGACTGAAACCCGACCGAATTGGCGTCAGTTGGCGATTCTACGATTCTACCTCTGAGCTACGGGCGCTCGATATATATATATATATATATATATATATATATATATATAAATATAATGCGTACCAGAACAACCCTCAAATGACTGGTGAATTGAAGCAATCACAGCAAAAATCAGGGAAATCCTCAAAAAGTAATGTATCCGAATAATTGACAATTTTGCGCGACGTTTGCAAGTTTGACTCCAAGGCCGCGGAGTTAAGTGACAAACTAATCCATATTATTTTCTTATTAACGCTCTATCTCGACACTAAGCTTCATCACAACGCAACACTATATATATATATATATATATATATATATATATATATATATATATATATAATCAGTATAACCTGGCGTTGCTCGGGTGTAATGAAATCTTTAAAACCTATCCATAGTCCTAAAGCTCAGACTCTGCCTAAAGATATTTGTGTGAAGTTTGGTGAGAATCAGATAAAAATTTGTATAAAGGACATACAGACAGATAAACAGACACACACACAAACATCATGCCTTATATATATATATATATATATATATATATATATATATATATATATATTATCGATGTTATGCACTATTGTAAGAACTGCAACATTGAAACTTCTGAATATCGTTTCTTATGTCTTTGTCTATGAGTGTATCAAATTTGATTAAAATCGGTCCACTCCTTCTATAACCCGATTTTTTCGATTATTGATTTTCGATATTTATCGGGGGTACCTCGACACAAAACCTAGCTAAGAACACTCGCAGACACTTATAGTACAACCGTGTAAATTTTCAAGAAAATCGGTTCAGCCGTTTCGGAGTCTATAGGTAACGGACACACACACACACAGACAAAGTTCCATTTATTAATAAGTTTATATATATATATATATATATAGCATAATGATGATCCACGTATACTGTCTTAATATGTATACGAAAAGCTACTGAAAAGTTGTAAGTTTAAAAATGTATTTTTGACAGTATTTATTTATTTCTATTATTATATATATATATTTGATATTTCAGACCGGCCTCGGCCTTTCATCAGAAACAAATGATTTTAAAATTTAAACTAGGAACGTTCGTCGTGAGGAGCGTCTTTCGCGAGATGTTTACATCACGTGACGTAGAAAGCGATAGAGTTTTTGGATATGTTTAAAAAAACGTAAACCTACCTGTAATAATACTTTTAAATGTTGTTTTAAAGAAAAAAATTTTAAGTGTATCTAAAAAATGTTTATCTATTGAAATATTTATAAATATTCAAAATACTTAAGTCTCTGTTTAACCCTAGCCTATATGTATTTAATTTTAAAATCCAGTATTTTTCTTCTTTTTTTTTTTTTAACTAACTCATAAATCTGCTCTATTCTTACAATTGAACACTCTTATCATCAGAGTTATTTCAACAAAAAATAATACAGGATTTACCGGACTGTACGGAAAAAAACAGCAATGTAAGAATTTAGTGAAAAACATTCACTGAAAAAACATTCACGGAAAAACATTCACGGAAAAAACATTCACGGAAAAACATCTCTATTCTTAACAGGCATGAATCCATGCTAAAATTGAACAGTTTCTTGCCAGAATGAGATGGAAAGCATTATTCTTCTTTTTAAAAATACGCAGGAGAAAAAGAAATGTGAATAATTTCAAATTTAAAACCAGGAGTTACCACTCTGCAATTAAGGAATTGATTAAATTTGAAAAAGATATGATTTCTATAATAGATCAAATCAAATTTTAAAAAATCAGCAACTTCCTAAAACTATTAGACACTGAAGCAAAAAATAAAAATTTAAAAAACACAAAATATCCTTCTTATAGAAAACAAATCTAATAGCATATATAAAATAAGCTCAAAGAAATACGAGAAAAAGATAAATGAAGAAAATATCAAATGTTACAAAAAGACACTAAACTCTTATTGACAACGAAGAAGCTACACAAATTACAGACAAGTTGGTTTTTGGCAACAGGGTACAAATTTTGACCGGTAAGCAAACTTTCCTAACGAAAACAGATCACAAAAATAATTTTCCCAATAGCCTCTTGCACCGGCTTATAACCCCAACAAAAACTGAATTAGTTAAGATAAGCCATTAAATATTGAAAAATGTATGTGGCTTACTGAGGATAGTTACTCAAGCCAATCAGTGGAAAGACACGGGCGATTGTGTTTCTTGGTTTCAAAAAATTAAAAACAAAAATAAATATACTTTTATAAAATATGAAATCTGAAAAAGGGTTAATGGAAGCCTTAAATTTCGCTAAAGGGTACACAGATATACCATCCGATCATATAAATATAATACTACATTGCCGAAAATTCATACTATTCCACAATTGTAAAGCATGGATTAAAACAATAAAAAGGGCACATTTGATGTACCACAAGGCTCGTTTGACGGAGCCGAAATTTCAGAATTAATAAAAATACACATTCTAAATAAAATTTATAAAATAATCTACATAGACAACCACGGATTATACAGAGATATCGGATTAATGATATCACCAGACAACAAAAGAGAAAATGACAAAATAAGAAAAATGCTTTTCAAACTCTTCAAAAATCTATATTTTGAAATTGTAGTCGAAACAAATATGAAAGTTGTCCAATATTTAGATGTAGAATTTAATCTATAAACTGTTAGTGTCTATCCATTTATGAAAACAAAAAAAACTTTAAAGTGCGTAAACACAAGGTCTAACCATCCAACCAGTATAATCAAACACATCCATAAGGGAGTAGAACACAGATTATCAAAACATTCTACCAACAAAACGTTGGAGTCTTCGGCTGGTTGGTCACATTCAGATTGGTTCCTTCTTCTCCTCAAACTTACCGCCATGTGTCACCCTACATACATTTAAATTCAAAGTATAGCATTTCTAAAATAAATGCCGGGATGAAAGTAAATAAAACTTTTCTTTGTTTATGTAATAACAGTAACGTCATAAATAATAACCCGTGGAAAGTACCGTACAAAAACATTATGAACTTTGTATAGTTTCTTCATAAATTTGATTTGGGTATACGAATACTTGGATGTGCGTTGTGGTACATTGGATACCGGCACGGAACGAGAAATCGAGGAGCCGAATTCCAGCTGAATTCATTGCATTCACTTACGCGCAAATACCCTTGGGAAAGTTATTAATCCGCCTATTCCTTCCAGTTATGGGTTAAATAACAGGACAGATTGGGTTCTACCTCAGAAAGCAATGGCAACCTACTGCGGGATAATCTTCTGCCCAGTCAGTCATGTCTCTGTCGAAACATGATCGCCCAAGCGTGTATCACGTATGACACTCAACTGACTGATACGAATACTTATAGAATAAAAAATACTAAACATTGTCGGTTGAATCCGATGAATCGTCTTTATATTTACAGGATGTCCATAAAGTTCGTGTGCACCTTTAAAAAAAATTATAACTTTATTTGTATTTGTGATAGAATTAAAGTGCATACGAACTTTATGGATACCCTATATATATATATATATATATATATATATATATATATATATATATATTATTGTTTAATATTTAAATTTTATCAATAATCATCTTTAATAAGGGTTAATCGCAAACTTTAATCGCTTAAAAAGGTTTTACACAGCCCATCTCAGTGGTGTGACTTTGGGCAAATATCCAGAATTCTGAGAGTTCTAATAGTTGTCGTCAGCGCGAACTAAACCCTTTATCTTTGTCAGACTCTCTGCTTCCGAGCGGAAAGGGACCCAGACTAGGAAAAAATAGAGAGGTGTCCGACCTTGTAGAGTCTACGGAAAATTTTGCCCGGGCTTAAGGGCTCGGAGTTCCCACTATAAAATAGCCTTGTGCTGCATTTCACCTCAGAGGAGAAACAAATAAATACTAACTGTTAGATTACATTTGAGACATAATATAACCGTTAGTAGCGAATTACAGCAGGAACCAACATTTTCTAGCAGCAGACCTAGCAATTTGCAACTTTAAAAATCTACAAACGTTTTCTTTTCTTGTTTTCAAGATGACATTTTGGAGAAAATACTTTAGTGATGTGTACTGTTTGATTACTTGGCAGAAGGTAACTCACATGAAGCCCACAGAAAGGATAAAAAAACGTTATACAGCATTATTTTTTTTTAAATTAGCTTGCTAACCATACTATTTATTTTTGTAAAAAATACAAAAACGTAGCACAAGGTCAAAAAGAGGGGGTAGAGGGTGGTCTTTCAGTAACTATCCTAACCCTAGCTAATCACATTCACGACCCAATCGCTCTTAACAATTTTTCCATTTACCAAAAATAAAAATAAAAACTCATCCGTCACCTTACAATCCTACATATACCATAACACTACATATTCACAGGGGAACCTAAAAATAGGGTAATAAACCTGTGAGATAAAAATTTATTTATATGCAATATTTTTTTATAAAATATATATAAAAATATAATTTTTTTTTTTTTAATCATATCACCCCAAGCAAGGCGGTAACGCCACTAATGCGCAGGGGGCTACGTAAGGGTAAAAAGAATAAAGAATGGAAAAGAGAAAACCGGAAACCGCATCCTAAACAGGAAACAAGGGATGAGCCTCTTCACCTGTTCAATAGATGTGGGTGGAGTGTGAACCGGGCGATAGTTTAGTCTATCTACTCCAATTGAAAACAAAAATAAAGAAATAATATAAAAATGAGCAGGGGAGGGGATGAATAACCCAAAGTAAACTAAAAATATAACAAAATATTCAAATAAAATAAACAGCTGTTAGTAAGACCTGTCAACCCCACAAAAACAAGAGTCGCTTCTGCATTCCACCAAACGACGAAATCAAGTAGCACACTCGTTAAGGGAAAGGGGAGGGATGATATAAATAATGGAATGGGAAAATCGAAGACTGACCCAGTCAAGATGAAAAATGGGGCCAATTAGCTTGCTAATCATTGTTCCAGTGAATCTCACAAATTATTTACACGTATTTAAATCATTATACTTAACATTATCCAGTGAGACTCGCTAACTAATCATTACAACACCGTAGGGGGTCCTTATCCTTATGAATGATTATATGCAGATGCAATATATTCTTGTCTGCAAAGTAGGACCATATTCCGTTTCAAAATACAAAACGTTTATTAGTGATTTACAGTGAAACAATTAATAACATTTGGAAAACGATCAAATGTAAATAAATATTTTTTTAAAAAAAGGGACTTTTTGCGTGAAAATCGCTTGTAAGAAGAATATTTATTTGCCTAATGGAAGAAATTCGATTTAAGCACTCACAGACAGTCGGTCAAGTTTACCGCACACTCTCGTATGCTACTAAGTACATTTAACCTACCGCAGGCCGTTACTTCTTCATTACAGACATCTTGTCTTCAGTTTTCGTTCGCCTTTGTTCCCCACAGAGAACTCTAGTGAAAAATGAGCTACTTTTGCCCATCAGCGAATTCACAGGCTATGCAATAACAGCAACAATAAGCAAAGAAAATATACTTTAGCAAGGAGACCCTAGTTGTTTTTTATCATTAATGTTTATTGATTGAATAATTCTGAGCTTGAGAAGAAACCGCTGAATTCGGAGTGCGTCTATAATAGAATCCAGGTGCTTTCGTTATTTCAGAGGTAAGAAAAGAAGAGCAATCTTTAGCACGTGTTGTTTTCTCTCCTTTTGATCGTACAGTCGTCATCCGCGCGATTTGTCCCTATTTACCGAAAGTAAAAAAAATGGTTTGAATACGTGTTTAAAATGTCAACCATAAAATAACTTCCTTAAATAAAATTTTACTTACTTCGATCAAGTAGTCTCTAGGTACAAATAAACACTTGTTAATATTTCTATATCTTTTTCAGCCTCCTCAGAGCTTATTAGTAGATACTCGTCTCTCTCTCTCTCTCTCTCTCTCTCTCTCTCTATATATATATATATATATATATATATATATATATATATAATGCAATTTGTTATATATTTATTTATATATTATATATGCACGGTACTTATTTGAAAACACTCAATATCAGGGATAGACCTAACATCTTCAGTTAGATAGGTGTGAGTTTTTGACCCTGGGTTTCACGCTTTTGCGATCGTCAGGCAAACTGATTAATTTTTAAAAAATATTGGATATATGTAGGGCTGCGAATATTGGTGTATTTTTGTGAAAGTGGGAGGAAAATTTGTCGTCGTGACGTCTCTCATACAAACGCAGACATAGATACACACTTGTACACTCATTGACGTACGCACACACACACACACACACACTCACACACACAGGGGCTCACACAAACATAACTATATGTGAACAGTATGGGGCTTGGCATATATATGCATACATGTGCCGTTGTGTATAAATATATAAATACACATTTGATTGGTGTATTCAAATAGTGTATCTACCGACTTATTTTAGTTCAAAATTTGTTGTATTTTCAGTTTGTTTTTTGGGTTCATCTCCCTCCCATCATTTCATTTTTCATTAAATGTTTTAATTTATATTATATTGTACATAAATACATTTTTATTGTCATGGGTTATTTCTCCACTTTTTTTATGTGTCCCTTGTAAGTTTGTGGCATTGTGGTGTATGAAGGATGGGGAGTTGATGGATGGGTTCTTGTGGTGAATGTGCAAATTGTAATGAATGAATGGGTCGTGATAGTGTTTAGCTAGGTATAGGATAGTTAAGCGAGTACCAACCTCTTCTCCTCCCCTTTTCGGCTTTGTGCCACAATTTTTGTATTTTATACAAAAATAAATATTGTGTATATTCCGACTTTGCCATCATTTCTCCCTCCAGCTATGGATTGAATAGCAGGACAGATTTGATTCTGTAGCCTTAGTTGGCAACCAGTCTACTGCAGACTACTTCGGGAAAATCCTTGTCAGTTATTTTTCAAAAGAGACATGATCGCCTAAGCGTGTATCACGTATGTCACTTAACTGACTGATTTACTTAGACATTGATGGATATTCAATTTTATTTCCTAGTGGTCTTGTTTTTAACAATTTCCCATTTATTGATTTTCTCATTTTTTAACACCCCACCACCAGTTATGAAGTATGATTTCGTATTTTATCGTTTCAGCGATAGTCGTTTATCTCGCATCCCGATAATTTGATTTTTCAGTGCGCTAACGTCATGTGACATAAGGTTTAAAGTGAGTTTAAAAACAAAACTTCTCAAGTAGCATTGACACTTCGCTATTTTCTAAACGCCTCAGACGCTGGGAAATAAATCCAGCCACCTCCCGAAAAAGGGACACTCTCTGAATGGATGTTTCCTTGGGCTTTGCACGAGTATTATCGGCAGAGAAGCGACCACCTCTGCCGGCCAGCATTCAATATTCGCATACTGCTCTTCTCTTACTGTTTGGGCATTTATATAGCCTATACCTTCTTGTTTATATGTCGTGGCTGTAGACGATTTCTACTTGCCCCTTAACCCTTGTCGATCTTAACATCTTTTTCCTTTTGGTATCTCCCCCAAAACCAGCTCCGCCATTTACTTGCTCACGCACATTAAGTATGTATTGCGCTACTTCCCCTCTCTCTCCCTCTATCCGTTCAGTGAGTATTAGATTTTCCAAGCTCTCCTTCCTCATTACGTCTTAGAAATTTCACCTGCGACTTTGTCATACCGGATTGCTAACATCCCGCTTCACTCACAAGACCCTGATGTAACTATGCTAAATAAGTAGTCATTTACATATCACTTCACCACCGTTTATTAACACCACATCTTGTTGATTACATTTTCTGATTTTTCTTCTTCTCCATTTATTACAGCTCCTTTTTTATTTGTGATGTAATGAATATGCATACACATTGGTTCCCTCTTACAGTAATGTGATTGGCTGGTGCCAGCCATAAATACAGACGAAGGCGAGGACAAATAGAGGTCTACCGTTATTGGTCTACAACTATTGACTCCACCTACGGCTCAGGATACTGCATACGACGAGTACCGTCCATTACGTCTACTTACTAGATTGACCCGGTTGCATTTGCCTAAAGCGCTTAACTACCTTGTATGATATATATATATATATATATATATATATATATATATATATATATATATGCCTTTCCGATATATATATATCCCTTTCCGGGACATATCAATTTGGCACTCGAGAATATGTGTCTTAATGTGTCTTAAAACAAAATTACGGTTAAAGGTCTTGTCTCGCAGACTATTGAAGATGGAGCGAATTAATCTCTAAATGAGTGTTCGGCCATTATGACCCTATAGTATCCTAAAATAAATAGGAAATAACTACTGTGTGGCATTTAAAACTTAGAATTTGGGGATTATGTTTGTCTTCGTTCACGATCTGTTCAAATTTGTTCACATACTCAGTAACACATTTGGTATTTGCGAGCCGTTTTCATTCATAAATTTTACGCATGGAGATTCCGTGGCGTTTCTTCACCCCTTTAAGTTATCTTTCACTGCAATTACGCTCATGCTCTGATTTACATTCTTTAAGATACAAGTTATCATGTTCTATTGCAAAAACAAATCATTAACCTAAAAACTCGAATCATGTTAACTGGCGCCAAACTCGTTCAGAAGAATCTAATTTATCAGTTGGTTACACCCGCTTTCTCAAATCAATGGTTAAAATGGCTTCTAGCGAATTAAATTTGTAAGTCTTAGTGAGGATTATCCTTCTTCCAATTGCGTGGACGAGCGCTACAGAATTTAAAAAAAAAAAGTCTTTCAACAACAGCAACAACTAAAATAAATAGCCGATGTAACTCAAAGAAAAAATAATGATATAATCGAAATGTTAAGGTTCCACACTACTTCAAACAAAAGTTTAGAAAGGAAGCCCCCATCACATCAATGCTAAAAAGAGCGATAACACTCTTAAGAAATATATTTTCCTTTTTAATAGAAAGATTTCGTAAATTTTAAGGTAGCACTGCCAGCTTTATCAACGAATACCAAATGCTTCCTTACATTACCATTGACATCGTGCCTGACAATACTGTGCTATTGCTTCAACGTTGTCGAAAACCTTCAATTGATGCTTGGTCCTGGGCATGACGGTAAACTACATCCGGCAGCAAAGATTGGGAGGTTGTGAAGATCATGGAATTACCTCTTAATTGCTTTTGTTCCCAGGTCCACCCTGACCCGGAGTGGTAGCACCTGTTTGGGTCCCAGCTATGGGTAAATAGTTAACTCCCAAACTGGGGTCAAAACACTATGAAAGTATAAAAATACACTTTTATAGAAATATATACGCAAAAATAGACTTTTAGAGAAAAATATACATTTTTGAAGGAAAAAAAGCTATTAACATCAATACATTTTTAATACAAAACTAGAAGGCATGTACAGTTTTCTAAAATATTACAAAATTCATCAAGATCTGACTAAATCAGCTTTCTCAATGTAACCGAACATTAAAAAATACCTTAAATCCCCACAGAGTTGTTGATATGCCGTTAAACAAAACTCAAACTCAACCGATGCTCAATGAAGCTCTTACCATTTTTTTTTGTTTTTTCTAACGCTACTTTGTTTCTTAAAAGTACGCTGTGACAAATTTTCAATATTTTCATTTATTGTTTTATATACAGCTGATGAGCATCTGTAGAGGGCTAAGAAATCCCTCAAACAAATAATAAAAAGAAAAATGCACTACAAATAAAGTAAAATAAACTTTTGTTTATTTTCGTAAAAAAAATAAAAGAATTATTCTTATTTGTACAAAATATGAGATTGTCCGTACTGCTGTAAAAAAAAAGAGAAAGAAAGGAACTGGGAATGTGAGAGGGAAAGGTAGGACGATGTGTAGCGAGCGAGATGAGAGAAAGAGAGGGTGAAAGAAGGTTCACGGATACGGATTCTGCCTGTTGTGTGAACTGCTGGATTCTCTCTCTGTGTATGCTCGAAACTGTCCGTGTCCCCTTTGATGTCAGCCTGTCGCCGGTCTCCTCTGGTTTGATGAGAGTTTCTCACTTCCTTATGGTGAGGCTCCGGGGAGATTAAAAAAATAGGTTTCTTATGTCGAGCCCTGATTGGTCAATAATTCATATTTTTGACCACGTGGTGTGCTTTCCACTACGTCCGAACTTTTGGGTGCGCCGTCCTTGTTTTTGACCCCACAGGGTATGGTAAGGGGTGAATTCCCGCGCAATTGTATTTTTTTTAGATACACGAGTGTGAATTAATTTTTATTGCGTGTGTGTGCGTGGAAAATAAAATAAGAAACAGCACACATCTGACATGGCTATCGAAATTTTTCAACACTTTTCTTGTGTCAACATGGATTTGTTTACACTTTGCACCGCCAGTGAAGCCTGCACTTTGGAAGCAATTACTAGGGGTAAACATGAGTAAATTAGGCCCAAGAATTTTACAAAATCGATGGAGCAGTAACAACCATAGAAGTACAAACAATTAAGAGACGGCGTCGTGCGTAGCGCCACCTGTGGCCACTCAGTGAACTGATGTGAGAGCAGCGAGAAATTCGAGTCTGCTTTTAATTTTGTCAGAATTAAGAGATATCGGAAAATCAGTAATATATGTACAGTTAAGTTCTCTTATTTATAGGATTAAATTCAGCTTAGTGAATTTTGCTTAAACACATGTATGTATGTGCGTATTTCTGAAGACTGATAAAATGCACACACATACATGTTTATATATTTCTGAGAACTATGATATAATTTACTTACTCTAACAGGTAGTTTCTCTTCGCCTCATTCTAAGTATTTCCTCTTGTCTGCTATTTGCTCACTGAGTCATGCTGTGTACATACCTGGGACAGCCAGGTGGTGGGGACTGATTCAAATTAATATTACGCGTGTGATTCACTAGGGCGACCACTAGGCTTTACATCATGTTTTGGGATAGGACCAGGGTCATTACTTGGTGCTTGATGCGTCCTCAGTAAAAGAAGTGCCGAGAGGGCTTAAGCAATATTTGTTTGACAACCAACCCACTTTAAACTCGACCATGTGTTACATTTCACTCGATGTGGGCTTGCAGTTAAATTTTATATTTACTTTGTGTGCGCTTTTCCCATTTCTCGAACTTTTGGATACCATATTTGACATCTTCATATGTGAGTTTGTTCTTTACAGGGTGTCCTATAAAATGTAGCCTTGTGTTATATTAAAAATAATTTAGTATTAGATAATAATTCAATGCGAGATGACCAAACAATGACGATTCCATCTTTGCGTTGAATCGACTTTAAAAATAGATATTTATTCGAATTTTTCAAAACTTGTATAGTAAAATAAGATTTGACCTGACTTTGTTAAGGTTATTGCTAATTTCTCTCGGGCGTCAGCGGTTAGTATTTAACGTTGGGTAAAATGCAGATTTTCATTTTCTAGGAAACACACTTCTTAACAGTTGCATGTGAGGTGTGAATTCACACATTTACCAAAAGTATTCGTGTACTGGATACCACATAAATACTTATTCATTATTAAACATAACATTTTTCCCATAAATTGAAAGCTATCTACTCATAAAAATAGCTTCAAATTTTATAAATTATTTTATTGTTTACAGTTTGATTAAATGTGGTAACTCAAACAAAACGTGATCAAATTGTAGCTTTGAAAATGCTCGGTATTAAGAATTGTGAGGTGATAAAACAGTTGATTTTTTTTTTATAATCGTGTCGGCCCAAGCAAGGCATTTTACTGCCACTGTTGAGCAGGGGGTTACATAGGTGGTAAGTTATAAAAAAGAGTGACAGGTTACATGGGGTGTCAGGAAGAGAGTAGGAGAAGGATGAGAATACTGATGAGAGAGAGAGAGTGGGTGCAAGTTAGTGAAATAGGAGATGACTATTGACTTTACATCTGAATTCTTGAAGATTGTAGCTGTCGGGAAAGCAAGTAAACAAAAGTGAATTTCACAGGCGGGAAGTGCGAGAGAAGAAGCTATTGGAGTAGAATTTGCGTTTATAATATATTAGTTTCACAGTAAACGGGTGAGGCCTAGTTGCTAATCTTGTGGCTCGAGCAAATTCATGTATGGGGGTTACCATTGAGCTAAGTTCATCTGAGCAGAATTACAGAAAAATTGTATTTAATGTGCTAAAAATTTTCATGAAGAGCAAACATCACCAAATCTAATTCTTGGAATAAAACATCCACTTCGTACCATTTAATGTCAATGAAACCTTCAAAAATTGCGGAGCCAAAATTCAACGAATAAGCATGAAGAAAATGGCAAATAAGCTGGATATTTCGGATAGGTCATTAATGATGATTGTGGCAAAAGATTTAGGACAGGACTAAAATCATACAAGATTCAATGACGACAGCTGCTCTTAAGTTCACCTAAACAAAAAAGTCAGCTTGGGAGAGGGAAGAAAATGTTGATGGAGATTTGGTAGAACGTGAAGTTTTTCATCGTGAAAACTGTAGTCAACAACCAAAACGATAGGATTTACGCCACTTTACCAGAAACAGTAACCAACTGGTGTAAAGTTTCCCTATATTGTTCCAAGTGCATTCATTACTACAGAAATTGCTTCAACAATTATGTTCTATAGCTTCTTCAACTCTCTAGCCAGATTCTGGTATTTTAAATCTTTTCACTTTATTGGGAGTTCATTCTTATATCGTACAAGAAAACGGATCAGAAAAATCAATAATTTGGCAGTTGCTACTTTCTTATCTATCACAATAATGGCAGGTTCTCGTGCTTCAGTGACACGATCTGTCTGGACCAAGAAATATATATGTTGCGACTGTCATTTTCTAACATTTACTCTAGCTGATATTCATACAATTTCTCTTTAACAATGAAGCGAAATTTACGGCATACTTCCCAGTGTATTCTCTTACCAATCCAATTATGCCGTCACTTAAACTATTTTGTGTTAACTTGGAACATTCACAGAGTATCTGGTTAACTGTCAATTTGCCAAAACATATTATATTTGCTTTCATCCCGCGATTTTTCTATATTGGCCCAGATTGTATTCATTTTGATGACTTGCTCCTGTTCTGCAAATATACATGATTTTTTTTTTATATAACCACCTTTCACTTATCAGGTTGAACAGTTGTCTCTATCTGCTGAAAACTGTCTAGAGAAATCATGGAATTTCTGTCTAGAGACAAACTCGTGTGAAGATAAATAAGGGGAAGCTCCAAGACAAAATATTTATCAGGAGCCACGATCAAAAATTGGTAATTCTCGCACTGTGATCATTAACGTTCGCTGGATTTTAAATTAAAATCACTTCATAAACACTATTCAGTATCAAGTAGTGACGAAGGTTAAAAGATCTACGAAGATTTTGAGAAAATGTTTATTTTATGCAAAGTACATGTCAACTAAATCATATTTGTCGCTCACTTTTGTGTGTGAGTATAGATATGAGCGAGGTTGTGGTGGGATAATTTAGACATATTATGTATATTTAAACTAATGTTTTGCAAAAAGCCTAACATTGTATATCATTTTAAATGTTCTTTTGGAGATTGTATCTCTGACAAAAACAGTACGCTACATATGTCCGGTTCAAGTTCGATTACCCAACATTTAAAGGAACATTCCTGTCCACATTCACGATTTAGAGGAATATCAATCGACAATACAAGTGTACTCCACTACGAAAATACAAACAAGATCTTCTCTAAGCATTCTATTTTTTAAAAAATTACAACTGATACTATATAAAATAAATTATTAGTATAGCAACAAGGTTCTAAAATGTCTACAGCAACATGGTTTTAAAATATCTAAATTATAATTTTAGAAAATTACTTATAACAGAATGTTTTAAAGTAATATACAGAAACCAACTGTCATCTTTACAGGCAACACAATAGATTAAAAATGAAATAGAAATGTTTTATTTTTTTTAAAAAAATTCAAAAACAACTGATTAAAACAAAATTAGACATTCTGGACATTCTGAAGCAGTTAAAAAGATATGACAAAAGAAAAAACTCGTCCACGCTCCCAACACAACAACTAAAAATCACTACTAAGGAACTACGTAACTATACTAATATAATTGCAAAAAAAAAGCAGATAAAACCAATATATTCATCGTATTAAATAAATCTGATAATAATTTTCAAAAATACAACAAACACTCGACGATCTTACCAAATTTCAAAACGTTAACAAGAATCCTATTAACCAGCTGTTATTGAAATTCAACAAAATGATCACAGCCAACAAGACGACTTAAAACTTCCCAAATAATTGGTTACTACAAACCAGAATACATTTATGAAAATATAAGAATTCATAAACTTTATTTCCCTCTCCGTATCATATCCCAAATCTCCACTCCTGTTTATCAAACAACCAAAATCATCAACCAACTCATTACACTATACATACCTAGTAAATACAGTATTAAATCAATTCACGAATTAATCCAAATTTTAAAAACACAAAAACCTAATAATGAAACCATAGCTTCACTTGATGTTGAAAGATTATTTGCCAATGACCCAGTTAGAGAAACGATTGATATAATTATAAAGAATATTTATAACAATCTATCTCCCCCTAGACCTAACATATTTCGGAAACTACATTTGACTTGTACCACTGAGATTCCTTTCTACGACCATCCAAATAATATATACGTACAACGTAATAGTGCTTCCATGGATTCAGTTCTGGGACCAATATTCAGTAACTTCTATATAGCTAACCTTAAAAATAAAATATTTAATACCACTGAAAACCCTTCATCTACCTAAGATATGAAGATAATATTCTCATCTTATCAAAAAGATGGATGATATATATGAACTAAATGAATACTTCCAAAAAACCTCCATTCTTAACTTCACATACGAACTTAACAATAATGATAAAATTTTTTTTCTTGATATATTGGTAAGCACCAATAACACTGGTCAACAAAAGACATTTTTGACTTGGTGTCAAGACACCAAACATCATTTTCAGCTGAATTAAGGACGTTGAATCTGAAAATGACCTTACTTTTTCTTGGTTAGCTTCTGTTTTTGCTGTTCAGAAATGCCTCATTTTTAGAAAAAAAATTTCATTAGTTTTCTGCATATATGATATTGAACAATGGCAATATTTCTCAAAGTAACATCGCAGAAACCTCAATTCGTATTTAAGCCAACAAACATTGGCCTACTTATTAAGAAATACTATTTTCAATAACAATCAGAGCCTGAACATTAAAAATACGATTGAATATATGAAATCTAACAAGTATTTCCATCAAATCATTTAATAAACTAACAGAAAAAAATAAAACTTTCATGAATATAAGAACTATGGTAAAAATTATCTTTTTCTTGATTGTCTGCCATGTTCAATGTTATTTAAGTCCCTTTTAATACTTCAGCAGTAGTCAGCTATCATTTGTTTGTTTCGCCGTCCCTGATAGCGATCTTCTATTGTTTTGATATCCTGATGGAATCGTTCTCTTTGCTCATCCCTCACATCGCCACAATTATCGAGAAATTTATCAAAATGACTATGTAAAAAGTGAAGCTTAATATTCATATTAGCGTATTACTGATAAAGTTTATCAGTTAATTTAAATTTTGGTGATAAATTGAAAAATTTGGAACTTCTATTTGAAACATTTTGACTCAAAAACAGTTTTTATTTTAAATAAAAGCAGTTTATTTCAGGTGGCTGTCAAATTGCTCGGCCTACACAAAAACTGATGGGTTTTTACGACGTTTATTAACTAAATTTTGCGATCAGCCAAGATCGTAAATTGATATTTTATCGAAAAATGAGCAATTTCAGTATAGCAAAACAGTAACTATGAAAATCTAAGGTCAAAAATGTCTATAAACAGAAATTACTGAACCTTTTGTCTGCAAAGAAACAAAAAATAAGACAAAAGAAAAGGCCAATGGGATGTGAGATAAACTATAAACAAACTGATAAAGCTTTTCTGGTTAATAATCTCTGGCTCAAGTAGATAAAAAAAAATACACACAGACTTGGTGAAAAAGCAAAGCGGCAGCGTCAGAAAAAAAAAATGACGAATCATACGTCATACGTCATACGTCATACATGAGAGCTTGTTCATTCTGCTGCAATCTTCAAGGAAAAATATACCGGATGTGACAGTATAACTAAGTGGATCAAATAAAAGATTCAGTATTGTGGAAAACCTAAGATAGACACAAGAAAAAGAAAACATCATTTGCCGAAACACCGGGATAAAGCCAACAAAACTTGTCTGAATAAACAAAATATTATGGTAAGATCACTGATCAAATAGAAAGATTACCAAATGGTACAGCAGCCGAAACGTTGTGATAAAGACAATAAAGATAAGGAAACTGGTATAAAAGGATAAATAGATAAAGATACATAAATAATCTCAGAAAGTTAGACGAATATATGATTCTTTTTGTTTAGTTATTGAAACTAATAATTTTAATTAATCACGACAAAAAATGATAAAATCATATCACGCCATATTGCACAATGTTTAGCCAGCTCTACTAACCTTTTCTTCGCTACAATTCAATACTTTTTTCAAGTGAATTGCAGTTTATGATCAAAGTTGATAAAAATCGTAATCATGAAATATAAATGATCCAGTACAAATTCTTATGTTATATGAATCTAATAACTATCGTTTAATGTCAATCAGTCAGTCAAGTCATGTCTTTCGAAGCATGACTGACTAGGCAGAATATTTTCCCGCAGCAGGTTGCCATTTCTTTCTGCGGTAGACTGGTTTCTATAGCAACCAATCTTGCTATTCAACCTACAGCTGCAGGGAGAAGAGATGGATTCATACCTTTCTCAGTGACATTTACGCGTACGTGAATGCAAGGAATTCAACTGGAATTCGAACTCGGCTTAACAATTTCTCGTTCCGTGCCGATATACATTGCACCAAAAAGCACCTCCAATATCACCAAATGTAAAAGAAGGGATTTATCTATAACGCTTTCCGATGCGTAAAGAATTTGCCTTTGTTTTTGTCTTTATTTTTTTTTGTTTTTGTTTTTTGTTTTGATTTTTGTGAATGCAGTTTTGTGGGTTTGGTAACCAAGAAGCAGGCATGGCGATTTCTAAACTTTTATTTGCAGTTTTGAGAAATAAATCGTGGCATTAAAATTTGAATACTTCACATGATTTCAGTTTTAAAAAAATCAAATTGACACACTAATTTGAACATTTTTAGGCAATCGTGTGTTGCAGCGGTATATACATTTTTTAGTTATACTTAAAAAGAAACGTTATATATCTAGAGAGATAGATATGAACAGACTATGATAGATAGATAGATAGATAGATAGATAGATTAGAAAAAAATATGATAGATATGTTAAATAATCGTTTTCACATTAATGCTACCAATCCAAGACGTAAAAGCCGTTCATTCCCACGCGCAAACATTATGAATAAAAACACTAATACAAAATAAATAGACACGTACACACGCACATTCAGAGTAAACATCAGAATCCGTTTTATTATTGGAATTTTTATGATCTGTCGGATTATATCGATCGTTTTGGCCTACTTGAAAATTGTCAGCTTTTTTTTGAACACGAATCCTTTGAAAAATATTCCAATGTGAAGATTCAAATTCAACTCTCATCAATCAAGAATCGCTCTTCAACTTGAATAGCAATTGTTGTCATAAGTAAATAAATTAAAATTTAAACGGGCTTATGTTCAAATAAATTTGTCCTTTACTTCTTTTTCTAGTACTTAAAATAACTGCGAAAAATATACGAAGCGTCAAATGTATTAAGTCCAATGGTTTAAACAAGGAATCAGTAAACATGAGGTTTATTCGGGGCGGAAATTAGTTGAAGTAAGGAAATAATTTAGACACTGGTTAAAAAGAAATGACCAAATATTTATTTTCATTTACAAAATATGAAAATCTCTAGTAAATCGTATAGTGTGGTGTTCTATATATGAGAGGTAGTGAGAGTGTGAAAAAGAGTATGCTTAATACGGCTAACTGGTAGTTGGCTATCTGTTTGGGCTTGTCACGTTGATAGTGGAGTCCGTTCTCTTTCTGTGCTTACTGGAAGTCGTTTTCACAGCCTAATGGTTGGACAGTCAGTCAGCCATGCTCCCTCGTAGCCTCTGGGGTTAGCCTATGTATGTCAAGTCTCTCTCTCTCTCTCTCTCTCTCTCTCTCTCTCTCTCTCTCTCTCTCTTATAGCCTACATTAGGGAAACGCACCGACGTAGTTGTAGACACCTGTGGCAAGCAAGAGTCGTGTCGATAATGGCCAACCCTCGGGTATATTGGTGTTTGATTTAGAAATTATTTTGAGTAGAGTGCGGAGTGTGTGTGAGTTAACTAAACGAAAACTGGTGTGTGGTTAGATATTTTTTCTTATAATTGTATACTTTTAGCATAATTTGTTTTCTGCTTGTGTAAATTGTGTTTTAGTGCATTATTTGTGTGGTGAAATATGTTTTCTGGTACAAAAACTTTCTTACCAGAGAAAATGCTGTTACTCAAAAATTGTTCAAAGAAAAACATTTAAATTGATTTGGTTACAGAGTATTGAAACATGTTGTTGATATTGTTGTTGGAAATAGCCAAATGATTTCATCTAAGAGCATTTACTGTTCAAAACGGCTTGTTAAAGCTGTGCCTTCAATTTAATTTTGAAGGAAGTGAGCTATATTTGAAATTAGTGCAGTTTGTAGGTAGCCCACTGCTTTGATATGATACGATACTTCGGAAAGCCTTACTGTTAACAGCTAAAAGTATCTGATGAGTTGAAATGCGAAGGGTTCGATATCCTATATATATATATATATATATATATATATATATATATATATATATATATATATATATATCGTATGACTTGAATCTGTTGGGCCAGTGGATGCGTCGTTCTGATCTTGTGTGTTTGGTATGATCTTCCTTGGATCGATCTGTGGTGAGAGTGTGTGGGTTGGTTTGATTCTCTAAATCGACACGTTGTATGTACATCCATTTCTTTCGATGATGAAATATTTATCTGCTTTATCACTTACTCGGAACGGGATGTTATATATCTGTTGAAGTTTTTTACACTGTCTATCTCACAAAAATAAAATTCTTCGACAAAAGATCTTTAGGCATATGTACATATTTCATGATTTTTCTGAATGTGGTAAAAAATAGGTCACTCGTTATTGCTTTTAAATTTTTCACAAAATGCTTGTTGGCTGAATTTCTGGCGTATCCAGAGAAAAAAAACTGTGCCGGTAAAATCATTTGAGTTCCGTTGACCAATTATGCACTGGGGCATTGCAAATCCTCTTTGATAGTGGATGTTAATGCTAAGATAATTAAAGATAGATTGTTGTCACGCTGTGTTTGGTTGCGGTGGGCAGCAAAGAATGCTTTAAGCTGTCTATGGACAACGCTCCACTAATCCAGTTGCGCATGGGTGTTTTGCAGTTGATTTTATGCATTTCGTTTCGTTCCTGGCAGTTGTGTTAGCTTCTTAAATAAGGTGAAATAGAAATTAGACTTCGATCAGCTGTGATCCTTTTGGGTACGCCGAAGTTTGCTATCCATTAACGAATATGGATATACTATCCGTAAGTTCTTGTGCAATCGTTTCGCGTGTAGAGTCGATGACAGATATTGCAACGTGAACCAGTCAATGATCATTAATATGTATGTGAATCCATCTTATGAATGGGAATGGTACAACCAAGTCGATGTGGATATGTGTGAATCGTTGACCAGGTTCATTGAATTTTCCTGATGACGATTTTGTGTGTCTATGGATTTTATTCCTCTGACAAGGCACACAATTTTCAGTCCAGGAACGGATATACATTCATATGAGGCCAGACAAAACGGTTCCTGATCATTTTCTGAGAAGCCCTTTTTTCCAGGGTGAGCTATGTTGTAGAATTTTTTAAAAATATGTCTTCGCATTGTCGTTAGGATAAAATGCCTTGGCTTTGCCGTAAGTCTGTCACACTAGATGTCGGAAGTGCTAAAAAGAAAAGGGATTTTCGTCAACTGTAAAGAAGTTTCTTTTCGTAGATGATGAATCTTGTTCTTACTCTTGGGCTAGTTGTTTATAATACATTTGGGATGGCTTGTTCATATTAACAGCATTGTCTGTGATTTTTGATAAAGCATCTGAGATTATCTTTCCCAGAGATGTGTCTTATTTCCAAATGTCTGATTTCTCGAGGTAAATATTTGTCTCCTGTTGTTTGGAGGGTATATGTATGCGGCTTGTGATCTGTGAAGATTGTGTTTGTAATGCTTGATAGTAGTGTATATTGCTAGTAGTTCCCGGCTAAGGAGACAATTTCATTGAAAAAATTATATAAGTGTTGTTTCTCCGTTTAAAGTTTATTATAATTCGGCACCTATTACATTTTCTGCTGCAACTATTACAACGGATAATTTGGCTTCTGGATCAATGTACTGCAATTTGGTGCAATTCTGCAATTATTCTTTGGCCTTGTCGAATGCTAATTTCGCCTCATTAGTCCACTGCACATTTTTTCTTTGGTTTGTTTTTCATCAGTGTCATCAATAGTGCGAGTAACTGTGAACAGTGAGGCATGAAGTGTCTGCAGTAGCTTAGCATTCCAATATTATTTAAAATTAATATAATATATAATTTAAATATAACACCTCATATTCATAGTGCAAAATGAAAAAAAAAACAGATGATGATTTAAACGTGCGGAAAAAAAACAGTATGACAAGATTTTAATAACTTTGATGTCTAATCGATAAGACCGCGACCGTGGAAAAGGAAGCACTTCAGTTTAAGGGATATGGACCGTGGATTGATGATCTGAGATTTATAATAAAAAGCAACAGAATCAAAAAGAAAAATACCAATTAAAATTACAAATATTGACAATATTTCATGTAAGAAATTTGAATCTGATTCAAAAAGGAAAAGGTGTAATAAGCTGTTTAAATAGCATGTATTCAGTTAGCCGAGATTTGGGGAATAAAGCATTTGTTTACTATTATTATTATTGAAGAATTTATTTTAATCTGTATTTTTACTCGCTTTTTTGGAAATTTACTCGAGTCTCAGTTTTAGGCAGTAGTTTAATAACTAAAAAAAATTACTAGTTTAATAACTAAAAAATTTAATACAACAAGAGCAGTCAAAGATCGCAAACCTCCGCCAAGGCAATACCAACATCATCATAGCGATTAGCAGAAGATGATTATTGAAATGATGAGTGAAAATACGAAAAAGAAATGAAAAATGCAAAGCGAAATTAAAGATTAGTCTGCAAAAATTGTGAAAGAGTTCGTTTTTACTTTTAATATCCCAATGTTGTATTTTGCGTTTTTCCATTTTTTTTTTTTTGTTTTTGTTTTTTTGTTTTTTGTTTTTTTGCTATTGGATAATGAATATTAAATTTATACTGTAAATAATATTTTCTTAAAAAATAAATAGTGAGTTCAGAAAATGTAATAACGTAAAGCAATTTAAGGGGTGTAATTCAGTATTTGGCACGTGAAGCGTATGAAAAAAATTTTTTTTTTATAATCGTGTCGCCTCAAGCAAGGCATTTTGCCGCCACTGTTGTGCAGGGGGCTACATAGGAGGAATGTTGAGGAGTGAGAGGTTGGAGGGGATGTCAGGAAGAGAGTAGGAATGGGGAGAGAGTACTGATGAGAGTGGGGTGGATGTAGAAAAGCATGAGAGAGAGGATGTAAGTTAGTGAGACAGGAGATGACTATTAACTTTACATTTAAATTTCTAGAGATTGTAACTGTAAGGAAAGCAAGTATGCAGAAGAGAATTCTACAGGCGGGAAGTGCGAGAAAATAAGCTGCTGGAGTAGAATTTGCGTTTACAATTTATTAGTTTCACAATAAAAGGGTGGGACCTAGTTGCCAATCTTGTGGCTCAAGGAAATTCGTATATAGGGGGCACCAATGAGCTAAGTTCATCGGAGCAGAAGCCGTTAAAGTATTTGCAGAAGAGACACAGGGAAGCCACACTGCGTCGGTGAGAAAGCGACTGTATCCTAGCTGCCAAGTCGGGATCGATCACATTACAGATTCTCCGTTGGATTCGGTCGAAGACACCTAAGTGGATAGCAGGAGCACCAGACCAGATATGACAGTAATATTCAATGCACGGGCGGATGGCAGACTTGTATATGTGCAGGATTGTTTGGGAAGGGGGAAAGCTTCCTGGCCCTTCACAGAGAACCTACTTTCTTAGTAGCAGATTTAGCTATGGATTCTATATAGTTATTCCACTTGAGGTCTAGTGTGAGAGTTAAGCCGAGGAGGCGCAGTGTTTCGATTTCAAGGAGAGAAGCCTAATCCATGTTGATGAGGTAACTCGACTCTAAGTTACTTGTTCACCACTGCTGTAGCCTGGTACTGAACTCACAATTCTTTGGGTCAAGTCACTTGAACTAACCAACGTCTATATCCACTGGGCCATGTGTCCTTAGGGTCGGGTTAGAGAGAGATAAAAAGAGAGCTGACCGGAAATTTACGTGTTTTTTTTTAATCATTATTGCAATGAAAGTGTAGTATATTACGCTGGATCTGGAAAAACAACGAGGAACACGTATATAAAAAAATATAATCTTATTTAATTCTTCGACAGTGGCGCTTGTGTGGAGCAGGATAGCAGCCGGAGAGCAGCCGGAGAGCAGCCGGAGAGGGATCGCACATAGGAAGGAGCCATCGGAAGTCGTTAACCAGTTAGCAGTTCAGCCAAAAATTTTAGACTTTATATAGTCTTAAAACTCTCACGCACTTTTCGGGTTTTCGCTTTGCTGCCATTATCTACGGCCGAGTGTATCAGTCACATCATTGACGAGCCATCACCTTTCAAGCCGGTTGTCACTTTTTGTTGACATGTACCTGTCATTTACTTCCACCGTTCGAGGTAATATATTACAACAGTTACAATAAGTTTGTCTTTGTAATTTATCCCTGAGGATGATCTTGAAGGAAATCGAAAGTACTTGGGTAGAAAAAACCACGGCACCTTCCGTGATTAATTTCATACTTAAAATCAAGAAACAGATTAAAGAACTGGAAAGTGTCATTATAAAAATAAATAGACATAATGTTTATATTATTCAATGAAACATATTTAATTAAAGATATGCTATCTATCTATCTATCTATCTATCTATCTATCTATCTATCTATCTATAAATCTTAAATAAAGTATAGTATATATATATATATATATATATATATATATATATATATATATATATTTTAATCATATGACCCCGAGCAAGGCGGTAAGGCCACTGATGTGCAGGGGGCTACGTAATAGTGAAAAGATCGGAAAAGAGAAAGCCGAAAACCACATCCTAAACAGGGAACAAGGGATGAGCCTCTTAACCTGTTCAATAAACATATATATATATATATATATATATATATATATATATATAGGAGGTAAATAAGTGTGTGTGAGTATGCATATATATATGTGTGTGTGTGCGTGTGTGTGTGTGTATTTATATATTTATAGGAGTTAAATAAGTGTGTGTATATATATATGAGGTAAATAAGTGTATATATATGTGTGTGTGTGTGTGTGTGTATATATACACATCAATATATTGATATTAATCAGGTGTGAATGGTACAGTGTTCAATGTTTCAATGAGTAGAAAAATATGTTAAGAAATATACATATCTTGTGTTTTACTCACGACTCTGATTTCCAACAATCTTCAGGTGATTAACATATCATACTGGCTTATTTTCGATTTCGAAATCGTAAATAAGTTTGTATGTTATGTTAATCACTTGAAGATTGCTGAAATGCATGAAATTCAGAGTCGTGAGTAAAACATAAGATAATATGTATATTTTTAATGTGTGTGTCCCCCACCACCCGTCGGCTAAAACTGATAGCTTCTGATTGTGTGTTCATACTACAATCACAGTCAAATGTTTGATATAAAGACTCAAAAGTCAACTAGTTATGGCATAGACTATGAAGGATTGATATCGGAGCACATTCAAATCCACCAGAGAACAACAGCCAGCATAGTAAACTGTTTTTAGTTAACTGGAGTAATTTTATGTGTTTATTTCCAGAATCCGTGTAATTTCTAGAGACTTTCCCTTTCAATTCAAGCGTCTTTAATTCCCATTATGTTTAATTTGCCATGATCATCAAGAAAGCATGAAAACATTCACTGAAGGCCGCTAACCTCAATCTAACTACTTCTCCATATTTTTACACATTGTTATTGGTTCTTCATCATGGCACCCAATTAGAGAAGAACTAATTCTGTGCACACAAAAATTCTGTCAACCTAATGAATTACAACATTTGCTTTATTTCATACATCAGAATATTTTTCAGTAATCGTAACTACTTTTTCGCGTATAAATAGCGTATCTTTGTTTTTATTGTTTGCATATCGGCTCGGAACGGAAAATCGGAAAGCCGAGTTCGAATTTGAGTTGAATTCGTTGCATTCACTTGCGCGCATATACCCTTTAAAAAGGTATTAATCCGTCTTTTCTCTGTCCAATTATGGGTTAAATGGCTGTACATATTAAGTTCTATAGCCTTAATTGGCAACCAGTCTACCGCAGAAAGTAATGGCAACCTACTGCGAGAAAATCTTCTGCCCAGTTAGTCATGTCTCTTTCGAAACATGATCGCAAAAGTAAATACGAGATACATTTCGAAAGTAATTCCTCATATCTCCGCTGAAACTACAACAGATACAGAGATCATAATAATACTATGAAAAGTTTTCAGCTATAAGACAGAATTTTTGCACATAGTTACTTTCACGAGCTATTCATTTTGGATGCGCTCTTTATTTTGTGTGTTTACATCTGTGAAAGTCCGTCAGAGACGTCGACTGCTACACTGTCACCGCCGATGAAATGCATTACCCACCGAATGTCTATGCTCACATCCTCTATTTGGTCTCCGTAAACGTTTAACATTCATCGAGGAATGCCAATCCGAGATTATTTTCTGCAAAAGACATTTCAATGAGACACCTCTACTTCGTACAAGCTTTCATATTAGACTGTTTTTTGCCAGGCTGCTTTCTGTAACAACATAAGAAAACTTGCGTTACTGGCCAAAAGGTTTAACCTATACTGCAATCTACAATCAACATTCGTCCGGTTTTTATTAATATTTTTCTTATTTCGCCGTCAAGTCATACAGTGTAAAAAATGACTAAGGACGCAAATCTAAATAAATGTTCCATTTACAGTTTTATATTATTAAATTATTTCTTGGAATAGTGGAGGATTTCTAGTAGATTACATATCTGCGATATATTAGGTGTTTCCAAATGAATTCTAACGTTCATTCATTTTTTTATCATAATAAATCGTCTAAATACATAATTGTAAACCAGTTTTGAGTGTTTTATATTCAGTTCTGTATTCATTCATCCTGCATGGAAAGAGCAAAACAGAGAAAGAAAAATGACGGCAAACAAGACACTAGTGCAACGCTACACATTATTCGTTTCACAGTTAAGCAAGGCAGGAGCAGAGGCGATTGATTAAACTTAAGGAAATGGTTCGGTTGGAAGTAGTATATGTCGAGGATGATTTGCGAAGCTCAAGAAAGGTGAATTTAACAATCTAGACAGAAATTGACTGAAAAAAACATGTTCCGAAAACGTGTTCCACATGAATTACCAGAGAGAGAAGTATTGGACAGCATCACACATTTTGCCCGACAAGAAGAATTATTCTTCATGGAAGAATATTTCGAGATCAAACGTAACTTCCCTATGACAATCAGAACCGCCGAAAATCATCAGTAAAACCAGAACAACACAGCGCATCAACAGCAAAATATAAGATTTGGTAGTGGGGATGTAATTACTCTGTGAGATATGAAAGCCGTAAACTTATTACTGCTGAATCGTCAAAGTGGCAGTACGATGTGCGCTGAAGTATATGCAGCACAATCTCCGTGCTAATGGATATTAAATACAAACAAGACAAACACAAATAAAACAGAACAACAATAATTAGAAAGAGAGGAGAGATTAAGTTGTTTGAGTCGCAGGAGAGCACAGTCCGATAACAATCAAAAACACTCCGAAACATTTACGACGTCCCCACGCAAGTAGAAGCTCGAGGTAGATGCGGCACATATCCAGTTAACGTGTGTAAAACCGAGTCCGTAAGCTCGGACAAAAATTCTTGTCTGCTTTTCCCCAGACGAGACTATACCCTTCGGTGGAGCTTCGTCTTGGTTTCTCTGCGCTCGAAGGCAGAGATTTCAACAAAATAAAGGATTGACCCACGCAGTCAATCCCCTCAGACTCTCAATGACACTCCGAATTATTTATAGCCTCCCCACATGAGCTTAAACCCGAGGTAGACGCAACACAAGGCCAAATAACGTGGATAAAACCGTACCGGAAAGCTCGGACAAAAATTTTTGTATGCTTTTCCCAAGATGAGACTCTACCCTTCGCCGGAGTCACGCGTGAGATCCTCTGCCCCAAGGCCGAAAGACCGATGAAGTGAACGACTCATGCACGCAATCGATCTCAGACTGTCAATGACAGACCGAATTATTTACGGTTTCCCCACGTGGGCAGAGCCCCAAGGTAGATAAGGCACAAGGCTAATTAACGTCGATAAAACCGAGCCCGTAGACTTGGACAAAAATTCTTGTCTGCTTTTTCCTAGACGAGAATCTATCCTTCGGCGGAGCCTCGTCTGGTTTCCTCTCCGACTTCAGACAAAATGAACAACTGCTCCACGCAATCGATCTCAGACTGTCATTGACAGTCCGAATTATTTACGGTTTCCCCATGTCGGCAGAGCCCCAAGGTAGATAAGGCACAAGGCTAATTAACGTCGATAAAACCGAGCCCGTAGACTTGGACAAAAATTCTTGTCTGCTTTTTCCTAGACGAGACTCTATCCTTCGGCTGAGCCTCGTCTGGTTCCCTCTCCGACTTCAGACAAAGTGAACAACTGCTCCACGCAATCGATCTCAGACTGTCACTGACAGTCTGAATTTCTGACTGCTATTAATCTTCAGTTATATAAATACTTCGGTTCCATCTTTGCGAGCGCTAGAGGGTTGTCAGCTGCTCTACAACAATTATTTAACACCAGGAAGAGATAGCTGAAATATTTGGACTCGTAATGAGGAAGGAGGGCTTGGATAATCTTATACTCACGGGATGGATAGGGAAAGAGAGACGGGAAAGTAACATGTAATATACTTTATGGAATTAAGCAAGTGGATAGCAGTGCAGGGTTTGGGAGAAATAACAAGAGAAAAGGTGTTAAGAGCTACAAGGGATAGGAGGATGTGGAGGGCTATGATTGCCTACGTTCTAAAAGGAGACGGCACAGAGAAGTAGGTTTTATTACAAATTGCGTAAACCTGGTGAATTTTCCTTGCACAGCATTACAATTGTCACGATATGTGAAAAATGTAACTGAAGAAAGATAAGGTAATTTACTGGACATGGGATCTAGTAAATCCTAAGATAGTGCTCACCAACACGTTACTTTATCGATCAAAAACATAAAAAATAAATATAATGGTTTTCAAATAGGAAAAATTATCTTTCTCGCAACGTATTTAGCAGACTTAGAACAATCAGATTTTCCTTTGTTCCGATTTATGCAGCATTGCTATTCCGACCATAAGCTTAAAGAAGCCTTTGATGCTGAAAATTTCATTGATAATTTATTGCCTTGAAGCTAAAGTTGTTTTAGTAAGATGGAATTTGAAAACTTCTGAAACGTTGTCTGAAAATCATAGATATTCAAAGAAAAATATATTCATGATTAATAAATGCACTCACTAACCACTTAAATGCACTTATGCAAATTTTCAAACAGCCAATAACGTGGCAGCAATTTAATAATAATGGTCATGGCTACCTGTTGAATTTCATATATTAGTATTGGAAAGTAAGATTATTTAAGCGACTTTAAACGCGTTTTGGTCATTAGTGCCAGACGGGTTAGTCTCGGTATTTCATAGTGATAGATTGGTCCATGGAACATAGCAATGAGCTTTTTGTATTAAAGATCCCGACTTGGCAGCTCGGATACAGTCACTTTCTCACCGGCGCAATGTGGCTTCCCTGTGTCTCTTCTACAAGTACTTTCACGGCTTCTGCTCCGATGAACTTAGCTCACTGGTGCATCCTATACATAAATTTACTCGAAAACAAGATTAGAAAATAGGTCCCACCTTTTTACTGTGACATCAATAAATTGTAAACGCAAATTCTACTACATCAGCTTCTTTTCTCGCACTTCCCGCCTGTGGAATTCCCTTTCATTTACTTGCTTTTCCGACAGCTATAATCTCCAAGAATTTTAATGTAAAGTCAATAGTCATCTCCTATCTCACTAACCTGTATCCTCTCTCTCTCTCTCTCTCTCTCTCATGCTCCTTTCTCCGTCCACTTCACTCTCATCAGTATTCTCATCCTTCCCTTACCCACTTCCTGACACCCCCTATAATCTGTCACTCTTTCTCATAAGTTTCCTCCTATGTAATCCCCTGCAAAACAGTGGTAATAAAATGCCTTGCTTTGGGCGATATGATTATAATAACAAAAAAAGTGGTAGCCACAGTTGGCTGATCTCAGTCCCATAGGATACATTTAGGGTATGGTAGAAAGGGACATTCGAACCCTTGAACTGCAGTCAATTAATTTAGAACAACTGCGGACTGTCATGATAGGATTATAGAAACACATTTCGAAACAGTAATTCTAGAACATTATCGAATCCCTACCAAGAAGAATTAAAGCTGTTCTAAAGACAAAATAGAGTGAATTGATTGATTGTTTTTTGTTTTTGTTTTTGTTTCTTTTCTTTTCTTTTTCTTTTTTACGGTTTATCAACTCTTTGCGGGTTATTTAAAGTCAGAAATATTTCTAGATTCCAAAAAGTTTTACATTACAATAATTTTTACTGACACAAATTCTACTAATTAATCCATACCTGGGAAGAGAAGAGGTGGATTCATACCTTTCCCAAGAGTATTTGTACGTAAAAAAATTAACGAACCCAATTGGAATTGGAACTCGGCTATCTGATTAAAACATTCTAAGTCATTATCTATTACGCCACCCTCATATCTAAGCTTACTGTACCTGATATTCCTAAGCGGTCACCCATCTAAGTACTGACCAGGCCTCGACATTGCTTAACTTCGGTGATCGTACGAGAACCGATGTTTCAATTTGATATGGCTGTAAAAAAAAAAAAAAAAAAAAAAAAAAAAAAGAAAAGACGTCAAACCCGGTACTAGAAGAGAGTATATTTAATAAAGAGACAGGTGCATGTATATGTACCAGTTAATATTAATTCATTTTAATTGTAAAAATACTAGACACTTGGGCACACACCAAATAACTACCACATGAGATACAGAATGATGTAACGGTTACCATCACGAAAAGTGAAAACAAGGAACCGAGTTCGACTTTTAAGATTGTTTATGATGATTTGACAATTGGAAAAAGGCATGAATTCACTTCTTCTGCTTGCTCTTTCGCATCTTGAAACAAAATGTTTTGTCATTGGAATGCTATAACGGTCGACAAAGAAAAATTTGCATGAGTGAACACTTAGGAAAAATACCACATTGCTTAATCATGCAGAACAATACTTGACAAGGACCAGTCAATCGAATTACCTTACAATTCATAACTGCTTTTAATTTTATAGGCGAATAAACTATGTTCATATAATTCATCTTGTCATTGTAACCGTTACATTGTCCTGTACGAACTAATTAGCTCATTTTTCTTTACTCTCTTGTTTCAATATTTCGGCCGCTTTACACTCCGGACTTCCTCAGTACAGCTGTTACGACGAGGTAAGATGAGTGTACAAATACCAAAACACTGTAGCAAGAAGGTAACGAAAGAAAAAAGAATTAGCCCGTACAAATCAATACAACGCTTATTCTCCTATTTAAGCCATACTATCCTCCACGGAATAGAGCTTATTACAAAACGTAACATCATTTGTCAACGTGAAACTTTTTGACTGTGTGGGGAGTTCACTTTTAACTAAAGGAGACAAGAATGAAAATTATAAATTGCGTTTCTTTGCAGGGGAAAACATTTCTCCTGGGACTTTGCGTAGCAAACTGAAAAATGAAACTCTTTTGTGTATTAACTACAAAAGGAAAAGTTGTTTGTTTTTATATATATATATATATATATATATATATATATATATATATATATATATATGCATGTATGTATGTGTGTGTGTGTGTGTGTGTATCACTTACATACCAATGGGGTGTAATTCTTCAATATCAGAAATTTTGAAAACACTTGAACTACACAGACGTTGCAGTTTCTGTTTAGTTAGCATTTTCTTAGTTTTGTTTTTTGTTTATGATTTTTGTGTGTGTGTGTGTGTGTGTGTGTGTGTGTGTGTGTGTGTGTGTGTGTGTGTGTGTGTGTTTACCGCTTATTATTGAAATGTAAGATAATACTTGTTCAAGCACATTACCAACACCAAAGAATAAGATGTTACGGAATGTGAATTCTAAAGAAAAACAAATGTTTTATAAAGAGCCCTATACATAGCCGCCTGATATACAACCGATCTTTAAAAATTGTTACGAAGAAACGTTCAAGTAAGAAAAAAAATATTTCAATTTTTAGAAATAGAAGAGAATTTATTTATCAGCTGTGATGTATTATTATTATTAATCTATTATTTTTCTCTTGTTTTACTGACTGTTGAAGACTGGAAATTTGATATAAGATTTTGTCATATCCAATATTGTTCGAACAGTTAAATCTATTTTTGTGTAATTATTGTTGTTAACAGAACCATTATTCAGTCCTCGTCAAGCGTTACCCATGAGAACAAATGAAATATTCTAACAGAAGAAAAAAACTGACTGACAATTGAAAATATTTGTTTTCTTAAATAACCCTTCTTTTTTTCTTCATAATCACTTTCTCGTCCTTTCAGACATGTTGTACCGCATATTCAAGTCTAGCCTTTTCTTTTTCCTTTTGATATGTTTAGTAGCTGGAGAATAAACTTTCAGCCTAAATTCGTTTAATCATCGGGACACTGTACAGCAGCTTAATTCTTTGTTAAGATCAGCTTCATTCTGCTTTGAAATTCCTGTTGACGGGATCATTCATGGCACTTCTTTTAATTAGTCTGCCGTCACTAAAGCTTGTCTTTTGAGTTCGAGCGGCTTTTTTGTGAAACTTCTTTTTTTTTTCGCGCAATTCCCAAACTCCCAAAACGACATTATTGGTGCAGTCCATTTTCTTTAAACTACAGTGAAATGTATTTAGTCTCCATCTTTGTAATTTGTTGTCAGAGGGCTACAGTCACTTTGACGTGTTCTGGCACGTCTGACAGGTGATGCAATACCAAGAATACTGATATGTATTGTTTAGTGAGATCGATATTGATATATACTTGTGAAAAAATTCTACAAGGTAACACACTACTTCCTTTATTTCGTTTCTTTTCTTTTTATCCAAATAAAGGTTTGTCTTGAATAACTTTTTTTGTCTATCCACTTTTGTCAAAAGCTTTTTGTATCTGAAGTATATGACAATAACTACTATTTCTACAAATTTCAACATCTTGTGGCAGTTGTTGTTAATAACATTTGAATAAATCGGCCTATTATTTGTTATATATTGTATGTTACTGATTATTCGCAATGTTATAAGCAATATCGGGTTAAATTCTAGGCCGACGAACCAAAAATCAATTATCTCTAAAATTCTGAAACAAAACCTTCAACCCTGTTTTTAATCTTTGTTCCAGTTGAATTCCTTGCAATCACTTACGCACAAATACCCTTGGGAAAGGTATTAATCCGTCTCTTCCCTCCAGTTATGGGTTAAATGACAGAACAGATTGGGTTCTATAGCCTTGGCTGGCAACCAGTCTACCGCAGAAAGCAATGGCAACCTACTGCGGGATAATCTTCTGCCCGGTTAGTCATGTCTCTTTCGAGACATGACCGCCCAAAGTGTGTATCTTGTATGGCACTTAACAGACTGACTGTTTTTAACACGTTTTTCAGGGTTTATGTTATATTCGCTAATAACTTAGAAATGTCAAATGAAGACTTTTATTTGACTGAAGGAGGTAAAATGTTCCTATTATTTTACCTGTAAAGCCCAGTGTCTTCTAAAATGAATTCCAGACCTCACAACTGCTTATTCTTTGTTATCATGCCACTCTGCCTCTACACAAAACTATTGTGTATTTCTAGATTACCTAACCCGGGAAAGAAATTGAACAAGCAAAGGAATGAGAACAAAACGACCTATGAATCAAATAATGAATTTCATTTGAACTTTCTGAGGGTTCATCGGATGTGGTCTAAACTTGTTTATAAATGGAACTCTTGTGTGTGTGTGTGTGTGTGTGTGTGTGTGTGTGTGTGTGTGTGTGTCCGTTACCTATAGAATCCGAAACGGCTGAACCGATTTTCTTGAAAATTTACACAGTTGTACTATAAGCGTCTGCGAGTGTTCTTAGCTAGGTTTTGTGTCAAGGTGCCCCCGATAAATATCGAAAATCGATAATCGAAAAAATTGGGTTATAGAAGGAGCGGTCCGATTTTAAACAAATTTGATACACTCATAGACAAAGACATAAGAAACGATATTCAGAAGTTTCAAGGTTGCAGTTCTTACAATAGTGCAGAAAATCGATAATATATATATATATATATATATATATATATATATATATATATATATAAGGTAAGATGTTTGTGTGTGTCTGTTTATCTGTCTGTATGTCCTTTATACAAATCCACAATTTTTATCCGATTCTCACCAAACTTCACACAAATATTCTTTAGGCTGAGTTTGAGCTCCGGGACCATGCTTTCATTACACCCGAGCAACGCCGGGCTATACTGCTTGTAGATAAATAAAAATGGTTGAAGTGAACGACAGATAAAACGATTTGGTAGAAAAAAAAACAAAGGTAGAGAAAGAATCAAAATTTTGGATGAATGCAAAATTTTCCTGGGTGAAAACTAGAGATTGCATACGCAGTTGAAAACTTCCTTTAATTTTAAAGAAAAAAACTCTGGACATTTTTGGACACATCTATTAGAATGTAAACTGTCAAACACAAAAAAAAAACATTGTATGCAGAAGATCGATACTTGTCTTTCCGAAGTATCACATTGTGTTTACAAGTGACAGCTTTTACAACTTGCAGCAAAACATACTGTTAACACTAAGTTAAACCAGTCATGAACAGTAGTTGAGCCCCGTTTCATAAAATCAAAGAGTCTTTGCAATAACATCTATTGACGTAACTTTTCATCGAAAATGGTATTCATGCGCAACACCTGGCTGTCGGCAACACCTGTCTATTTCTCCAAAATTGGCTAAAATGAAAGTCGAAAAGTTAAAAATACAAACTTGAAATCAAACTGGTGTGCATATCTTGAATATGATGCTGTTATTTGTATGCCAGATGCAAATAACCAATAGATTCGTTTTCTTTTCGTCGTGTCACCATTTAAGGAATAGTCACAAATAAGATGATGAGGTAGATTAAGAAAGATTTATTAATCAAACCTATATAAAACCATGTTTTCAGACAAATTTTTATTTTTCAGCGAGAACGAGATTCACTCAAGGGAGGTCACCCAATGTTCTTATAAAGCTGTTTAAATTCAATCAATCGATATTTGTAAAGCGTTGTTTAGTACTTCACAAAACCAAATGGAAGATTGTGTTTTGCCAATTTTCCTGATAGAGATCGGCATTCAAAATTTTTAACATGAAGTCGACCGCCTAACTATGACGCCAGTGACAACTACATAACGACTTCGGTTACAATTCAGCCTTCCTTAATGTCAACTTTAAGTAGCTCAGGTTAACGTTGAAACACATGCAATGTGTGAATAATCTGGGAAATGTGAAAGAGTTAACAATGTTCTTCTGACGGAGACTTTCAATTAACAATATACTTAGACTTGGTTCAAGTAAAAAGATCAATATCGATGGATCTATATAAGTCTGTTACATCGAGTTATTTGGTAGTAAAATCAGGATAAATGTCATGGCGATGGATTTCAAAGTAATAATTTGTAGTCAGTGTATTTTTAATGTTAAATGTCTTTTACTACATTGTTTTGCTTTTTGTTTGCTTGAGACAAAAGTGCATTTACATGACAGACACTTTACCTAATTTCGTACACTTGATTAATACATACTGTTCCAATGATATTATTGAACTTTAATCAACATCATCATTTAAGGCCTCCCCACATGAGCTTAAACCCGAGATAGATACGGCACAAGGCCAATTAATGTGAGTAAAATCAAGCCCAAAATCTCGGAGAAAAATTCTTGTCTGTTTTTTCCAAGACGAGACTCTACTCTTCGGCGGAGCCCAGTCTGGTTTCCTCTCCGCCCGAATGCAGAGAATTCGGCAAAGACTGTGTTCGTTTGTCATTCACTTTCTCGGACTGTCAATGACAGTCCAAATTATTGACGGCCTCCCCACGTGAGCAGAACCCCAAGGTAGATGAGGCACAACGCCAATTAACGTGGGTAATTGTTCGTAGACTGGGACAAAAATTCTTGTCTGCTTTTCCCCAGACGAGTCTCTATCCTTTGGCGGAGCCTCGTATGGTTTCCTCTCCGTCTTCGGTTGGAGAATCCGACAAAGTGAACAACCGGCAGGTGTTCATCATTTATGTTCAATAGACTAATATATATCGAGTATGGGGGTGGGGTCAAATTTTAATTTAGGTAGGTATGGTTGCCAACCAACGAAAGTTCTTTAAAAGTTTTTAAATTTATTTTTTCTTCGATTCAGACCATTTCCTAGAATTTAAAGATCGATTGTACAATATCTTATGAGTGCTTTTAGCTTTCATATGACATTATTAAATAATTTTGAGGAGATAATAAGGTTGCTGTCTAAATCCGACAACCTTATTGACACATAAAAGTAGCCTGCCTGTTTCTCATTTAGAAACAAGCAATAAGTATGTGGTGAATACGGAATTAAAAGTAACTGTCTTCTCTTTGCTGCTTACAAATTTCAAAAGCCAGTGTGAAATCTAATTTTGACCAATAGGAAAAAGGATTCACCTCGTACTGAAGGAAAAAGACGAAGCCAAATTTCATGATTTGGTGTTAAATAATTTTCTAACCAATGAAAGTGGGCGATTTACAAAACTGAGAGAAGCTAACAATCCGATGTGAAAAAGTCTTTTGCAAATATATAGAGAAAGAAAGTGGAATCAATCAAATGAGAGCGAGATCAGATACGATACCGCCAAGATATGACAGGAGAAATTTCAATCCGTTGAAACGGACATACCTCGACGACATACATTTCTTCTCATTCTCCTTCTCTATCTTGTGTGCTATTTTCCTTATCTCTTCTTCTTTGTCATCACCATTCTCGCCATCAACAAAGAAGAAGAAGAAGAAGAAAAAGAAGAAGAAGACAACGAGGCACTTCAACTGACTCTTAAAAATTAACGTCGATAGATAGAATTTTCTTTTATTGCTTTGCCTTCCATTTCACTTTCTCGCTGGCCATAAAAAGAAAGAAAAACAGACTTAATTACTACCATGTTAATTTTTTCTGCATATACACATATTTCACTACGACTACAAATTCTGAATTCCTTTAACTCCCTACTCCATTTTCATTTTGAACATTTACACATTTAATAATTTAACTTATCGATGTTATTCTGTTCTGTTAATAAAATTCCACTTTAACATACAAAAGAAATACTTTTATTCTTTCAACCAATTTCATTAGAGACCCCGAAAAGAACGCGCAGTGGAATTCTGATCCCTATAAGTATAACTAGTATTCCAATCCGAAAAGAGAATGTTCATTCAGATACTTGTAAATAATACAACCCCGGACATACACTTTTTACAAAAAGTATGATGTTATATTTCTGATAAAAATCTTCTTAAAGGTATATTTTCGCTTTATTCAAACCAGTTAAAATTTATTTTATGAAATACTCTAGAATATAAATATTTACTTAGAATGACTTTTACTTACTAGTGTTGGTCTAAAATTAATGTCTTTTATTTTGTTATGTTTGCCCACGACGTTAGATATTGGTACCGTAGTAGTGAAAGTTCAAACCTGCTGCTAATAAACCATAATTTTTTATCTTGTTGCAAATAGAAGTCTGGTAAAATGTTGTCTGACACATAACTACTACGAAGCAAAAGTATATGATTGAATGTATCCTCTATAAAAAAAAAACTACACCCTTGAAATTCATGGGACATTTACAAAGACCAAACAATCAATGGGAGCATAGTTGGGCGATGGTTTAAGGGTCTCAGCAATGGTGATAGCAAAATTCCGACAGCATGGTATAACTGGACAATTGTTTGACCTAATCCAGTCATTCCTCTGAAATCGCACAATAAAGGTAGTATTAAACGGACATGCCTTAAAATACTACCATACGAACGCGAGTGTCCCTCAAGGTTATATTCTAGGTCCTCCGCTTTTCCTGATCTACATTAACGATCTCCGTAATATAATAAGATCCCAAGTAGGCATATACGCTGACGACACCACTGTTTACTCTCGTCTCGGTCAAAAATCTGCTAAGGTTGACAAAGCGAATCTCGCTGCCGAGCTTGAGAAGGATCTCCAATATTTGGTGGGCTGGGGTAAGAAATGGTTCGTAAATTTTAATGTTTCCAAAACGAAGCTGCTATCTATTAACCATCATAGACAATCACTCCTAGCCACCATTAGCATGGATCAGGCTAGCCTTCCTGAAAGCAAAACACTACGCCTCCTTTGCCTAACACTCAGCAGACGTCAAGTGGAATGACTACATCGAATCCATAACTAAAACGGCTGCTAAGAAGTTCGGTTCACTGTGCAGGACCAGAAAGTTTTCCCGTCTGAATCCATCCTGCACATATATAAATCTACCATGCGCCTGTGTATTGAATACTACTGCCACATTTGGTCGGTTACCCCTGCTATTCCCCTCGGGGTTCTTGACAAAATCCAACGGAGAATCTGTAATGTGATCGATACCGACTTGGCAGCTTGGCTGCATTTGCTCTCTCACCGGCGTGACGTGGCTTTCTTTTGCCTCTTCTACAAATACTTTCACGGCTTCTGCTCCAATGAATTTAGCTCACTGGTGCCTCCTGTGGATGAATTTACACGAGCTACTAGACTAGCAACTAGGTCCCACCCTAAAAAAAGCTCTGCACAGTTGTCAAGTTGCGAAATAATTTTATAACTGACACATTTCTCTAATTTTTGTTGTTCATGTTTTCTCTGCATTTTGAAATGTGTTTGAGAAAATGAAAAAAACAGGTATTAATTACAGAGCATCCGCCATTTATTTATTTAATTAGTGCATTTAGTACTGCTGTGGTAACCAATCTCCCTATTTCTGTTGCAATTTTGGTCCATGGTGACATTCAAGGCAAAATAGTGCTATTGATTGCCAGTTTCTTTTATCTAGGGGGGATATTAAGTTTATACCGTCGCTCCTCTCAGAGGTTTCTCCGGTCACTGGCAAAGCCGTTGACCTCTGAGGTGCAGCTACTACGCTCACATCTTTATTACGCTGATAAAAACATTTACAATGTTTTGATTTAATCTTTAAGTCATATGTATTTTATTAGCATCATTATTCACTGACCAAAATATTTTCTTTGATTTATGTAATCTTATGTTACTCAATATCTGTCTATACTTCTGGGGTGAGATAGTATTTACATTATTTACATTGTTGTCCTCATATTTATTGCCATATTCACGACGTTTTGGCCGTTAAGGTAAGGCTCTAAAAACATTGCAAGGCAATAGAAAAATCAAGCGTAGCTGACTACATACGGCGGGAGAAAGGAGATCGCCGTCTTATATGGAATGAAGTTGAAATAATAGATAAAGAATACCACTGGAAATTACAAAAAACTTAATGAATCAGCACATATGCTAGGCCACAAAAATCTCCTAAGCCAGCCAAGCATAGAAATGAATATAACATGGGAACCAGTTATACTGAGTGCTTGAGAAAATCATTAGCTTCAAATTTTCAATATGGGCTTTGATAAAAAGAAATGCATACTAAGACATTAAGTTTATAGGTCCCAAAAATTCATGCAAATGGCCTAATGGATAAAAGCGTTAGTTAGATACAGTGACTTGAACCAAAGGGTTGTGAGTTCAATACCTAGATCCAGCAATAGTGACCAAATAACTTAAAGAGTTGAGTTAAAGGGAGATAACTAAGACATTCGGAAGTGGCATGGCACATGGAACGAGAACGATATACCCCAGTGATCGAAATAAAGGATTCTGTTTGAAATTCTAATCACCTAAAAAATTCCGGAGCGTACAACGGCCGAAATGTCGTAGATATAGCAATGAAAATGAGGACAACAAACCGAACACTGTAAACAATGCTTATGTTACTCTTCAGATAAATTGTTTATTTCATTATAAAAAAAATATTATGCTTTTAATTATATGAAATCTTTGGAAACTGAAAGAAGTGTTAAATGGAACAAAACAAGTGACTTCCTCAGAGAGACAAGTGTGGAGAATATGCCTAATATGAAAGTACTCCTCATTTCTGCTCCATAATTATTTGCTGTGTTTTATTTGCAACTTAAAAATGGACACAATCATACAACAAAATCACTAGTCGAATTTCTTAGCCAAGTATTCTATATCCAGAATTTGTCATTCGAACAAGCCAATTGCTCGCTGTAGCAATATATAGAAACAACCTTTCAAATATCCATCAATTCATAATTTAAAAACAATATTTTTGAGTCTTACCAAGTACAGAAAATAGTTTTCTTACTAGGGTCCTATTCAGGATGAGATATTTAAAATCTTCAATTTAGCTAGTATTTTTTTTTCATTTTGGACTCTCATAATAAATTCATTTTTGTTTCCATCGCCAATTCTTTCCCAACAATGACTTTTTCTGTTTACTAAGATGAAAACGGCTGTTTAAACACTGGCCGATATTCGATTTCATGAGTAGAATCAAGGCTTGTAAATGTCGTACTGCAGTTTACTGACTGCACAAAAAATAATGAGTTAAGTAAACTTCAAAGACACTTCACACTATTCAAATCATGTCATGGGCAACTTTTACGTCAACCTAATATTTAGATATTGAAACTTCAAGTCATAAGTTTTGCAAAGAGAAGCTTGACATTTACTAAATTTGGATTTATCTAATACAGAGTCACAACAGTATTCAGTATACTAGCAACATCTGTATAAATAGCTTGTTAACCATCACTATACAAACGCACTCAATACCCGGTATTGTAGATTAATGTCGATATTTACAAAATAAACCTGTTTCAACTTGAACGTATTCAAATTAGACACGATTTTCCCCTCAACAGCCTAGCGTTACATGATTTAATACAAAGCCAACAGATTGTAATTTCCTGAAAACAGTCTTTTAAAAATTCTTTGGAATTCAATTCGAACTCTAAAAAAATCGACATCTATCAAGCTTAATTTAGTCTGACCCTAGGCTATGTATATAAAGAAACCAGAAAGGATTGAACTCACTACAGTAGTACTGGTCTGCAAAAGTAACCTGCGAGCCACAAATCCACAGTAAAGCACACTTATTTATTGAGTTTGACCAAGACCAGATGTGCGAAGCATCCAGTGAGGACTGAACTCAATGTAGTAGAAATAATCTACGAAACGACTTTATTGTGGCCTTATTTAATGTGCTAATCTTAGTCGGACACAAAGATACATATTTTTCAACTCAGTGAGTATCGAAATCCCTACAGTTGTAACAATGAGTAACTTAATGGACTCTGCTGCACGGTAAGGCGCGCACAGAAATTTACTTTTGTTAAACTAACTCAATAGCGCCCGCATTCATGAAAATCCAAAGAGGATTTAACCTTCTGTAAAATGGCTTCCGAAACTAGCTCCCTAATTACTGCAAAATCGCGTACGGTCAACTTCAAAGAAATAAAGAAAATGAGAGAAAAAAACACCAAACATAAAACCAAGAATTTTGTCCGTATATTTTTTGAAGGCGATATTAGTCTTGATTTGGTGAGCAAACGGCAAAGCAAATGGTTCACATCCATACCAGCCAACCCGTTGGAATACTTATAAATTCTGGAATGTTAAACTGTGCAAATAGTCTCTCAAAAGAGCAATATCTTGGCGCGATGCCAAGAAAAAATCTGTTTACAAGGGTAATGGGGAATGCTTAATCGACCATTATATCTTTGATGTGGCGTAACTTCCAAATCAAACAAGAAAATTTTATTTCATTGATTGTTGACTCTAGATAAATGGCAGTTAAATAGATTCCGTACCAATCTGTTTTCAAGTAGTTCGTAAGAATAGCTTATTCCACCATGTTTACAATGTTTTTACAAGAAACAATATGCATATATGACCCTCATTTGAAACCTATTTGATAGTGAAGTTGTCATTAGTATCAACAGTTGGATAAATAGGTAACATATCAAATCCTGGTTTTCTCTCCTCTATCAATATACAATATCTCTTCTTGATTTTTAGTGAATTCATGCACATCAAAATTACTTTCTTTGGCCAGGAAAGTGTTCGGTTCCAGTGTGAATGACAATGTGTGTGTGTGTGTGTGTGTGTGTGTGTGTGTGTGTGTGTATGTGTGTGTGTGTGTGTGTGTGTAAAAGTTACAAGAAACTGATTTGCCCCTATTCCTGCTAATTTTCAGTATGTTGCTGAAAAAAAACATGAATTGCATTCACTTACGCACAAACACATTTGGGAAAGATAATAATCCGTCTCTTCCCTCCACAATGGGTTAAATAACAAGACAGATTGAGTTCTATAGTCTTCGCTGGCAACCAGTCTAACGCTGAAAGCAATGGTTACCTACTGCGGGATAATCTTCTGCCCAGTCATGTCTCTTTCCAGACATGATCGCCCAAGGCGTGTATCACGTATGGCACTTAACTGACTAATTTTCTGACCTACTATCGTTAATTTTTACTTAAATAATTCAGGAAATGACATATTAAAAGAAGAGGGATGCTGTGCAAGTAACTCTGTTCTATACTCGAAAAGAAACCTTAATGCAGGATTGTAGCAAACTTTAGAAACAAGTAAGGAGTAATAAATGAGTATCATTGTGTGTCAAGTTTGATGAGTGCCACCGATGAGAGTTTCGGTGCGGAAAACAATTTTGGTTACATTGTGGAAATATGTCGAAGAAAACATGAAATTTTAACCATTTAAAACTGGCTATATATCTTGTAAACTTTGTCCTGGAACGGCTGACGAGATATTTTGTTGATATGACGAAATAGCTCCAAATATACTGAAATCTAGCTTAGAATTTTTTATTAATTTTTATTATATCTGTGTTATTTTTTATTTAATTTTTACATTATAACCCCCCACCCGCCCAAAAAAATTAATGAAAAAGTGATATTTATTATAACATTTAACATTGAAAGAGATAGTCTACTATGAAAACAGCGCATAGGCATTAAGAAGTAGCGGAGATTTGTTTCAGTTTAACATGATAAAATTTGTTCTCGGATGTGAAATTATATTATATATTATATTATAAACTTAGGAGAATTTGACATTATTCGTTTAAATTCTCAAAGAAAAGTCTTTTTCTTAAGAGTGAAAAGTGTCCGAAAAATCTTACATTTCTAAGCGGTTCTACCTATATCTATAATGGTACTAGCAGTATAGCCCGGCGTTGTTCGGGTGTAATGAAACCTTTAAAACTAATCCATGGTCCTGGAGCTCAGATTCTTTGGACGTTGGCAAGAAAGACTAAAAAGCAATAGCTGTTTCCAGTTAAAGCCAAACCGTAGACTGAAAGAAAAATGAATGGATGTAAGTCAAATTTTGATTTCCTGCTATCGATATTAAATAAGTTTTTTTCGTCGTAAACTGAATTTTGAAGGCTAAATAAGTCCTCTGAGTAAATACTATCATGGCTGAGACTAAGAACTACAATTATACCTACTTAGAGCCAAACCCGAAGCAAAAACTAAAATAAAAGGACTGAAAAACTGATTTTGATCAGACCCGGTATATATTATCGATTTTCTGCACTATTGTAAGAAATGCAACCTTGAAACTTCTGAATATCGTTTCTTATGGCTTTATCTATGAGTTAATCAAATTTGATTAAAATCGGACCACTCCTTCTATAACCCAATTTTTTCGATTATCGATTTTCGATATTAATCGGGGGTACCTCGACACAAAGCCTAGCTAAGAACACTCACAAACGTTTATAGTACAACTGTGTAAATTTTCAAGAAAATCGGTTCAGCTGTTTCGGCGTCTATAGGTAACGGACACACACACATACACACACACACACAGACAAAGTTCCATTTATAAATAAGTTTAGATTTGTATGATATTTTATTTTAACCATCATATAGTTTAAGAGTTTTACTCACTTAGAATGAAAATCCCTTTGAGTTCGAAATGTGTTCTCTTAGCTAGAAGGCGGAATTTGGTTCGCGAACTCAGTCTGTGGAAATGATCTAGAATAGCTGCAAAGCGGAGAACTGCTGTAAGACTTCAAAATTTCAATCCTTAATTCGAGAAAAATAAGAAAGATTTAAAAAATTTGTTAAATAGATTTTACAATTCAAATTAAATTTCTCTAGACCCTTATATATTAAAAATATATATTCCTTCCTTCTTAGGTAACACGCAAATTTCTTTTAATTTCGCTTCAGATTTCTTTATTTTCTAGTTAAACACATGAAAAATGCTTGTATTTTTATTTTTTGTAATTCCTATAAATGCATTATTACAAAGAATACAGAGGTATTTTTATCAAATAATGGAAATGAAAGTTCATTTCATTTTCCACATTTACTGTTGCTTATCATCCATCTCCAATATTCGCATCAGGGGGCTTAGAGTATGAGAAGAAGCATTAAAAGTGCTACTTTATAAGATTGTCAGGAAAGTGCACCAAAAGTCTACCCTATATATTTTTAATCAAATGCTCGACAATTTTTATCAGAAAAAATATTATTCGCAGGTAATAGAACTAAGCTTGGCTTGATTATCTGGTTAAACTTATCTATATATGTATAAATGGATGTCTGTGTGTGTGTGTGTGTGTGTGTGTGTGTGTGTGTGTGTGTGTGTGTGTGTGTGTGTGTGTGTATTTGTGTGTCTCCATTTTAACGAACCCTACTCCTCCGAAACCCTTGGTCTGATTTCAACCAAAATCGGATAACTTGTAGACCAAGGTCCGAATCTTTCATGTACGCACAGAGTTTGTCAAAAATCTACGACAAACATAATTTCGGGTGGTCTTTTGCACACTTTTATGCATTTCTTCAAGACGATTCACTTAAACTCAACCAAAATTGAGTCCTTGGTAGATCAAGGTCTGATGCCTTGATATGCGAACAAAAATTTCAATTGACGCACAGGGTGCGGCAAAAATTAATGGAAAGTTTTGCTTTTTGTGATCGTTTATTTCTCCAAAATGCTTAGTTGTATTCTAACAAAAATCGGGTATTTTTTGTAATTTCAACCTTATCATATGCTCTAAAAATTTCACGTTTTCTACAAGGTGCCAAATCCTCCGACGTTACAGGGACAATGCATCCACTTCTTCCGCGTCACAACCTCATCGCATCACATTACAGGCTTTCGTAACCCCCACCTTCGTCCTTCAATTGTGCATACATCATTCCCGTTTATTGGCGAAATTGACCAAGCATGAATCCCGTTTCACAAATACAAAAATCAATACTTCGATTTCTTTTTAACTTACGCGTCACGGCAACTTCATACTGAAGCTTTTTGAATAAGCACTTGACCTTACCATTTCAATATACACACTAAAAAACAGCAACGCCTGGCTATACAGCTAGTTTACAGATAAAGGAGATTCATCACAATTTCTTAATTAGTTACCATTTGTAGTTGTTAATTTTCTCTGTAAATTCTTGGATTACAACATAAAGAGTAAAAATTAAAAAAATAATTCCTACATCGAAAAGGCAAATCTTATTTAAGTGAAAATAAAATATATTTGTTTACTACTTTTAAAAACTAAGCTGACACAAGATCATCAAATTGTCTGTTCGTCTCTCGTAATTCTTGTCATTTATTTGTCCTCTTATATGGCAGCGAATGCTGAACAATCTCCTCAAAGATGAAGGAAATACTCGAATCAACCGAAATATGGTTCTACAGAAGAATGCTGAGAAAACTATGACCCGAACACGTGAGCAACGACGCGATTTTGGAGAGAATGGAAACGAAAAGAAACTTATACTTAACATCAAGAAGAGAGAGCTGAATATAATAACTGTACAGGAAGATGTGAGGGCCATGATCGCCTACGTCCTGAAGAGACACGGCACATAAAAGAAGTTCTTCATATCGTTATTATTCCAGGTCTTATTTGATGTATGGAATTTATAGGACACATAAATAAGGAAAGAGTGCTTGGAGAAATTGACACTCTCATGAGATTTTTTTAGACAAGAGGAGCAGTGCTAAACAGTAATTAAGCTGTACAATATGTATGGATGAATGGAGGGCAGACCAGAGACGAACAGGATAAGGTGTTCAAAATTCCAACAAAAGACATGAATTTATAGACTTATGATCACCCACTTCCTGAAGGATAGGTAACGTGTACTCCTCCTCCTCTTTAAGGAGTAGATCACCACTTTGATTAATCATATAAGTATATTTATAGATCGTTCTGAATGCGGAGAGTAAGTTCAAGGTGCAATAAGGATTTTTTTTTTTTTACTTTCTCCGGGCTTCTCAACTTCCTTTATCTCAAAAATACTTTGTCATTGATTTATATTGGAAATTTATTTGGAAAAAATCCAGTAAATAAATTCCGTGACATATTAGTTTTGAACCTTCCAGTTCAATGCATGATTGTTATTATGTGAGATTGATTGTCTGTTGAACGGACAGGTATCGATGTAAATAAAACTAATAAGCACAATTTCTTTTGCAGGTCAGCCAGATATTAAATGGAATCTATTTTTGAAGATCTTTCCGACTAATTAGGTAACAAGGCTGCGTTATGCTTCAATGCACATTGAATTCTCATTTGCCTCTAAATTACACTCAATTTAATTTGTTCTAATTCAATTGATTTTGCACCCCAAACCCCATCCACGCTTTTCCTCATGCAAAGAAATACGAACACACAGACACAGAAACTCACCTAAGCAGAAAAACACATTTCTCATTAACATATCAATTTTTTAATAATAGTAATATAAATTCTTTAAATGCTATATTTCATCCATTTGCATGTAACAACAGATGTCTGGTGTTTAAAAGTTTAGAGTGAGTCTCCTGATATTTCTTGTATCTTTCTATGTATCCTCAAAGACCCAAACACTTCTGCTGTCTGGGCAGTCTCAATTCGTTCTCGGGTTATTAATTCATCCAACCTCGATTTTAATGTTTTGTTGTCATGATTCCAAGTGTGCCGACGGTTATAGAGACCATTTTAAATTTTATTTTCAATATGTTTTAAATTTCATGATATTTTCTGGTATTTTTCTAATTTTAGCTTTCTTTCAGCTTCTAGTCGGCTAGTAAAATTATATCTAAGATCTTAATAGTTCTGTTTTTCTTGTTTACGATTATCAAATCTGCTCTTCTCGATTGGATGAAACTGATGGCCTAGATGTCAAAGTCCTAGATAATAATAATAATAATAATAATAATAATAATAAATGGAACAAAACAACACATTGAAAGAATCCCTGGAAACCCCAGCTTAAGAGTTATACAAAAAATTGTCTTATTAAGTACAGCCCACACACTAAGGAAAACTTTATCTATGTAATGCTAGGGATGATAGGGAAGATAGAAAAACATGAAATGGAGCCATAACAACACGCCACGACCTGCCTTAGGTCTCCCCGCAGACTTGGTTGGTAGTGAGACCAAAGCAGAAATCGAAATATGATGAAAAATGACATAATAATAATAATAATAATAATAATAATAATAGCAACCAAAGCCCGCAAACCTCCGCCAAGGCAATACTGATATCATCTTAGCGATTAGCATGAGATGATTATTAAAATAAGAATAACTACAATAAACTTGACTACTCTTTTTTTTTTGTTTCTTTTGGATAATAAATATTAAGTTTATATTATAAATAATAGTATTTTCCTGAAAAAATAGTGCGTTCATAAAATGTAATGACGTAACGAGATTTAAGGGAGGTAATTCAGTATTTGTCATGCGAAATGTACGAAAAATATTTGTAAATATAAAAAAGAACGGAAAAATAACCCAAAAACTTTTTCGCGTACCGGATCGAACCCAAAATCTAATCAGTTCATGCCAGTCGTGAGGCCAATCACCCCTGAAAGTTTTATCCGAATCCATCCAGCGAGTCTTGAAATACCTTGACCACGGATGGACATACAGAAAAACAGACAAACATTACCGAATACAATATCTCTGCCTTAAGGTGGAGCTAATAATAATAATTAGTAAAAAGTAATGCCAAATAACTTTTATTGTTATGCCCGCTGATGACAATATAGCAGCAACACAAATAAAAATGATTGGCAAATACTGTGATATGAAGTTTGAAATTGTAAAATCGTGAAAAGTACTAAAGAAAAATGTTGAGATCATTCCGGTAGTAATTGGGGCATTCGGCTCAATCCCATAGAAGTTTAAAGAATCTTTCGATCAACTTGGTATAAAATACATTTTGTTAATGCTACAAAAATCTGCCCTATTGAATAGAGCAAACAAACTTCGAAAAGTAATGTCTATCTGAGATCCTTGTGACTTGACATGCGCTATATTTCCTGGTTCTAAAGGCATCTACACAACGACAATACCATGATACATTAATAATAATAATAATAATATCTATAAATATTTTCTGCAGGGTCTTGCTTAGGGACCCCGCAGACGCCGCAATTGCGGAAGTTCCCTAGGGGAAGCAAGGCCGCAACATAACCGAAAAAGTATGAGATAAATTTTGTTGTTTTGGGATAAGTTCAGACAAGCACCAAAAGTTGCATCGAAAAAACTCCACGCATTTTCTTTGTGGATTATTTAATTCCAAAAAGGTAGGGTTTCAAGGGTATTTCTTTTTATGTTTAATTATAGTGACAAGGTTGAATTAGACAGGTTTTGATGATTTTTTTTTTTAATTTTAGAAAACTGAAGATGCCTTCTAGTTTTGTATTAAAATGTCTTGCTGGTAATGATTTTTCCTTCAAAAATGTATATTTTTCTATAAAAGTCAATTTTTATGTATATATTTCTATAAAAGTCTACTTTATATTTTCATAGTGTTTTGACCCCAGTTTTAGGGGTTAACTATTTGCCCATAGCTGGGACACTAACAAGTGCTAAACGCACATCCTATTTTTTATAATGCGTAGCCTAACCTTTACAAAATATGAATAGCTATGGGTATTATCAAAATCAACAGAATAAGTCAACTAGTGTGTAACCCTGGGGTTACACTATGGTGAAGTCTGTGCCAATTTCCGGGCAATTCTTGTTGCCTTTGACGACCAGCAGCTACTATTTTCTTTTGCCTTTTCCACCTCAAAACTATATCATGACCAAGGCGATTAAAATAATAAAGCCATCTTGGAAAAAAAATACATAAGCTCTTCAAATTTTCTTTCTCCGATATTCGTGGCATTCAAACCAGTTTTTCCAGCGCAGAACCATTTCTCTTGGAACCTTCTCCAAATGTCTTAGATTTCTGTGAAGCTTATTATCTAAGCTCTTCAATCTCTTTCACACAATTTTCTGTTTCTAGCTATCTTTCTCTCTTTTGAAAATACTTTAGTATCCACATGAATGGCTTTGGTGTTTGTGTTTGCGAGCATCTCCCAGTCACAAGGGATCTTTCTCTCGGACATCCGGATTGTTCTTACATGTGCTTCCGACTTTCACTATTAAACATTCAATTATATCTTCTTTTTTATCGTCCCTCTTACGACTGTTGATTGTTAGATATAATTTCTGATAAATAAGGCCTTTTCTCTACACCCGACTGCAAATTTATTTCTGTTCAGCAGCTTCATTGTCCATCATGTCGAGTGGTTGCATTATTAATGCCACTGACCTCACTGGCATCCACACTTAGAACTTTACAATTGCTCAACCTCTCAATCAAATAGTAGATTTGACTACGCGTTTCCTAAACTCTTTTCTTGATCTCTTTCTTATCTCCTCCTCGGATTCATGTCGTGCTCTGTAGCTCTGTTCTCTTGGCAACACCGACCACTCGGTAGTGTCTATAAATATCTCTTTCCACTCACCTATCAGGCAAGTATTAACAAAATATCTTTCTGTTATTAACACACTGAATGGGACTTATTTCGTGATTTTCTTCGCGATGACTCTTGGAAATATATTTTTAATCCCCTGTTGAGAAATATGCCACTGAAACTTCTTCCTGTGTGAAAACTGACATCGAATCTTTCGTGCGAACACGGAAATACCAAACAAAGTCACAATCTTCTTAGTTTTCTCTTGCCTATTCAGCTGCTATAGCCCACATAAATCATTTCTTTCCGGCTAGACCACCGCGACTGAACATGTTATGACAGACAGCTCTTTTTATTCGCTCGTAACTAATGTAAACGAGTTTTCAACGAGGTCTCGTTTCGGTGAAACCAATAAATTGTAAACGCAAATTTTTCTCCATCAGCGTCTTTTCTCGTACTTCCCGCCTGTGGAATTCCCTTCCGTTTAGTTGCTTTCCCGACAGCTAAAATCTTCAAGAATTTAGATGTAAAATCAATAGTCATCTCTTACCTCACTAACTTGCATTCTCTCTCTTATGCTCCTTTCTTCGTTCGCTCCACTCTCATCAGTATTCTCATCCTTCTCTTACCCTCTTCCTAACACCCCCTGTAACCTACCACTCTTTCTCATAACTTTCATCCTATGTAACCCCCTGTTTAACAGTAGCAGTAAAATGCCTTGCATGGGGCGACATGATTATTAAAAAAAAAATGGTTAATGGTTAGCTGATAGAAGGAGACACCATATAGAACCTCACAAGTTTGGTACGAGAGAATACTGGCAGCTTTGTAAGAATGAGCTGGACAAGAACAAATCCTCAGTACATCCGTCGTCTTTTCAATCAGTTTGAATTATTATCATCTATAACAGATAAAGCGGAATGCTTTGATCGGAAATTCTTTTCCAAATCCGCTCTCGATTCATCAGGAACATTTTTGCTTGATTTTCCCCAGGACAGTTTTCCATGGTTTCTGTTATAGGCTCCAAACTAAATTCGCATAAGGCTTGCAGTCTCGATGATATCCCTGCAAATTTCCTAAATAAATGTGTTCCTGTTATGGGACCTACCCTTTTTGGACTATAATGAACTCTTCCTATTATTATGAATACCGGGAGAATATGGCTTTCGTGGTTGAGTTGAATTGAGTTGAGTCACCCCGGTCTAATAATTGGCAGTCGGGCTGACGTGGCGATTCACACTCCACCCACGTCTATTGGACAGGTTAAGAGGCTCATCCCTTGTTCCCTGTTTAGGATATGGCTTCCGGCTTTTTTCTTTTCCAATCTTATCACTTTAATTTCTTTTTTTTTTTCTTAATTGGAGTAGATAGATCTGTCTATCGCCCGGTTCACACTCCGCCCACGTCTATTGAACAGGTTAAGAGGCTCATCCCTTGTTCCCTGTTTACGATATGGTTTTCGGCTTTCTCTTTTCCAATCTTCTCACTTTGGTTTCTTTTTTTTTTTTCAATTGGAGTAGATAGATCTATCTATCGCCCGGTTCACACTCCGCCTGCGTCTATTGAACAGGTTAAGAGGCTCATCCCTTGTTCCTTGTTTAGGATGTGGTTTCCGGCTTTCTCTTTTCCAATCTTTTCACTATTACGTAGCCCCTTGCACATCAGTGGCGTTACCGCCTTGCTCGAGGTGATATGATTAAAAAAAAAAAGAACACTCTTTGTATTTGTTCTTTCCGTAAATATATATGTTCCACCAATACCCGATGTCGAGATTTCTTCCGGATATATTCTGGGTCCACAACAGTTCCTGAACTGGTTCCTCTCTCCAAACTTTACAATAAATGCATCGCTGCTTTTTACAGATTGTAAGTCCTTCTTTTCAATTCCTGTCTTTAAGAATTCTGTGGAAATTTTTGCTCCCTAGAATTCTTGGCCTATTACTTTCTTGCCTTTTTTGGCAAAGATGTGCGTTGTGGTGCATTGGATATCAGCTCGGAATGAGAAATCGGGGAGCCGAGTTCGAATTCCAGCCGAATTCATTGCATTCACTTACGCGCAAATACCCTTGGGAAAGGTATTAATCCGTCTATTCCTTCCAGTTATGGGTTAAATAACAGGACAGATTGGGTTCTATAGCCTTGGTCGGCAACCAATCTACCGCAGAAAGCAATGGCATCCTACTGCGGGATAATCTTCTGCCCAGTTAGTCATGTCTCTTTCGAGACATGATCGCCCAAGCGTGTATCACGTATGGCACCTAAACTGAAGATAGAGAAATCGGATTGCATTTCTGATAAATATATAGTCACATTTTGCTTTGTATCAGTGAATATAAATTATTCGTTATAAAAATATTTAATTAACTTTTAGCCAATAGCTATATCTATTGTTAAGAAAGAAACACACAGAAACATATATATAATTCGTCTATATTTTCCTATATTCAGTAGTCTATCTTTTCCAATATATTTGATCCATATACTGAAAACCCATACACATTTGTGTACATACATCATACACCCATGAAGGTATGATTTCAGACTATTAATAGCATCGGCAACCAGTCTACCGCAGAAAGCAATGGCAACCTACTGCGGGATAATCTTCTGCCCAGTCAGTCATGTCTCGAGAGAGACATGATCGCCCAAGCATGTTTCACATATGACACTTAACTGACTGACTATATGCTGAAATCAACCCTCAATTGATTAAGCATCTCATTTAACGCGTCCTCCTTTCGAATAAACAATATGGCTTCCGTTTCTACGGGTCTTCTGTCGATGTGTTAACGGCTATCACTGAATTTGTCTATCAAATTTTAAATAAGAATGGCGAAGCTCGTGATGTGACTGTAGATATCTCAAAGACGTTCGACAGGGTTTGGCATGCTGGCCTTCCACAATCTCAAAAGCTACAGTTTCTCTGGGTGAATACTTGGTTTGATCCAATCGTTTCTAACAAATAGTGTAATAAAGGTTTTGTTGAACGGACACGCTTCTAGTTCTTCTCTCACATAAATGCGGGGATAACCCCCGGACTCTATCTTCGGACCTACGTTGGTTCTTATCTTCATCAACGACCTTCGCAATGTCATCAGTTTTCAACTAAATATATATGCTGGTAACATAACTATTTACTCTTGTCTTTGTAGCAAATCCAACAGGTTTGACAAAGTAAAACTGGTAACGAATACAAAGAATGTCTTCTAAATTTTAACGCCTCGAAAACAAAACTGCTTTTATTTAATCACCAGATATATTTTCTGTCTGCCATTAGCAACTCTTTACGCCTTCTTGGACTCATGTTTTTCACTAACATGAAGTGGCGTGATTATATGGAATCAATTGCTAAGTCTAATGTTAGGAAAGTTGGTTCACTGTTGTACTAGACATTTTTTCTCGTCATAATCTATCTTGCACATTTATAAATCTAGAATTCGTCTATGCATTGAATATTGCTGCTGTAATTGGTTTGATTTTTCTCCTATATATCTAGAAATTCTTGACAAAATTTAAAGAAGAGCCTATAATCTAATCGATTCTGATTTAGCATCTTGACGTCAGTTACACTCTCACCAACATAATGTGGCTTCACTTTGTCTTTTCTATAAACATTTTCATGGCATTTTTTCTGATGAGCTTTCCTCTATGGTGTTTCGACTGCATTTAATTAAGCATGCGACTAGATTGGCAACTAGGCCTCACCATTTTACTGTTAAACTAGCTAGATGCAACCATCACTTATATTCTAATATTTCATTTTCTTGCACTTCTCACCTGTGGAAATCCCTGCTAATTTATTGCTTCTCTGCCATCAACAATCTTCAAAAATTTAAATGCATCGCCAATCGCCATTTTCTGGCTTCCATAATCGTGTTTTTTATTGTCCTTTATACTCAGCATAGTCTTCTCGCTCTTTTCACTCCCAGTCACCCCTTGTGTTGATTATTGCCTTTCTTGAGGTTGAATTTTTTTTTTTAATAAAATAATTTCTTCGCTCGCACTTCTCGCCTGTGAAATTCTCTTCCGGTTTCTTCCTTCCTGTCATCTATAATCTTCAAAAATTTAAATGCAACGTCAATCGCCATCTTCTATCTTCCCGAAGCTAGTTCTTTTATTGTCTTTTTGCCTCATTAAACTTTTTCTCGTTCTCTTTAAATTCCAGTAACCCCTGGCGTCTTAGCGACATTATCGCCTTGTTTGGGGTGAAATTATGTTTTAAAAATGAAACATTGTTGTCAATCTTGAATAATATTTATTTTCGTTTAATAAAAAAGGCAATAAAAAACAACTAAAAATGATGAAATTAAATATTACACATAATTAATAATAATGGTTGAGAATAGTGAGATGCCTGTAGGAAGTTTATGCTTATTTATGCTGACTAGTAAAGTATTTTAAGTCTTAGAAAACTCCACAGTTTAGTTTGGGTGAGTATCTGAGAAAATTAGATTTCAGGAAAGGTGGATTAAGTTTGAAATTTCTTCAATTTGTTTAAATTACTTACCTCACTTATAAAGCGAAATAAAATCTACTTTACCATGGGGAAAATAACTTACTAACTCCAGCAAACATACAAATATTTTATTTATTTATTTTTGCTAAATTCAAGTCGATCGAGTTTTTTATTAAATATATTGTGACACATGTCATATGAACTGGCTATTTTTTTATATAAAAATTGGCGTTTTTTGTTGTTGTTGTTGTTGTTGTTGTTGTTGTTGTTGTTCATTGATTCTAACTGTGAAAATGGAATAGAGTAAGCAACATCTTTAAAATTCACTTAATTTTAAGAAATGTAATATTGCAATTCAGTTCCAAAACTTGTGTCTACTGTGTAGAAAAGATAATATGACTGATCGAACGTGTGAAATGTGAATGATGCTTAACAGTAGGGTAGATCAGCCGAAGTTGATCAAATGAAGACATTAATTAGAATAATTAACCGCATGACGCGGAAGATAATGTAACCTAATCAACCAATAAAAATCATTTGCACCATCTTGGTTATATTCATTGTTTTGATATATGTCTATTACATAAACGAAATAAAGTGCTGAATTGTGTTTAAATATTCCTTGGTGGAAGATGAAAAATTAAAACTTTACAACAACATGGAACGTTTGAGATTGTGGTAAAGACGAAATCAACCGCCACTAACTTAATAATAAAAGATATACGGTGGAATTGGAAGAGATTTCTCTATTCTAGGCTCCTTCTGGAGAACCAAACGATGGTTCAAACAAGTACTGCTCTAATTAGACCAACTGAAGGCAATAGTTAACAAAAAAGTCTTGAATTAGTTGTGAAAGAGCCTAATATTTATTCGGGATTACGCCAGACTAAAATGCTTCAGGTAAATTAGAGCTTAATTAGGATGTTCATACCTTTCTGCTACATTTACCACATATTAAACCTTTTGTTGTATTTTAGGTTTTACCGAAGTTACTAAATGCATAAAGATCAATTTTCTGCTGAGAAATATAAAAGGTTGTGCAACGTTGGAATTATGAAGATCCCTGAAATATAATAGGGAGTAGTTGAGCCTTGGTATGACAATAATTTGAATCCGGCAGGAAGGCCCCTGATTAGGAGGCTGTGAGGAGCTGTTGTTTCCAGGTCTACTCTGACTCGGGATGGTAGCACTGGTTAGGGTCCCAGCTATGGGCAAATAGTTGACCCGCAAACTGGGATCAAAACACTATAAAATATAAAAATAGATTTTATAGTAACAATTCTAGGAATACATTTTTGGAGCAACAAAATATTACCATTAATACATTTTTGAAGGAAAAAAAATTTTAATATCAATACATTTTTGAAGGAAAAATTGTTACCATCAATACATTTTTGAAGGAAAAATTGGTACCATCAATAAATTTTTGAAGGAAAAAATGTTAATATCAATAGATTTTTGAAGGATAAAAATATTACCATCAATACATTTTTGAAGGAAAAAAATATTACCCTCAATATATTTTTGAAGGAAAAAATATTACCAGCAATACATTTTTGAAGGAAAAAATATTACCAGCAATATAGTTTTAAAGGAAAAAAATATTACCAGCAATACATTTTTGAAGAAAAAAATATTACCATCAATACATTTTTGAAGGAAAAAACTATTCCCAGTAAAACATTTTTCATGGAAAAATTATTACCGTCAATACATTTTTGAAGGATAAAAATATTACCATCAATAACTTTTTGAAGGAAAAATTGCTACCAGCGATACATTTTTGAAGGAAAAATTGTTACCATCAATACATTTTTGAAGGAAAAATTGGTACCATCAATAAATTTTTGAAGGAAAAAATGTTAATATCAATAGATTTTTGAAGGAAAAGATTGTTACCATCAATACATTTTTGAAGGAAAAATTCTTACCATCAATACATTTTTGAAGGAAGAATTGTTACCATCAATACATTTTTGAAGGATAAAAATCTTACCATCAATACATTTTCAAAGGAAAAAATATTACCATCAATACATTTTTGAAGGATAAAAATATTACCATCAATACATTTTTGAAGGATAAAAATATTACCATCAATACATTTTTGAAGGAAAAAATATTACCATCAATACATTTTTGAAGGATAAAAATATTACCATCAATACATTTTTGAAGGAAAAAAATATTACCCTCAATATATTTTTGAAGGAAAAAATATTACCAGCAATACATTTTTGAAGGAAAAAATATTACCAGCAATATAGTTTTAAAGGAAAAAAATATTACCAGCAATACATTTTTGAAGAAAAAAATATTACCATCAATACATTTTTGAAGGAAAAAACTATTCCCAGTAAAAAAATTTTTATGGTAAAAATATTACCGACAATACATTTTTGAAGGATAAAATATTACCATCAATAACTTTTTGAAGGAAAAATTGTTACCAGCGATACATTTTTGAAGGAAAAATTGTTACCAGCAATACAGTTTTGAAGGAAAAATTGTTACCATCAATACAGTTTTGAAGGAAAAATTGTTACCATCAATACAGTTTTGAAGAACAATTTTTTACCATCAATACATATTTGAAGGATAAAAATATTCCGATCAATCCATTTTTGAAGGAAAGAATGTTACCATCAATACATTTATGAAGAAAAAAGATTTTACCAGCAATACATTTTTGAAGGAGAAAATTATTACCAGCAATACATTTTTTTAAGGAAGATAATGTTACCATCAATACATTTTTGAAGGAAAATTTGTTACCATCAGTACATTTTTTAAGGAAAAAAATATTACCATCAGTACATTTTTGAAGGAAAAAATATTACCATCAATACATTTTTGAAGGAAACAATTATTACCAGTAATATATTTTTGACGGAAAAAAATATGACCAGCAATACATCTTTGAAGCAAAAAAATATTCCCAGCAATACATTTATGAAGGAAAAAAATATTACCAGCAATATATTTTTGAAGAAAAAACATATTACCAGCAATACATTATTGAAGGAAAAAAATAATACCATCAATACATTTTTGAAGGAAAATTTGTTAACATCAATACATTTTTGAAGGAAAAATTGTTACCATCAATACAGTTTTGAAGGAAAACATGTTACCATCAATACAGTTGTGAAGGAAGAAAGAAAAATTGTTACCATCAATACAGTTTTGAAGGAAAAATTGTTAACATCAATACATTTTTGAAGGAAAAAATGTTACCATCAATACATTTTTGAAGGAAAAAATGTTAACATCAATACATTTTTTAAGGAAATTTTTTACCATCAATAGATATTTGAAGGATAAAAATATTCAAATCAATCCATTTTTGAAGGAAAAATTGTTACCATCAATACAGTTTTGAAAAAAAAAATGTTACCATCAATACATTTTTAAGGAAAAAATGTTACCATCAATACATTTTTTATGGAAAAAATGTTACGATCAATAGAATATTTGAAGGAAAAATTGTTACTATCAATAGATTTTTGAAGGAAAACTTTTTACCATGAATACAGTTTTGAAAGACAAATTGTTACCATCAATAGATTTTTGAAGGAAAAATTGTTACCATCAATACATTTTTGAAGGAAAAAAATATTACCATCAATACATCTTTGAAGTAAACAAAATATTCTCAGCAATACATTTTTGAAGGAACAAATTATTGCCAGTAATGAATTTTTGACGAAAAAAATATTACCAGCAACACAATTTTTTGAAAAAAATACATACCAACAACACATCTGACTCTCAACAAAAACCACTTTACAAAAATACATTAAAGAAAGCTGATCTGATAAAACTTATTTCTTACAAAGTATATTCATACAAATCTATTGTAAAAGTCTTGTCGGTATTAAATATCCCATTGAGGTTGTTATGCCGTAAAACAAACCAGACCAAACCAGAGAGTAGTAGAGCAAAATAATAAATATGTTGTTCAATAAAATTAATCTGGAAAATACAAAAACAAACAGTTTTTAAATTTAATTAATTAGCCAAACTAAATTTTTCATTTGCATAATAGTAACAATACAAAAATAATTGTATATTCAGATATCATTTATGCACACTTTTTAAAACTTTATTAGAGATGTGATATCGTGATGTTGTATATCTGCTTGCTATCGTAGCAATTTCTGTGCCTGCTTTATACACTTTTCATTTCTGTCAGTCAATAGCGTAATAATTCCTTCCTCCCAAACGTATTGACACTCGTTTCCTGAGAGAAATCTAGATGCATTATCACGGAATTTAAAATGTATTTTCGCTGCATCTTATTTTCATACACTGACTACAATCCTACGTAGAATTAAATGCTGATTGTATTTAAAACAGATGATGCATAATATCTGAGTATCTTTTGTTTTGTTACGACAATAAATAAATTTAGCATATTTTCTATGAAAACATCACGTTACGTCATCGCTCTTCAAGCTGGTTTTGAATTCTGAATTTTTCCTTTTTCTGAACTGGTTGCTACCTTAAGTCCAGCCATCCTTTTTATTTAACCCAGATTTATAGATGCCAGGTGGTGTAATGAATATCAACTCAGAATGAGAAATCCGAATTCTAGTTGAATTCGTTTGATTCGCTTACGCACAAATACCATTTGAAAAGGTATTAATTAATCCAACTCTGCTCCCTCTAGCTATGGGTTGAATAGCAGGATTCTATAGCCTTCGTTAGTAACGGATCTACAGCAGGAAGTAATGCCAACTTTATGCGGGAATATGATTTCTGCCTAGTCAGTCATGTCTATTTCGAGAGGCTTACGGCCTATCACGTTGAATACACCGGTTCTAGCTCGATCACTGAAGTTAAGCAACGTTGAGCCTGGTCAGTACTTAGATGGGTGACCGCTTGGGAATACCAGATGCTGTAAGCGTCTAGTGACGAATGTGCGTTGTGGTGCAGTGTATATTGTCTCGGAAAGAGAAATCGGTGAGCCGAGTTCGAATTCCAGTTGAATACCCTGCATTCACTTAATTCCAGTGGCATTGTAAAATACAACTTTGATTATTTCATTTTCTTTAATTTTCCTGGTAGAATTTGACGTATCAATGTTTTTTTTTATAATCATATCACCCAAGCAAGGCAGTTTACTGCCACTGGTGCGCAGGGGGTTACATAGGAGGAAAGAGTGACAGGTTATTGGGGGTGTCAGGAAGTGGGTAAGAAAAGGATGAGAATACTGATGAGAGTGGAGTGGACGGAGACAGGAGCATGAGAGAGAGAGAGAGAGAGAGAGAGAGAGGATGCAAGTCAATGAGATAGGAGATGACTGTTGACTTTACATTTAAATTCTTGGAGATTTTAGCTGTCAAGTAAACGAAAGGGAATTTCACAGGCGGGAAGTGCGAGAAAAGAAGCTGTTGGAGTAGAATTTGTGTTTACATTTTATTGGTTTCACAGTAAAAGGGTGGGACCTAGTTGCTAATCTTGTCGCTCGAGTAAATTCATACATAGGGGGCACCAGAGAGCTAAGTTCATCGAACCAGAAGCCGTGAAAGTATTTGTAGATGTAGCTATTCAAGTAAGTGGAAGTTTTAGAAGATTGGTTCAATAAACGATACTAGTGATATGAACAGGATTGATATAATGTGTATATTTATAAATTTTGCGTATAAAAAAATGTGCGTTGTGGTGCAGTGGATAACGGCTCGGAACGAGAAATCGGTGAGCCAAGTTCGAATTTCAGTCGAATTTCTTGCATTCATTTACGCGCACATAACCTTAGGAAAGGTTTTAATCCGTCTGTTTTCTCCAGTTATGGGTTAAATAACAGGGCAGATTTGGTTATATAGCAACCAGTCTACCGCAATAATCTTCTGCCCAGTCACTCATGTCTCTTTCGAGACATAATCGCCCATGCGTGTATCACGTATGGGACTTAACTGACTGACTGACCGTATAAAAATACATCTGTAAAATGTGAGCGGGAAGACAACTACCCTCAACTTCAAAGAATGGCGCAACGCAATCTTCCTACTTCAATTTTATTTTTCAATTTGGTCTTGTCGTAGAAAGTTAATCTTAGAAAACAGAGACAATAGTTTCTAATTCAAAACATTTCGATTCTGTATCTGGTTCTGTGTTGAAAATTCTACGCATTGTAGAATACAATATGCCTATAATTAAGAATACACACGTGCTTACACATTGTTAAGAGTAAATTTAATTTGTAAAACAATTTTATTTTATCGATCATTGAGAATTTGATTTACTCCTCAGACCGAAGTAGCTCGACAAAAGCAATATATTTCATCAGACAATTTCGGGTGTTTTGTATGTGTTGCACGTGATTCTAGAAGGTTCGCGAATTCGTTAGATACTTTGCAAAACGGCTAGCAAACAATTACCGACACAATTCCGAAATTTATAGACATTTAACAACAGAATAGATGAAACATATAAAGAAAATAATTTTCATCTGGATTGAAGTTGCACTTTCGTAGGGATGTGCGAGAAGAGTAACGGCTAACATATTAGAAAGAGGAATCAACGAGCTGAGTTCAAATTCGGATCGCCTCCCAGCGCCCCAAAATGAATCCATCTATTCTCCATAGTAAGTCAGTCAGTTAATTGCCATACAAGATACACGCTTCGGCTATCATATCTCGAGATAGTTGGTTGGTTGGTTGTTTTTGTTTTTATGGCATATCAACCTCGGCGAGTCATTTATTGCCAACTAAATTTTATTTATTTATTGCTGGTAATACCTTTTTCCTTTCAACAATTTATTGTTGTTTTTATACAAGTTTATACAAGTTAGTAATACTTTTTTCTTTTCGAGTATCAAGATTCATTGGGATTTGATTTTTTTTTTTTAAGGGCAGGGTCTCCAAGTCCTACCCTGCTATTTAACCCATAACTGGAGGGAAGAGACGGATTAATATTTTTCCCAAGGGTACCAGTGCTTAAGTGAATGTAGGGGATTCAACTGGAATTAGAACTCGGCTCACCGATTTCTCTTTCCGAGCTGATATCCACTACATCACAACGCACATCCGTCACTAGACGCTTACAGCACCTGGTATTCCCAAGCGGTCACCCATCTAAGTACTGACCTAGGCTCAACGTTGCTTAACTTCAGTGATCGAGCGAGAACCGGTGTATTCAACGTGATATGGCCGTAAGCCTTTTCCGTTTTGGACTGATGGATTCAGTTTGCTTCTTCGCCTTGATGACATGACTGAGAGTTGAAAGGCTGACACTAACAATATCCGCGATCTCTCTGTAAGGCTTACCAGTGTGCTCATGCAACGTTACAATTTTCGTACACTTCCTTGAAGTAATGTCCATCGCAGACAATAGCTGTATGATAACTAATCGACAGTTGAAACAATAGTGTCTGGGCGTGATAAAAATCTGATGCCATCACTGATGACGCAATATTTTTCAAGGCCAGATAAATTTATCATACACCCCGAAAATAGATTCATATTACTGCACACCACTGCAAATGACCTAATCTGAGGATAAAATATAAATCAATTATACCCTGTCACTCCAGTGGGCCTAAAACTGACCGTAAAGTGAAAGAAAGGAAACTAAAGCAGCTGTTTTCAGTTAATTTCTGGCCAATCAGGCGGTTATTCTAATCCCCATTGCAGGTACATTTGTTTAATATCCACAGAACCCACTTGAGCTTTATACTGTAACTATGCTGTGCGGACCTTAGTAACAGGGAGAGAGCGAGTTATCTCACGTAATCAGCAATTTGAACAAGACCAGGACGTTCAAATTCTCGGTCACGATGACTTCTGACTTCGTACTTGCACAACCATCGACGGCTCCAAAGGGTTCACTCACAAGGCTTAGGTCAACTCGTGGTATGGTGTTCACGGATTTTCCAAAGGTTCCACGCGTTGGAATCGCCTCCTCCAGACAAATAACAACAAGAAGTTTCCTTCAATCATGGTGAGATTTGAACCCAAGCCTCATGGTCAGAAAGCGAACGTTCTAGCCACTCAGCCAGTATAAACCAGTAAGATTATGTAATACCTATAAAGTTTCTGCCTGTTTCCTCCCGGAATAGATGAATAAATGTGTTTGCGCGGAGGTCATGCACCTCGTTACCGATATGAAGACCTTCATGAGGTAAAATATACTTTGGGGATCACAATTCTAAATGGCAGTTCGTTAAGTTGAAGATTGACACAAGGGTTGTTGGATTTTTTTAAGAACCTTAGAGAAAGTGCGACACAGAGATACAACGGCTAATTAGCATGGCGATGGACGCATTCCAAAAGCTGAGTAGAATATTGAGAGGAGAATTTATTTGGAAACAAAGAAAAGAATACTGGATTGTTATGCGTATCTGCTCTCCTATATGGCAGTGAATGCTAGACAATTTCCTCAAAGATGAAGGAAATCCTCGATGCAACAAGAACTGAGGGTGCCATAGACCAAACATGTGAGCAACGATGAGGTTTTGGAAAGAATTGAAACGAAATAGAAAGTTATATTAACACTAAGTAGAGCTAAGTTTCTGGAACACGTATAGAGGAATGAGCGCTTGGAGAATCTGATATTCACTGGGCGGATAGAAGGAAAGAGAAAACAGCCTTTGACATACTTGATGGGCTAAAAAAAATGTATGGCAGTGCAGGGTTCGGGAGAAATAACAGGACAAAATATTTTAAGAGCAACAAGAGTCAAGAAAAGGTAGAGGGCCATACATCCTGAAGGGACAAGGCTCAAAAAAAGAATAATTTCATCGTGTCACGAGTTCCGTAAATTATTATGGCTGCCGATAGTAGGTCTAGAAACTTCATCAGTCTTTATGCGCATGCGTTGCATTATATCTAATCTAAACTTATTATAAATGAAACTTTGTCTGTGTGTGTGTGTGTATGTGTGTGTATCCGTTACCTATACACTCCGAAACGGCTGAACCGATTTTTTTGAAAATTTACACTGTTGTACTATAAGTATCTGCGAGTGTTCTTAGCTAGGTTTTGTGTCGAGGTACACCCGATAAATATCGAAAATCTATAATCAAAAAATCGGGTTATAGGAGTGGTCCGATTTTAATCAAATTTGAAACACTCATAGACAAAGACATAAGATACGATATTAAGAAGTTTCAAGGTTGCAGTTCTTACAATAGTGCAGAAAATCGATAATATATATATATATATATATATATATATATATATATATATATATAAGGCAAGATGTTTGTGTGTCTGTCTGTTTATCTGTCTGTATGTCCTTTATACAAATCCACAATTTTTATCCGATTCTCACCAAACTTCACACAAATATTCTTTAGGCAGAGTCTGAGCTCCAAGACCATGGATTAGTTTTAAAGCTTTCATTACACCCGAGCAACGCCGGGCTATACTGCTAGTCAACCATAATGCGCGCCCAGAAAAGCATGGGTGACTCAAGAACTCTGTATGAGACTGCAGTTTGCATAATCTTCAGCGTGTAGATTTATTTCATCTTGGTTGGTTGCGGTGGGGACACAAAAAATAATAAATCGCACATCGCAAAAAACTTCGAAATCATTCAACGTTTAAATAAAGAAAATGATTTACAATGAATTCATTATTTTCAAGGCGAATATAACGTTATTTTTTAGAATGCAAGTAAAGAGAGAATAAATCCTCAACTTAAAAAATAATTTAAAAAAATATAATAATTGAACTGCGACCATAAGGGGACCAGATATCTTCATCAAACCATCCTCACCAAATAGGGCTCAACAAAATATGAGGGTGGGCTAAGCCAGATGTTAATTTTCTTGTTAAGATTCTTAATTCTATATTTTTTATATGACCCCATCATAAATATTTATTAAATATACTAGTTTACAATAAAAAATCTTTTGTTTTGATTTTAAATACACTTTTTTTCTTTTCGTTTGTACTTATTTTCTGGAATTAAATCTATAGATTAATTTTGCAAATAAAACTTATTAGAAGTTAATGTTTCGGGGAAAAAAGAAAAAAATGAAAATTAAGTTTAAGTTTACTTTATTTTGAAAATTCATGGCAGTAATGATTACAGATAAATGATACAGTTCAGCTCAGTAATATTGTCATAGACTGAGGCCAAGAAGAAAAATTAAAAGAAAACCTATTTCGATCAAGAATGCGGCAAGCTTGTGAAGTCTTTGAATTATCAACGATCAAAAACTATCGTCCATCAACCTTCATTCCCCAAAAGTACAAGTAAAAATGCTTAATAATTCAATTCAAACTTTTTGCAATTTTCCCCGAAAATTTGTTTTAGCAGATTTTGGCAATTAATTTGTGTGTCCTGCATTGCAATTCAAAAAAGAAAGGATTGTCATTGATTAGAAATTAATACGAACATTAATGACAATATATAGTTGTTATGTGTACAATGTAATTACATTTCTAATTTCTTCACTGTATTAAATACTCGGGTGTAATGAAAGCTTTAGAACTAATCCATGGTCCTGGAGCTCAGACTCTTTGGGCGTTGGCACGAAAGACTAAAAAGCAATAGCTGTTTCAAGTTAAAGCGACCGAAAGAAAAATGAATGGATGTAAGTCAAATTTTGATTTCTCGGTATCAATATCAAATAAGTTTTTTTCGTCGTAAACTGAATTTTGAAGGCTAAATAAGTCCTATGAGTAAATGGTATCATGGCTGAGACTAAGAACTACAATTATACCTACTTAGAGCCAAACCCGAAGCAAAAGCTAAAATAAAAGGGTTGAAAAAATACAGACATACAGGCAGATAAACAGACACACACACACAAACATCTTGCCTTTTATATATATATATATATATATATATATATATATATATATATATATTATCGATTTTCTGCACTATTGTAAGAACTGCAACCTTGAAACTTCTGAATATCGTTTCTTATGTCTTTGTCTATGAGTGTATCAAATTTGATTAAAATCGGACCACTCTTTCTATAACCCGATTTTTTCGATTATCCATTTTCTATATTTATCGGGGGTACCTCGACACAAAACCTAGCTAAGAACACTCGCAGACGCTTATAGTACAACTGTGTAAATTTTCAAGAAAATCGGTTCAGCCATTTCGGAGCCTATAGGTAACGGACACACACCCACACAAAGTTCCACTTATAAATAAGTTTAGATAATAAATAATTTTCTATAGAGACATTAATAAAAAGGGGTTGCCAATGACCTGAAAATTATGCTAGAATCACTGACAGAATAATATAAAAATTTATAGGGAAAAAATACAATCCTTTAGCCTTTACAGCTACCTAAAGCAAAGACATTATCAACCACTGAATTATTCGGCTTTATTTTATAAGCCTTGTTTCTCAGCCTCATTTGGGGAGTTTAATAGTGAATATTACGAAGGTGGTTAGCGCGATCGCTAGTGATATAGACGTTATGCCTCCCTTCATCTTCCTACAGGACTCAGACTTAACACGGAAACCTACATCAAGTGCCTTGGGGTGGTACTGCTGCCCTGGATGAAGAATGCGGCTGCTGAAAAAATCTGTTTGGTAACAGGAGACTGAACTATGTCACATAAGCAAGAGAACCCAGTCGTGACTGTCAGATAATTTCTACAACGTCGTCACCCCTTACATCCGGCCGTCTAACTCCCCAGACTGCAATCCTATTTAGTATTATGTACGAGATGGGCAGGTGGGTGACAGAACGGGGGTTGCGTAGTGTTACAGGAGAAAGTGTGCTAAGTGCCACCAGGGATAGAGAGACGTGGAAGGCCATAATCGCCTACGTTCTGAAAGGACAAAACACATAGAAGAAGAGTTTCAGTTAACACCAAAGATGAATTGAAGGCAAGGATTATGGTAGCATTTACCTACTTAAACAAGGAGGCTTTTCAGAATAGTTTCAAAAGATTCCGAAATTGTCTGGTGTCCGTGGTTGAAGCCAGTGGCGATTTTATTGAATAAATACCGTGAAAACAATCAAGTGTAACCACAGCTTCTACGCTATTAGCTTCTTTTCTCGCACTTCCCGCCTGTGGAACTCACTTCTGTATTCTTGTTTCCCTGATAACTAAAATCCCTAAGAGTTTTAATGCAACATCAACTGTCATCTCTTATCTTCTTTACTTCCAGGCTACACGTCGTGACGTCTATTCGAAATGTTCTTGCCTGAAATCCAACGGGATTTTTTGACTCACTTGGAGTTTTTTTTTATTTAAGGCCTAGTTCATTTGTGTTACCAGAGGTGTATTATTTATTCCACAACAGAAACAAACTGACTAAGTTTTACTCTATGATAAAAGACAACATGATCGCTACTACTATAATTTTACAAGGCTGTACCAACTTCAACTAGTTTACCATCAACGATATTCATTTAGCACTCCTCCCGTTCAAATATGGACGGATTATTCAGTTACTACGATAGTCTATAAACTACAAACGGCCCAAAAAATTAACAGCATTTTGTGAACTTCGCTGTCTCTTCTACGAAGGACATTTTTTCAACTTTAGTAACTATTATAAGTCCGCACGTTTTTATGAACATTTTTTCTCTATCAAGCCGAATTTTTATTGGGCTCTCAAAGGGATATTTAGCAACTAATGTAAATTCCCACGTTTTTATGAACACTTTTCTCTATCAAGCTTAATTTTTATTGGGCTCACAAAGGGATATTTTGAACAAACATTTCAACCATTCTTCTTTTCACATAACTGATAAAGTTCTTTCTGTTTCAATATCACAGAGTAACAGTTCGTTTTTATTGTGCGCCTACAGAAATAGCTGATTTTTTTAAAAATAAATCCCCATATTTGACTTATTACATATTTGATGTAAATACATTGCTGATTATTTTATTCTATATCGTGAATTAACCGTCTTTTTATCAGAAAACATTCAGCATTCATTGACCGAGCATCCAGTGCCACTCTCGGTTGAAATTTATAAAATTTTTCTCATAAAATAGTTTCTCAGGAAAATAGGTTTCTCAAGTTCACTAGCTGTTATCGCTCTTTTTAGTATCAATGAGGGTTCCTTTCCTTTTTGTTCGAAATAGTGTGGAAGTTCAATATCTTGCCGTTATGTCATTATTTTCTCTTCAAGTTACATGTGATATCCGTTTTGGAAGTCGCTGTTAAAAGTGCTTAAATTACGGGATTTAAATTGTTTCGTAAAGTTCTTTGTGATTCTGTAGCACCAGTCCACAAAATTAGAAGAAGAGTGGTCTTCGCTGAGACATGCAAGCTTTATTCGCTCGAAGTCATTTTTAATAACTGATTCGAGTATGCAACCGTGTACAATTGGCAGTTTAGATATTTCTGAACGGGTTTGCATGGCATTCATATGAAAACTTCGAGCTGACTATTTCTGATGCTATTTACGGACTGGACTTGAGTTTTTAGATTGATGTTTTGGCTTTGTAGTAATTTGTAGTGTTGTAACACCTTCTTTCTATCAACCTATGGTTTATCAAAACCGCAAATAGCTTCTTTCTCTCCCCTCGGCTATCCGAAACATTCAACGCTATTGGTTGGTCGATGAACTGACTTCTTTAGCCCTCGGTCCGTTCTGCACTCACGTTCTGATTAATTGATCGCAGACGGACCGAGATTTGTCGTCAATACCTCGTCTCGGTTCGATCTGAACAGAGTGAAGGTGAACAGTAATAATAATAAAAAGTTAAATAATTACTCGAAGAAGAATGATGAATAAGAAAAAAAATATTACGATTTATCTTGAATATACTATACAGTGACAGCGTTAGTTGTGTACATGTAGGGTTGTTGATCTAAATTGTCCTCAAATCAAACTCGACACTTGGTTAAACTGGTATAGGTCGGCTGAAGTACATTTAACGGAGTTTGTTCAATTGATTTTTGATAATTTCTTGGTAAGTCTGGCTCAAGGCTGGTGTGTCGGAGTTACATCAGGCAGAAGTCACGTGCGGCCAATCTCCGTCCGTCCTCACCGCTCGAATCTCGGATCTCTTTCTGTTCAATTTCTCTCTTTACTTTCACTTTTTATCGGTGTCGGCCAAGAACTGGTGTGGAGGTAGAAGGTGGTCTCTTCCTCTCTCGGGCAACGGTTGCAGGCAACGTTCCTCCCACTATTCCTTCCTCCTTTCTCAGTGGGCTACAGGCAGGTCCTCCCACCTTCTTTGTTATTACTTTAAAGTGAAACAACTATCGTTCCTTACGCAACATACTTGATTTTCTCAGGGGAATCATTGAACATCCATAATTTGTTTTTACTAAAACAAATTTATCACTTATGTTCCCTTCGTATAGCTTTCGAACTCCGAACACCTGATTTTTTTTTTTTTTTTTTTTTTTCGTCGAGTAATCTTTTCACCTCCTAACCGACACTCAGGGTTTTTACGGCCTCTTTCATCGACCAAACTGTCAATACCTAAATTAGATTTGTTCCCAACCAGACATCCGACTTGTAATGGAGTTTCAATCTCTGAGAATATTTTTATACTGGTTAACTCCTTTCATGGGACGTGTATCAGAATACCTCTCCGTATACCTAAGTAATAAAATTTATTATTAGTTACTAGTAACCAAATAGTGTCACAGTGTTGCGTGAAACTACTTCTTGCAGGTTATTTTATGTTCAGTTTCCTCGCTCTCCTTTATTAAATTCATAACTGATCCATACACCGAAGTATTTATTAACTCTACACCCTAAATTTTTATAACATGATTGTCATCATCATTGGTAAAAAATTAAGCAAATCTTGCTGGCAGATCTCAAAAGGTCTAATTTTAACTCGTCTCACTATCAAATATTCTCCCTGAATGATTTTTATCAAATGCAAAACGAAATTTCAAATGACTGGCCTCCAGAAAAGGAGTCTTACGAGGTCGGCTTGCTCGTAGGCCTGTTCTGTGCAGTGATCTAGTAATATGACATCTTACTTTTACTCTATCATCTTTGAAAATTATTCTTGAGATCCTTAGATGTAATATTTGTGTTATTTTCAACTCTGCATAGAAAGTGACGTTCTGCTCTGTCTAAAAGCTTCTTCTTCTTCTTCTTCTTCTTCTTCTTCTTCTTCTTCTTCTTCTTCTTCTTCTTCTTCTTCTTCCCACATCCAAGTTTATTTGCAACAGTATTTTCTCATTGAACTTCGGAATTATGTTTCGATAAATTCAATGCGTCATCAGCCACTGTGGAATCAAGTGCCAATTTTATTATAAAAAGACACTTAAAATAACCTATTCTAGTAATACATTTGTCTATATTTCTGAGATTAAATATTTACAATATATTTACAATGTTCAGACTGTTTTCCTTATTATTATTGTCATATTCACAACATTTTGGCTGTTGTACGCTTCGACCTTCAGGGTATTGGAATTTTGAACCAACCCTTTATTTCGATCACTGGGGTGAATTGTTCTCGTTCCTTGAACCATGCCACTTCCGAATGTTTTAGTTACCTTTAATTATCTCAACTCTCTGAGTTTTTTGTTCGCCACTACTGTCGCTAGGTACTGAATTCACAACTCTTTGTGTCAATCACTGGATCCAACCAACGCTTTTATTTACTGGTCCTTGTGGCCTTGAGGCGGTCATGAATATGACAATAAAGTTGGGGACAACAGTCCGAACAATCTAAATAATATAGTAATATATTGCAAATGATTTTAATATAAAAATGCACTGAAAATCAAGAAGAAAGGTATTATGAATGGTCAAGAATTGATGCAATAATTACTGACAGAACAGAGTTTTTGTATATAGATGTATGCGTGTGTCTAAGCATGCAAATTTGTGTTCATCCAGTCGATGCCTGAAATATACGTAATCGTTACTTCGTGTATCTTTGTCAGGTTTTATCCTATTTGACCACGAAGTACGATTTGTGACTGCCCAAATTGTAGCGTGCGGCCAGACACTTTTTTTAGCAAAGTTTATATTTACTACTGTCAACTAAAACAGAGAAAGGCCAAGGCAACAGGCCATTCACTCAGTTAAGTGCCATACGTGATACACGTGACTGGGCAGAAGATTATCCCGCAGTAGGTTGCCATTGCTTTCTGCGGTAGACTGGTTGCCGACCAAGGCTATAGAACCCAATCTGTCCTGCTATTTAACCCATAACTGGAAGGAAGAGACGGATTAATACCTTTCCCAAGGGTATTTGCGCGTAAGTGAATACAATGGATTCAACTGGAATTCGAACTCGGCTTCTCGTTCCGAGCCGATATCCACTGTACCACAACGCACATTAGTCATTTATATAAAAGTTAGAGATCTCAACAAAATAGGACATTAACGCAGCAAGTCAGAAGAATTATTCAATCGACGACAGAAAAGTTTATAAAATTATTATTATTATTATTATTATTTATTTATTTATTTATTCAGATATCTTCCTACTTATTCCCCTTTCTTTTGTTTCTTCCATTTTCTTTCGTTTTTCTCTCCTCTTTTTTCTTTTCTCATTTTCATCCTTACTTTCTTGTCTGTCTTGTTCTCACTCTCTTTGTTTCATTTTATTTTCCTCATTTGCTTTCCTCTTTCTTATTTGATTTTTTCTTCGTCCGTTTCCTTTTTAATTTTCTTATTTCTCTTTTTTTAGTTTTTTCATTTTCGCTCATCTCTTCCTGTACCACTCTCCTATCTTTCTTCTTTTATAGTGGGTAGGTCCTTTCTCGTAGTAGGTAGTTGGATGATGTTGCAGATTAACGGAATTTGGCCTCGTTGTAGATAGCCCACTATAAGTCATAAAAATATTATAAATCAAGAAAAGCAAATTGAGTTGAGAAATAACATTTTATATATACACATATCAGTTAAGGTTTTTACAATTCAAGTAATCCTTTAAATATGGGTCCAACGGACGTTAAAATTTTCAAGGCAATAAAATGCTGAAAAGAGAGTTTTTGTTCGTATGAATGTGGGGAGTGTTGTAAATTAGGAATGTCTTTGATGTATTCGCTCCTTTGGTCAGTAAGTAGTTGTGAGACAGCGAAGAAGGAAAGGAGAGGAAAGGGAGGCGAGCATAGCAAGCCGCTTGACTTCGGTCAAGGGAGATACTAATTACACTCGTCTCTCTCGAGTCTGTCTGTGTGTGTCTCTCTGGGTCTGTATGTGTCTGTCGTCTCGTTGTATCGGCTTTTTATTTCGACTTTTTGGATCGCAGCAGATCATTTGGGAATTCACATCCGTATTTGATTCTGGGCTTCCCATTAACCGATAAATAAAATTCGCGTAGGCTCGCGAACTAGAATTTGATATTTAATTAATTTTTAGTTTTCTACTGGAACATCTGCGTCGAGCCGGCTGCGCACCGACGAGTTTTGGTCATTTGCTTTTTGGTCGTGAGAATGCAAACATCCAGTCCCTCGCTTTGCTCGGCCGGTATCACCACACTTTCACTCACTCACTCTTTTTATTTTCCTTCTTTTTTCTTCTTTGCTTATCTTTTTTCTTCTACGTTTTCTCGTGCTCTCTTTTTTCTATTTCTTGACTTTTTCTCTTCCTTTTTACCCTTCAAATATTTATTTTTCTTTTCTCTCCCTTTTTGTTTGTTCTTCTTATTTCTTCTGTGTGTCCTGATTTACTATCTTATTCACTTGTAGCTGTTATTAATTTTGGCAGTGTGTGTATGTTTGTGCGTGAAAGAAAGAGAAAGAGAAGTTACCAATAAAGAAAAAGTATACGATTATTAGACAAAATTAACCCATTCCACGCCAATTATTTCGGGAAATAAAAAGCCGTAGTGAGAGATGAGTCGATGAAATCGAGCATGGCTGATCATGCAAGAAAGAAAAAGGCTGGTCATCAGCTCCTGTGAAATGAACTAAAAATACTGAACAAGGAAGAACATTGGGGACATCTGAAATAATCAGCGGATATGCTAGGTGACATCGCTGTAAAGAGTAAATAGATTTTACTCATCTTTTTATTTTTTATTTTTTTTTGTATATTCACTGAACATTCTATATCCGCACGCAGGTTGTTTACCCCAGTAGAGATTGTGGATTACTCAAATATATTTCTCACATAAACCAAGCCTTTCTAGTATTCCAAATGTCATACACTAACAAATTCCTTTGTGCAATTTATGAGGTATAGGCCTTTCTGTATTTATATGGTTCACACTGAGTGCATTCTCTTGCATTCACTTTCACACAAATTCTCATGGAAAAAGAACTCCACCTAACTGTATGTTAAATAGCAGAGTAGATTTGGCTCTCTAGCCTTGGATAAAAACTAGCCTGAGAAAAGTACACTCTGAATTCCAAACCGTGGAGAAGTCAACAGTAAACCACTACACCATCTTACTTAATAATTCAGTCATGGTAAGTCATAGATAATAAAGAAAAGGTATTTCTGAAGAGACATATCCGCCTACCCCCTTAAAGAGACATTACATTAAAAAGAAAGGAATAGTAATAATATTGCAAATCTCAAACATAGGGCAACCATTTCTCCTACTTCTAACTAACCTAAGCAAAAAAGAATATGATGAATGTTTATTTTTCACTGTTGATTCACTTCAATTAAACCAGAAAATAAACTATGTTTTGTTGCGTATCCACTTCAGTATTTTTAAATGCTTTTTTTATTCACCTTCCTTGTATTGAATTGTTTTTGCTTTGTTTGTTTGTTTGTTTGTTTGTTTGTTTGTTGGTTGGTTGGTTGGTTGGTTGGTTGGTTGGTTGGTTGGTTGGTTGGTTGGTTTTTTGTTTTTTTTCGGTGACTAAATTTAATAGGAAGTATTTTGTTTTCACGGATAAAAAAAAATTATAAAATATTTTCTTGATTAAGTTTTCTTAATAAAGAAAGTGTGCCCCTTCTGTAATTTTTCTCAAACCGTAGACCGGTAGAAGAAATAAACAGTTTAAAAAACGGGACGTTCTACTGAAACACGGGTATCCACTAAAAATGAATTTGAATTAATCAAAACTTTGTCGGATTAAGCATAAAAATCCATTAATTATTTTATATATATATATATATACTATAAACATTAAATTAAGAACGTAAGCCGAAGGATGGATTCTCCACTTTTATCGTTTAAGTGGGTATTTCACTGCACACCATCACAAACTATCGCTTGAGCTATTCACTGGATAAATCCAGCTACCTCTTTCCATACTAAGGCTAATCTCTGATAACATTCGCTGAATATATACGAGGATAGTAAATATATAACTGAAGTTTTATATATATATATATATAATTTGGAATAATTTCATGGGAACATTAATAGTCAATTCTATATAGAACCATTTTTTAAGCTTTAACTTTTTCTTATCTTTTTTTTCGGAAAGCTTTTAGTAAATTAGCACTTCATGTACATAATCTTCAAGTATTTTCAGATAATGAGATTTCTTTGTTTTTACACGTATATTTAAATTCATCCCATAAGTTTTTAATTGGATTTAGGTCGAGACTATCTGAAAGCCAGGGTTAAAGTTTTATATCTTACCTTGAAGATACTTCTGTACTAATTCATAAGTTCTCTACCCAAGACAATGTTCTAACCATGCTTCACTTCCAGATTTTTGACGGAAATTTAAAAGTTGACGTCCAATATTTTATAATCATCATTTGTTTGCTTTTTTTTCCATTAAACTATCATTTTTAATAAAGTTTTCTGTTCCTTTTGCAGAGAAAAACTCAAAACGTGATACTTCCTCCTTTCCCAGAGGCATCTGTGCAAAAGTAAACGCAACAGATTAGAAATCCCTCTTGTAGGAACGATGTACTTTCGATTAAAATCATTATTTTCACTCATCTCACCATCGCTATTCGATGGTGAATTATTTTTATCAAATGCTAAACGAAATTTCAAATGACTGGCCTCCAGAAAAGGAGTCTTACAAGGTCGGCTTGCTCGTAGGCCTGTTCTGTGCAGTGATCTAGTAATATGACATCTTCTTACTTTTACTCTATCATATTTTAAATTATTATTGAGAGCCTAAGATGTAATATTTGTGTTATTTTCAGCTCTACATAGAAACTGAAGTTCTGCTCTGACTAAAAGCTTCTTCTTCTTCTTCTTCCCACATCCACGTTTCATTTGCAACTGTATTTTCTCTTTCCCGCTTCGAAATTATGTTTCGATAAACTTTATACTCTGAAGCGTAAATAATTATAGTGCAACTGAAAACCCGGATTCTTTTGGAAATAAATATTAATATATTGATATTTATTGCTCAATATTCATCATTTATATGTGAAATACTTTTTTTGTGTGATTAAATTTAGACATAACATTATTTTATTTTATTTAAAGTAATAGTTGAAGTTTTGTGTGTATTAAGGACAGTATATATAATTAGTCTAATTATGGCTATTAAACCTTGCTTTAGAATTTAGTAAATCGATTTCTTCTATAAAATTTCAAATTTTTTAGAGAAAAATTTCTAATTTAATTATGAATATTAAACCTTAATTTAGAATTTAGTAATTCGATTTTTTCTATAGGATTTTTTAATTCTGATCCATACACCGAGATATTTACTAACTCTACACCCTAAATTTTTATAACATGATTGTCATCATCATTGGAAAAAATTAAGCAAATTTTGCTGGCAGATCTCAAAAGGTCTCATTTTAACTCGTCTCACCATCAAATATTCTCCCTGAATTTCTTGCTCAATATTCATCATTTATATGTGAAATACTTTTCTCGTGTGATTTATTTTGGACAAAGCATTTATGATGTTGTAAGTTATAAAATATACATTGTGGAATGTTATCTTTGTGTATACTTCTACCTAAGACTTATGATTGCTCCGATCTAAAATAAAAACTGCAAAAATGTTTAAAATTGTATTCTCGATAAACTAAAGTAACTGACACCGTACCAATAATTTCAGTTAGCAGTGTACGTACGCATACATACATACATACATACATACATACATACATACATACATACATACATGTGTGTTTATCCAAATTATCTTTTTATTTTCATTTCATTTTATTTTATTAGCTTTGACTTTAATGACCGAAAGTCGTGTTCTGCTAGATAATTGCATTTAACATTTTATCATTAAATTAGAGGTCGTGTAATGACTTGAGAGGCATGTCAGAATACAACATAAAAGGATCGATACATTAAATCATTATATATACCGCGTGAACCAAAAATACCTTTACAAACTTTGGGGGCGGGTCCCTCACAACAAAACAAGGGGAAAAAAAAACGTCCATATAAACATAAGTCCGCAAATCCTACGTTTTTGAGTGATTAAGTTTAATGTTTACGGTAGATGGCGCTATATTGCCATATAGATTTTATCCATAGTTTATGGTGCCAAGAATCCTTTCTCAGCAACGCGACGATAAACAGCAGCAAAGGTTGGATGATTCGGTTGCATTCGGTTTGAAAATACAGCCGTACAGCCTCGCGTCCATTACCGTTCGCGCGGCCGTATTGTAAAAACCATATCTGCCTGCTCGCGATATATCCTGCCACTGTTAAACGGAACACGTCTCAGTAATAGTATTTACATTATTCTGACATCCTCATCTTTGTTGCCATTTGTACGACGTTTCGATCGTTGTGCGCTCCGTCCTTCTTCAGGTGCATTTCGAACAGAACCCTTTATTACAATCACTGGGATATATAATCTCCATCCCTTTTGCGTATAGCCACTTTTTGGTCGTCATGATTTATCTCCCTCTAACCCTGTAAGTTACTTGTTCACCACTGCTGTAGCCTGGTATTGAACTCACAACTATTTGGGTCAAGTCACAGAAACAAACCAACGTCTATATCCATTGAGCCATGTGTATTTAAGCACCTGAATGCCGGGGCGTACAACGGCCGAAACATTGTACAAATGACAACAAAGAGTCCGAATAATGTAAATACTGTAAATACTACTTCATCTCAGAAATATAGACAAATACGTCTCAGTTAATTCACTACTTCACACGTTGAATGTTAAAAACAGACTAGCTACAAATGTACCTGAATAACAAATGTAACCTAGTCTACATGGCAAAATGCATGAAATTACTTTTAACTACTAGACTAGCAACTAGGTCCCACCCTTTTACAGTGAAACTAATCAAATGTAACGGCAACTTCTACTCTAGTAGCTTCTTTGCTCGCACTTCCCGCCTATGGTATTCCCTTCCGTATACTTGTTTCCCTGGCAGCTACAATCTCTAAGAATTTAAATGCAATGTCAATTGCTATCTCTTATCTCCTTGACTCGAATCCTTTCCCTGACAACCCTTGTATACTCTATTTTCCTGCAGTCCTCTTCACACCAGTGTTCTCCTCCTTCTCTTCCTCATTCTCTGAGACCCACTGTAATTTGTTTCTCTTTCTCATCACTCACCTCTTATGTAACCCCCTGTGCACCAGTGGCAGTTCTGCGTTGCTTGTGGTGAAATTGTTAAAAATAAAAACAGTGCCATCTACTTTCTTTAAACAATAACACAAAAAAACAAAGGATTTGCGAACATATGTTTATATGGACTTTTGTCCTTGTTTTGTTGCGAAGGACCCGCCCCCAAAGTTTGTAAAAGTATTTTTGATACACTGTGTGTGTGTGTGTGTGTGTGTGTGTGTGTGTGTGTGTGTGTGTGTGTGTGTGTGTGTGTGTGTTATTTTATTTTAGGAAATGCTTTGCCTTTAGGCTTTGGAGTTGGATAGAATGTTTCCCCTACTTAGTGTTTTTCTAATCAATGTAGCCTTGTTGGTTGCGAGCTTTTCGTAGAGTTTGAGTTATGCGCATGTGATGTGGTAGTCGTGGATGCATTTAGAGAAGATCTGGAGGATTTATAAGCGCTTTCTGTGATTATTTTCTCAGCAATGCAGTTGAGTAGAAACCTTTATTTTCTGTTTCTTAGGGAATAATTTGATAACAGGAAACTTTTGTATGAATGAATAAAATGTTGATGAATTTTTGTTGTTTTCCATGTTTCGCTTTTGTTTAAAAGTCTTCAGGGATGTTTGTAAATGAATTATTGAACTTCCTCGAATACATCCATGACTACTGCCTTACATGCACAGAACTCAATCAAACACCACGAAAAGCACACAGCTGACAAGGATACATAGATTGATACACGCACACGCACACGCACACACACACACACACACGCACACACACACACAAATATATATATATATAGTTACCGCTCCACAAAAATGAAATATCTTTCTTAAAGCTTTTTAGTTTTAATTTTAAGCTAGTAGATTAAATTTATTATTTCCAACAAGAAAAATAATTTGCTACATTTCAACCTGAATTTACATTGATTAAAATCATTTTTTCTGATTATCAGTAAAATCGACAAAATCGTCCATATTGACAAATTTATCAATAGAACATAATTCTCTTTATTAAAAAAAGATTTTCAAAATATGAAATATGATTTTCTGAAACGTTATTTGAGAAAAATTATTGATTTAAAATTTAATTAGTCTGAATTACTGATTTTTAATTTAAGCATCACAGAAAGATATTTTTCACAAAAAGGTGGGTATTTTTGAGATGTTGACATTTATCGATAGCTTGATGTTTGGGAATTTATTTATGGAGGAGATAATGAACATAAAGTTACATGACGAATACACCGTAAACGCCTTTTTTATATAATCAGTAATCTTCAAAAATTTAAATATTTTAAGCATGCTAATATTTTACTAAAATTTAGATTCTTTGACTGTATACTCTTTTTACGAAGGCGTTTGTTGAGGAAAGGTTAAAAAATGACCACTAATTTTTTAATTTACTATAGTTCAGTCAGTCAGTCAGTCACTTGAGTGCCATACGTGATACACGCTTTGGACGATCATGTCTCGAAAGAGACATGACTGACTGGGCAGAAGATTATCCCGCAGTAGGTTGCCATTGCTTTCTGTCCTGTTATCTAACCCATAACTGGAGGGAAGAGGCGGATTAATACCTTTCCCAGGGGTATTTGTGCGTAAGTGAATATCTGATAATGTCGTGTATGGACGTACGTATTTACAAAAATCGGTATGTTTATACGCACACACAAAAATACTTGTGGTCTCTAAATTGTGGTAAGCTTTTCAATTTATGATTAAGGGATTTTTGCAAGTGTTCCTTTACGTGCATTTAATATGCAATTAAATATAGTGCTTTATAGTGGGTTGCTTATCTTTTCTTTTTCTAGTTGTAGTAGGATTCCGTTCTAGTGAAGGGTAGTTGTATATCATTGCAGGTTAACGGAATTTGGCCTTGTGGTAGATAGCCCACTATAAGTCATAAAATGATTATAAAATCAAGAAAAGCAAATTGAGTTGAAAATAACATTTATATATACACATTTCAATTAATGTTTTACAATTAAAGCAATACTTGAATATAAAGGTCCAACGGAGGTTAGAATGTTCATAGCAAATAATGAGCTGAAAGAGATAAAAGGCTTAGGAATGTGGGGAGCGGAGGTATGTGAGGAATGTCTTTGAAGTAGTCGTTCCTGAGGTCAGTAAGTACTTTTGAGACAATGAAGAAATGATGCGAGGTGAAGGGATGCGAATGTAGTAGCCGCTCGGCTTAAGTCAAGGGGATATTAATTACATTCTTCTCCTTGGTCTCTGCGTCAGTCTGCCTGTTGGGTGCTTTTTGTCTCGGCTTTTTATATCTGCTTTTTGGACCAAAACAGCCCGTTTTGAATTTCACACTTGTATTTGATTCTGGGCTTCCCATTGGCTGGTAAATAAAATTCGCGTAGGCTCGCGAAATGGAAATTTGATTAATTTTTATTTTTCAACCGGAACATCTGCGCGAACTCGGATGCGCAACGACGATTTTTGCCTTCTGGTCAGTATAGAGCAAATATCCGGTCCCTCGGTCGGTATCACCACAGCTTCTTATTCTATTTGTTGTTCAATTTTACAAAAAAACAGTTATCTGCTACATGAAATAAGCAGATTAATATTGTTTTATACAAAAATAATGTGTTGATTATACACGAGTTCATACGGCATTTTTATTTAGGTCGGGTTAATAACGGTTGATCTTAATAAGACTTATTTATATAATAATCCCAAGTCGCCAAAGTGTCAATCTTATAGTTTCTATTAGTGTTCGTCAATAAACGTTTGTATATCCCTCTAATTATTTTTTTTTTTGTTTAGTACTGATTAGGAAATTTGTTTAATGCGCAAATTTCCAGCCTCATTACCCAAATCGGACGATATGTCTTATTACAATTAAGTTACTTGAATTGTCTATTATGATTTTCTCGCTGTGAAACGACCGTTCACAGAGCTGCTAATGGCGTTATATAAAACAGCAGCCGTTGTTTGTACGCTAAAGAGAAAACTGTGACGGATTTGTCACAGATAAGAACCGTGTGAGGTGAAACTCAGCAATGTTAAGCGTCTGAGACTGGTTTGGCTCCATGGTTATAAAAGCGAGCTTAATAGGCACGAGAATCTTTATTACATCATTTAAGAGAAACAAACAAATCCTATGAATTTGTCATAAGTAATTTTTGCTTAGATCTTGTTTATATTGTTTCTTGTCGCAATACGATGTCGTTTGTGTGTATGTGTGGGAATTTATTCGTAATATTTTTCTTTTTTTTCAATATGATTCACACACACACACACACACACACACACACACACACATATATATATATATATATATATATATATATATATATATATATATATATATATATTAATCATATCACCCCGAGCAAGGCGCTAACGCCACTGAAGCGCAGGGGGCTACATAAGAGTGAAAAGATTGGAAAAGAGAAAGCCGGAGACCACATCCTAAACAAGGAACAAGGGATGAGCCTCTTCACCTGTTCAATAGACGTGGGTGGAGTGTGATATATATATATTACGAACGTAATACAAATCAGAATTAAAGAAACTTTTAAAATAATGAAGTTTGAACCTGCATTCCATCAGTTTGAGAGCCTGTCTAAGATGGATAGTGTCTTACCGATAAGGCTGTCGGATTCGCAAAATCTGGTTGCACACAAAACCCGAGCTCCTTACACAACTCTTCATGAGTCAATTGAAAAAGCATATGTAGTATCAGTTATTCTTTCCTCAATTTCTAGGACACACAATGTGGAAAAAATAATTAGTGCTACAAATGCGTAAATGTTGATTTAAGTTAGTGTCAATCATCCTTGTAGTGAGTTTGTTTTTCACTGTCTCCTTCAAGAAGAAAGTTGTTTCATAGATAAACTGTACATATAGAATAACAGACTCATAAAAAAGAGCTTTAAAATGCTATTACACTGAAAAACACTGAAATAGAAGACAATTCAATGCAATGCTTAAGTTTATTTATTTTGTTTTCTTTTTATTTACACATAGCTCTATTAGACGTAAACGTGAAATTCTTAGATGACAGAAGCATAATTAATATTTTATTAGAATGTAATGTTTCTTTAATTCTGATTTTGTTGTGGATCTTCATTGCCAAATTGTTATGGAGCTGTTATGGCAGAAGTTATAGTGACCGGTTCAGCCAGAAGTAAGACACAGAACACAGGAGGTAGGTTCAAAACAGTATATTAGAGTAACAACAACATATACAAAGTAAGTGTTAATAATAAGTAACTAGAAATAAGTAAGTTTGAACAGTACAGTTAAGCTGCTTATTGCCTGAATCATAGCTGGCTTTAACTGCATGCCAGGTGTTGTACTAACAGCCTTTAACTGCCATCTCGGAAGTCACGCAGATAATTATATATAGTAAGAGGAAGAGTTCATTCCTCGTAGGAGGGCACCATAACAGATTCATATTACATTCATAATATATATATATATGTGTGTGTGTGTGTGTGTGTGTGTGTGTGTGTGTGTGTGTGTGTGTGTGTGTGTTAACTCTTATATTATAAAAGAATAAGAAAAATATTACAAATAAACTCACACACATCCACACAAACGTCTTTGCTAGAATGATGATATTCATTAAAAGGATAAGAAATGATCATTTTAAATCAAGGCATGCAGTGAATCTTACATTTTTAAAAGTTAGTCGGCTTATATAGTTTCAATCAAATTGAAATATCCTATCATTTCACAAATTGTCATTATCATAAACAATGGCCATCTTCTTTCCAAGTAACATGTGACAGATTACACTTGGTTACATGGTATTAGCAGCAGGGAATAATCATTGACTTAATCTTCTACCTGAAACTCAATTGATTATTTATTTATTTTATTTATTGATTATTTTTTTGCTTCTTATAATTTGTTCCCAATTACCTGGCACACCTGTATACTAATAGTTTGGCAATCCCTACATGATTATGTGAATGTAAAGTGGACACTTCTTGCTATGAATCTGACAGAAATAATAGCTTAACATGAAAATTTTCTCATGTCTATTAATTAATATCTTCAACATTTAAGCTAAATAAAGTCCTTTACAACATGTTGCTACAGACAAAATTCCATTAAGCACACATAATATGAAACTAAATTTTTGTTATATTCACAATGATGACTGGAATTTTTCTGAATCCATTGTATTCACTTACGCGCAAATACCCTTGGGAAAGGTATTAATCCGTCTCTTCCTTCCAGTTATGGGTTAAATAGCAGGACAGATTGGGTTCTATAGCCTTGGTCGGCAACCAGTCTACTGCAGAAAGCAATGGCAAACTACTGCAGGATAATCTTCTGCCCAGTCAGTCATGTCTCTTTCGAGACATGATCGCCCAAGCATGTATCACGTATGGCACTTAACTGACTGACATATATGGCTTCAGCATTAATCTGATTTTAAAAATAATTTCACTGAGTAAATATGAACTGGCATTTTGTCTGTAGACAGGTCAGCCAGCTCAACCAAATTCCTTTTCAACAGATTCTTCATGTTATGAAAATGTGTTCCAACTGTTTTGTTTATTGAAAACTATTTATTTTGGCCAGTTATGTCTAATCTACTGACAACAACAACAGTATCTCAACTTTAAATGGTTCTTATTCAGTCTGCTGCATTAATAGATGTTTTTTAATGAGAAATGCATATGTTGGCATTCATTGTGACGCGCTTCTGCCTTTCTCTGTGGCTATGACAAAGTCTGCAGATTATTAACAATTTCTGGTGGAGATTTTGAAAGCTATTTTATTCATAGAAATCTCATGACATTTTCAGAGCTCTGAAAAGATAGAAAGCAAAAAGAAAGAAAAGACCAAGGGATGGCAAAGAGAAGGCTGGAAAAGAAAAAGAGAAAAGGAGAGAAAATTCATTAAAGAAAGGAAAAATGAGGAAAGAAATTCAATCAAAAAAAAATCTTCACTGAAAGAAAGAAGACGAAAATGTGATAAAAAAGAAATGCAAAGAAAGCAGAAACAAATGAAAACAGATTAAATTACATAGAAAAGCAGAAACAAAGAAAGAAAACAGCACAAAATGAACAGCAAACAAGACTTGAAAGAAAAAGTGTAAAATAAAAAAAAATATTCTGAAAGAAAGAAAAATGCATAATGCTTAAAAGAAAAAGAACAAAAAACACCAACTAAAAAAAAAACAAAGAAACAAATATTTTGAAGAAAGAAGTTAAAAGTAATTATTAAATACAAGGTGCGATGGATAAATTGTCATCTAAATTCTGCAAAAATGAAAATAACACTGACATCTCATTTTAACAGATATATTTACTAAAATTACACAAAAATATCTTGAAATGCTAAAGAGTAAATTAATTCAGTAAAATCACCATTTGCATCAACCACAGCGTCTAGACGACTTTAGAATCTCCTGTAACTCTTTTGGACAGTCTCCTTCTTTAAGTTGGTGAGTGTTGTCATAATTCTTGCATTTAGTTCATCTTTGGGATTACAAGGAGTTTTGTTGAGATCTTACTCAACTGCACTCCATACCTAATAATCAAGGGAGTTGCAATCTGGGGAGTTAGATGGCCAGATGTAAGGGATGATGTGGTTGCAGAAATTGTCTGACTGCCATAAAACACCTTCATAATCACCATTAGATTCACCCAACTCTTTCCAAATCCTCTCTACTGTCCTCAGCTTGACACCTAAATACTCTGAAATGTTTGTATTAGAGTTTCTAGCAAAGTAATACAGCATGCCATTTCCAAATTTCTAGCAGAGCGAATTGTGTCATGGGGTTCTTTTTCTCACAGAGTATAGTAGGGTCAGTCCCCAACTGACCCTACTATACCTTGCAGTCAATAAAATCAAAAAATAAACAATGTGCATGCACAAAATTAAAAATATAAAATAGTGACAATTTACCCATAATGATTAATTATTAATATTTTAGATAAGACCTTATTATTTTTTTGTAATTTTTATTCAGACATTTTTCTACAGTCCATTCTTCAGCTGTTTATTTGCAAACTTTCAAAATTAAAAAGCTACTTCAAAAGACAATCAAATATATATGCCATGTATTTGTGTTTGTCTCTCGTACATGATGCATTAAAAAACTATGCTATCAATGCCCTCATCATCAGGTACAGTTTTCATTTCTCGTTTTTCTACCACTGACTTTCTTCTGACTTTTTTGTAGTACTAAATATACTAAATATACTATAATAGAAACACTAGTAGCGATGCACTTGAGTTATTTTGTAAATGCACTTTTTATTGCTGTCTGAGTTTCTTTTCAAAACTGTCAGATACTAGAAGACCACAAGGGTAAACAGTTGAGATATTGTGACTCTAGCAACCAAGATGAAGATACCAGTGCATACAGTCTATACAGAAAAGTGTGAAAAAAAAGGAAAAGCAAAAAATATTTCAGTTTCAAAATCATGATAAATTTACAAGTATATAAAACTTTTCCTTCAGTAGTCAATAATAGATTCTCCTTTATTCATTTGAGTTTTTTAACTTTTTGAGTTTTAGTTTTGTTTAACGGCATATCAACCTCTGTGGATTATTTAATGCCAAAAAGGTGAAGTTTTAAGGTTGTTTTTTTTAATGTTCAGTTATAGTGAGAAGGTTGATTTAGTCAGATTTTAATTTTTTGTTTTTTGTTTTTATTCATTTTTATTTGAGAAAACTGAAAATATCTTCTAGTTTTATATTAAAAATGCTTTGCTGAGAATATTTTTTTTCCTTCAAAAATGTGTGATGGTAAATTTTTTCTCCAAAAATGTATCGTTGGTAATTTTTTTTCCTTCAAAAATGTATATTTTTCTATAAAAGTCTAGTTTTATGTATATATTTCTATAAAAGTGTATTTTTATACTTTCATAGTGTTTTGACCCCAGTTTGGGGGGTTAACTATTTGCCCATAGCTGGGACCCTAACAGGTGCTACCACTCCGGGTCAGGCTGGACCTGGGAACAACAGCAATTAGGAGGTGGTTCCATGCATTTCACAACTTTCTAATCAGAGGCCTTGCTGCCAGATGCAGTTTATCATCATACCTAGGACCTTTATTCATTTGAGATCTCTTTGTACAACAAAAACTTGATAGATAAGGACATATATCCAATGAAACAGATTGATCCAAATTAACAAACCTTAATTTTTTTTAATCTATTTCACATAATTTCAACATAATTCTACTGAAAACTTCTAATTTTGAATAATTTTAAGAATCATGATCGTTCTTTATATGCAGAGTCTTTTTGTGTATGTTGTAAATGTAAGGATGTACATTGTGGTGCAGTGGATATTGGCTTGGAATGACAAATCGGGGAGCTGAGTTCAAATTCCAGTTGAATTCCTTGCATTCACATACCCACAAATACTCTTGGGAAAGGTATTAATCCATCTCTTTCTTCCAGTTATGGATTAAATAACAGGACAGATTGGGTTCTGTAGCCTTGGCTGGCAACCAGTCTACCACAGAAAGTAATGGCAACCTACTGCGGGATAATCTTCTGTCCACTCAGTCATGTCTCTTTCGAGACATGATCGCCCATGCATGTATCACATATGGCACTTAACTGACTGACTGACTGTAAATTAATATTTAATGATGACTTTGAATAAAACAGAGCATTGAGAAACTTTAAACATTGTATGAGCATCCATTTTTTTTTTAATAATTAGCCTCTTCAAACACTGAGGACTTACAGTGTTTTTTCTATGCTTCCCTTTGTTGAACTTCCTTTAGATAGGTAAAGAGCACCAACTTCACTGGTTTTTGTTAGGCTTTTTCAAAGGGCATTAATTTGGAGCAAATGTAAGCAGTTCTGACAAGCACCCTGCACTTTCATAACAAATGTTCTTTACATGACACCAAATTTGCATTACTACTTGGAAGATTGGAGGTTTTCAAAAGCATTGAACCACCACTTAACTGTTGTTGTTCCCAGGTCTACCCTGACCCAGGTCTACCCTGACCCAGGTCTACCCTGACCCAGGTCTACACTGACCTGGGGTGGTAGCAGCTGTTAGAGTCCCAGCTAAGGGCAAATAGTGAAACCTCAAATAAAAATCAACAGTTCATTTTTATAATAAAATGATAATGAATACAAGATAAAAAAATATAACAATACATTTTTATAGTAAAATGATGATCAATGCAACATTAAAAATGTATAACAATACTGTAACACCCCAACGGTCCGTCCTAACAATTTCTCCAGCGGCCGTTCTCCACGCTGTGATTTTGCCGGGAGTTTGTTGAAAATGTCGGCCGAACAGCTGGGGGTACAAGATTGAACTATAAGGAACGAACTTCCACAACTTGGATGAGTTGAAAAGGATGCTTTATTCGTTTAGAGTTGGCCTTTTCGGTTGGGGCAGGCGAATGTGACACACAACTCCAACTCTAATGGAGATCAACAAATCCGAACTGACCGAAACAAGACGAACGGAGATTCTACTTCACTCAAACGCCCGGCGGAACTCAACTGACTGACTCACTTAACTGACTTCTATTTATTTAAAATGAATCCGGAAATCCGGAAATGCTTTAAACCACCGGTGATAAACATTGGCGACTGTAAGTCTGAAATTTCAGTTATCATTTTTTTTTATCTTAATAAAGCTTCCGCCGGAAAATTCTTAATGTGTGGTCAAGATACAGTAAAAGACAGCCTTTGACCGGGTCATTCGAAAAACGCACCTCCTGAACTTTTCTGAACTTTATCTCTTTATCACATTAAATCACTGAGTCAAATATTTACCGGAAGAGTGGTAGGATTTAAAACAGTAATCGGATACCCTTGTCTCTTCCACAATTTTCCTCGTAAAAGAAAAAGCGTTTATTTATTTTTTTTCCTCTTCTTTTTCACTTTTGTTAAATATGTTTTTAAACTATTTTCTATTCTAATCTATTTTCTATTTTAATCTATTATAATAAAATACATATATGCCAAGTTATCGTGTCACAATACATTTTTATAATAAAATGATAATCAATACAACATTAAAAAAGTATAACAATACATTTTTATAGTAAAATGATAATCAATCTAAACTTATTTAAAAATGGAACTTTGTCTGTGTGTATGTTTCTGTGTGTGTGTGTGTGTGTGTGTGTGTGTGTGTGTGTGTGTGTGTGTGTGTGTCCATTACCTATAGACTCCAAAACAGCTGAACCAATTTTCTTGAAAATTTACACATTTATAAGCGTCTGCGAGTGTTCTTAGCTAGGTCTTGTGTTGAGGTACCCCCAATAAATATTGAAAATCGATAATCGAATAAATCGGGTTATAGAAGGAGTGGTCCGATTTTAATCAAATTTGATACACTCATAGACAAAGACATAAGAAACGATATTCAGAAGTTTCAAGGTTGCAGTTCTTACAATAATGCAGAAAATCGATAATATATATATTTAAAAGGCAAGATGTTTCTGTGTGTGTCGATCTGTCTGTATGTCCTTTATACAAATCCACAATTTTTATCCGATTCTCACCAAACTTCACACAAATATTCTTTAGACTGAGTCTGAGCTCCAGAACCATGGATTAGTTTTAAAGCTTTCATTACACCCGAGCAATGTCGGGCTATACTGCTAGTACATTAAAAAAGTATAACAATACATTTTTATAATAAAATGATAATCATTGCAACATTAAAAAAGTATAACAATACATTTTTATAGTAAAATTACCAGAAATAGATTTTTGTAAAAAATTATGAACAAAATAACTATAGTTGAAGGCATAAAATTGCATCCAAAATATATGTCACTGAAGCCATAAAATTGTATAAAAAATATTTAGATTTTGGCATTGAATGACCCATAGATGTTGATATGCCACTAAACAAAATCATCCAACCAAAATCATATTATGCATTTGTTGCATGTGTCTGTGTGCTGAACAGAGACATGTTTAACCAAAGAAAAGGTAATTTTTTGGTAACTGTATCTGTGATTTAATAAAAAAAAGGTTGTGGAGAGATATGACAAAAAGAACTGACATATGTCATGCAGAGATATAATCCTAGCTATAGGAAAGACTGGGTTCTATAGCCTTGATTGGTAACCAGTCTACTACAGTAAGAATTGGCAAACTACCGCAAGAAAATCTTCACACCACATGCAGTTGGGGACCACTTGAGGAGCCAAAAATCCACATGAAACTTCTTCTAAAGAAGAAGCCAGCTTAACCCACCCAGGGTGAATGCCACCACAAGTAAAAGTACAGAAATCTAACTGAGAATGGCTGGAGAGTATATTGGCTAAACAATAAGCTTGTAGCAATAAAGATGGTGATAACAGTCCAAATGATTCAAGAAATAACAATACTTCATTTCAGAACACAAGGGTCATGTTAGCTAAGATATAAAAGAATTTTTCATGGAATATATTAATCTTAGAATAGTTGATATTGCGAAAAACGTCTGTGTATAAACTGGTGGAAACAGTAATCAAAGCAACAGAAATGAGAAACAAACTTCTTTTATGTGCCATGTCCTTTCAGGACATAGGCGATCATGGCTTTCCACATCTCCCTATCCCTGGTGACTCTTAGCATGCTTTCTCCTGTTACATCATGCAACCCTTGTTCTGTTATCCACCTGATCAGGTCCTTCAAATATATTATCCGCTGCTTTCCTCTGTCTCTTTTTCTCCTCTATCTGGCCTGTTAGTAACAGGTTCTCCAAGACATCCTTCCTCATAGCATGTCCCAGGAACTTTAGTTGTCTCTTCCTGATGCCAAGTATTAATTTTCTTTTCGTCTCCATCCTTTCCAAAACCTTGTCATGCTTGGTCCATGATATCCGCAGCATCCTTCTGTAGAACCACATTTTAGCTGCTTCAAGTTTTTCCTTTATCTTCAAAGATATTGTCCAACATTCACTGCCATATTGAAGAACCAACATCACATAGCAATCCAGTACTCTCCAATTTCAGACAGTACTATAAAAGCCTGTGTAATTGGTTAATACACTTATCAAAACAATATAAAGATAATAGTTTAAAATAATTCTTGTAATGATGACAACTAGCTGTACATGTAGAAATTCTACAGAATTTTTATGACACTGATTTTTAGATTAAATTATAAACGTAAGTACTGTTTATTCTCTGCCAATACTGACACCAATTACTTATACATGCTTCTTTGCAATTTTAATTACTCATATGAAAATATTTTTGATCAGGTGAAGGAGAGGATGGGTCTGAAAGATAGATTTGCAAAAATATTTACAACAACACTTCTAAATATTCGTTTTTGATACATACTCAATGAAAATATACTCATTTTAAACTATACACTTAAATGTTCTAATAAAGTCTGCACAAATTGTAAATTATATTTCAATTAGTTATGAACATACATATAAATTATCTTTTAATAATATTATGTTTTGCATTTTTTGTGCCTAGTAGTAGTAGTTGTAGCACAGCTCTCCATGTCTTTTGTGACGACAGGGTTTTCTGCTTCTTACTTTTCTAGTTATTCTCTCTTTATACATACCTATTAATTTGTGTACAATACTACACCTCCCTGAACCAGAGAGGTAGTACATCCTTGTTTCTTTTGCTATCCTGATTATTTCTGCATTGTATTGTCCTTCCTCTTATCTTTCTTGTTTTCTCTTTAATAATGATCTTGGTCTTTCTTTATTTTTTTCTTCATATTCGTCTGTCTTTTCACTCTCTTCCATTCTCTTCTCTGTTCCACTTTTGTAACTTTCTGCCTCCTTTTCTTCCTGACCTTCCATTTCCACATCATTCAGCTTGTTTCTGCTTCTGAACTGATCTGCATGTGCCAGTATATGTTGTCCCTTTTTCTCAAGTTTAGCCGTGTTGTGTCCTTTTTGTATCAGGAAATTTGCGTCTTCTGAATTCACCTGTTTTTTTTTTTTTGTTGTTTTTTTTTTTTGTATATCATACCTTTTCTTTCATTGCAAAGGACATAGTTATGGGGGCTCTGATTTGTCTTCCCATTAATGCCGAAGGGCTCAGTGTTCTTACCGCATGTGTAATAAATCTGTAAGTCAGCAGTATTTTTGGTAAATATGCTTCTGTGTTTTCATTAACCAATGAGAATGCTTTTAATCATAATTTTCACTGTTTGTTCTATTAGATTTTGTGTGATATGGTGGTATCCTGTATGGGGTGCATTCAGTTTATTTTAACCATACAAATAAGTTCTCATTGCAAAATTTGGGTGCATTGTCTGTGACTATTGTTTGACATACTCCATTCCTTGAGAACATAGTTCATTCTATTTGCTTTATTGTGGTGCTTTTTCTGGCTTTTACTTTGACAACTTCTGGCCATCCTGAATATGAGTTCACTTATACTAAGAATAATCCCCTATCTCTATATGCATGATCTACATGAACTCTAGCCCATGGCTCTACTTCCTTGTGTCATGGGTGCATTTTTGTTTACTTGAAGTTTATTGATTTTGGGCATCTCTTAACATATTCCTTTACGTTTTTTGAATTATCCTGGCCACCAAGCTTGTAACTTTGGTTTGCTTTGCGTTGCTGTTATGCCACAATGTACGTCATCATGTACGTCTTTTAATATCTCCCTTCTCAGTATTTGTGGAGCTACTATTACATCTCCATTGCATATTATGCCATTTTTCTATGGTTTATGCTTTGTTTCCTTAAAGGGTGACTTTGCTATCGAACATATATTATTTTTTATTCTCTCTACTATTCTGCTTAATATTGGGTCTTGCTTTGTTTCTATTTTGAGTCTATTTAGAGAAAGAACATCCGTTTCCACACAGTGTATTATTTTATCTTCAGTATTTCCTTGATTTTCTTGTTTCATTCTTGAACTGAAATCTTGACAAAGCATCTACGTGAGGAATAGTGTTCTTTTTTATGTAGACTATGACAAAATCGAATGCCATGATTTTTATTGGCCATCTTAAAATCCTTGATGATCTGACTTTTGGTAATTCTTTTCTCGAGTTAAATATGAATTCTAATGGTTTGTGGCCCAATTTTAATAAGAATTTTTTCTATCAAAAAGTTTCATGCCCTTTCCATGCTCCATACAATTGCTAGCTATTCTTTTTCAATATTCGAGTTGTTCATTTCTGCTGACATTAATCTTCTTGATATGTACATGATTGGGTGTTCTTCTTATGGTGAAACAGCAGCAATCGCCTTTTCACTTGCATCAGTGGTTAACATTACTTCTTTCTGTGGATCAAAAATTTTTATTATTGGTTTGCTCCTCAGAATATTCTTTAGTGTTTCAAAAGCAATAGATTGATTTTACATCCAGACAAATTCATTGTTTTTGTTTATTTTTTGGAGGGGATGGGGTGCATAATTTTGCAAATGGCTCTATTATGTTGCTGGTATGTATTTACTGTTTCTTGGGATGTATTTACTATAAAAATTTGTGCTGATTTCCTTAAATTTTTCATCAATTTCTATATGACTGTATGCTGTGTTGTGATCTATTTTTGCAAAGTACTTCATTTTTGCTAATTTGTGGCTTGCAGTTTTGATATTTGGCAAAGGAAAAGAGTCTGGACATATCTTGTGATTTATCCCTGTCTTGTAATCACCGTATATCCTTAAATCTTTGTCAGCTTTCTTTATTGCTACTGTCGGTGATGCCCAATTACTACCACCTTGAGTTACTCTTTCTAGTCTGCCTTGTTGTATCATTTTGTTTCATTTGGCTATTAATAAAGGTAGGATATGAATTGGAACTTTTTGTTGACTCTATATACTTTGGGTGATAGTTTTCCTTTAGTTGAATGCTTGCTTTATAGCCTTTCAATAATCCTATTTCATTTCCCTCTGCTTCCATGGAATTGATTAATCTCACTGTATCCACTTTTAATATATCAATCTCTTACCATCTGTGATCTTTTTTGCATGTTACAAATGTAATGGGAATTATTTCAAAACACTTGTCTGTTTCAAAGTTGCCTTAAATTGTACCCCTTGTTTTTATGGTTGTTCCATCAAATTGTTTTAATTGTATGCTGTTTTTTTTTTAATTTAGGTTGTCCTAAATTTATTCAGAAATTTGTTGGTATCAATATAACTTCACTGCCTGTATTAACTTGCATGTTAAATACTTGGCCATTTATCCTTTTTTTTTCTCAACTTCTTTGCAGTGTATTCATTGTAAATATTTCAGCTTCTTTTTGAAGGGGGTTTGAACAGTTTTTATCTTTTCTATTTGCTTTTGGTATTTGCATACATTCTGAAAATCTTCTCATTTTTTGCAGTTTGAGCATATTTTTTACTAGAGCTGGTTATCTTTACTTGTCTCTCATGATTTTACTACAATAACTACATTTAATTATGGATTTGGTTGTGCTCGTCCTGTATGTCCCGAATTCTTCTTTTGGATGATTAATTTCTCTAATCAACTCTAACTGTTGCAAAAACTCGATGCTAGCTTCTAAACTCATTCTGTTACTCTGTAGATATTCTAGTAATTTTTGCTCATGGTTTTGGCCTTGAAAACCTTCAATTAGCCTAAAAAGAATTGGTAAATTTTCGTTTTAATTCCCGTCACTGTTCCCCTTCAAACTTATCCAAAATAGCATTATTTCCGTGCAAATGTATATGCTGAACTGAAATCAAGTGTCAATTAGTGAAGAAACTAACTTTTTTTTATCGAAATGTCCATAAAAAACGAACTATATCTCGTACTTTATCTCCCGTAATTCTCATGAAGTCATGTAATTAACTGCAGAATGACGGACTGCGTAAGGGTTGAAATTGGGCGTGTTTACATCCGCCTGTTTACTTCCGGTTAGGGAAGTAATGCGCTTGTTGTTTTCGGTACACAATTTCAGCAGAAAGTTGCGTGTTTTTTGGAAAAAAAGCGCATTACTTCCCTAACCGGAAGTAAACAGGCGGATGTAAACGGGCCAAATTTCGTTACCTCCCCACGCAGTCCGCCATTCTGTAGTCAATTACATGACTTCATGAGAGTTCCGGGAGAGAAAACGTGTGAGATATAGTTCGTTTTCTTAATGGACATTCAAAGCAAAAAAGGAAAGTTTCTTCACTAACTAACACTTGATTTGTGTTCGGCATATACATTTGCACAGAGATAATGCTATTTTGGATACATTTGAAGGGGAAAAGCGACGGGAATTAAAACGAAAATTTACCAAAGAATTAATTAATATTTTATAGTCATTTCCTGTGCTTTCAATTTTTTAAATTCACAATACTTGGCTCATTAAGTATTGCATAATGACTCATTTGGTGTTTGTTTGATTTCTATAAACTTGGTTTTTTCAGTGCTTACCAAACTTTTTTTTTATGTTCTTTTCTATAATTTCCACAATTTTTTCAAATGCCATTTCTTCTAATAACACATTGTTGAAATTTTCTTCACAGCTTTGCACCCAAATGTATGAAGAAGTAAATCGGTTATCTTGTTTTCTCTTTCGTTGGTCATTGTATCTCTTAATTTTTTATTCTTGTAAATGCAACAAAAATTCTTATCCATGTTTCTACGTGTTCTGGGTCATCCATCAAATTTAAGGATCCTATCGGCAATGCCATTGTTGTACTTTGCATTTCTTTGTGTGTAGTAGTAGTTGTAGCACAGCCCTTTATGTCCTTTGTGACAACAGGGTTTTCTGTTTCTTACTTCTTCGGTTATTTTTTATTTATACTTGCCTATTAATTTGTATACGATACTACAACCATAGCTTAGTCAGATTTAGTGAAAACATTTAAAACAGTGAATATTCATTAATGTCCTTTGGTGTAAAGATAAATGTCACACCTAGTAGAGGAACATATTGTTTCAGAATGCAAGGGCAAACTTATCATTATACTGTCAATCTTCATCCTGAAACAGAACAAAGGCAATATGGCACTCACTAGTAAAATAAATTTGGATAAATTTTATATGAATCAAACAAATTAATTTTAAATTTCATTAAATAATAAATAAATTCAAAACTTTAACTACAATTTTAAAAAATAAATAAATATCAGTTACAGTTAAATTTAAATATCGAATCTACTAAAAATAATTCTTTTACAAAATAATTCCCTATAAAACGTTTTCATCAAAATTAAGATTGATAAGATTTGTAGCGGACTAAAAAACAATTGGTTGAAAAATACGTTTTTCTTTCAACTTAAACTACCACACATTTTCCATGGTGCAAACATTTAACTCAAATCACAAAGTAGGTGTGAAGTTTTGTTCTCTACTACGTCCGCACGCTACGTCATAAATAGTGCATCAAAAATTAACAAAGCTAGCTGAAGGGAACTGATGGCCTGAGACAACACTCCCCACGGAATGTGCACGCATTCCGAAGGCCAGGTATAAAACTGATGACAATTCCCGTCAGCGACAGTAGATCCTCTGACTAACTACCCATACATACATGCGTCATGTCCCGTGTGTGCCCTAGCAATACGCACACACTTCACGCATACACACATTTCGGTCCGACGCGAACACACCAAGATTCGTGTATCAATAAATGTATTTTGCATTTGTTAAACTGTATTTTGTCCTTGTTTCAAACTGTTGCTTGTCTAAATTATATGAACTCATTAACTGTGTTCAACAGATCGAATTAAACTTTAATTAAAATAAGAAACAAGGTTAATTGCTCAGCAAGAGGTACGGATATTTAGATAGAGGATAGGTATATTTCAAACCGAGATTTATATTGAGGGTCGCCTATTCGATATGTTGCATGATTAGGATTCCTGAGTACCAAAGTTCGACTTTATATTGTCGTGACACTAAGAGCAGAAACAGAAAGTTACCTCCCTCACAGCTGAAAACATGAAAAAATAAGGACATATTTTGAGCTTTGTGTATTAGGCTCCGCGCAAAACTTCCGGTTGAAGTTGATTAAATACAATCCTAAATAAGTATATGCTAATAAGAAGTTAGTGCGCCTGTAATAATCAACAACTTAGTCGGAGCCTTTTTAAACTTCACTAACAATACAGATCCCTGTCTGAAAGAAAAAGGTGAAATGGAGATTCGACAAGTGACACACAGAGAAGACTTAGAGAAACGAACAGGTACAACTGGGAGTGGATACATTAAAGGCATCCCGGCTTCAACAACCGTTACCATTCCGCACACCTTTCTCGTCATTTTCACCCTTTTTACTTCTCTTCTCCGTTCAACCATCCTTTTCTTATTCACAGGACATATTTACCCAAACTTGAAACTAACATCTCTCAAACACACTTTAGAACTTTTACAAACTTTTACACTTACATACCAACCTTGTGCCATTTATGAACATTACTACTCTTTTGTACCATGCAAAACTGTAATAATGTTTATAGAAATTATTATTACGGTTTGTCGGAAATTTATGAAAAGATTTATTCACATAAAATTGCAAATTATTCCCTTTGCGGGCATCTTACAACGCCGATTAACAAAGCAACAGCGTACACGCTGTTCACACAAAAAAAAACAGAATTTTCATCTTACAAACGGCCGTTTTAACAATCGACTACCATTAAAAAGAAAATATACAAACGAGTAGTACTTCCTAATAATATGGACAGCACATACAACAAGTACAATAGGAGGTACTCACATTATAAACTGAATTTGAAGAACAAAGTTTATCACCATGGTGTGCAGCAAATCACTAGCTGCACGATAATATGACCTGATCAGTCTATCTGCCTGTTTGCAGGCTTATAAATTCTTTAGGCTGGAAGGGCTCAGGGAATCCGCTCTCAGCAGGGTTGGAAATCCACCTCCACATGCCAAGCCGGCTAGATTCAAAGAGGGCGCATTTTCGCGCCGGAATTTGTGACGTCAGCCCAAAGGTGCTCGTATCGCTTTTCATTCAAATTAATGGCAGTTTCGTATGTATATAAACAGGCCCAAAACTAAATTCAGTAATAGTGTAAGTTACAATATAAGAACCAAAACACAAATATGTACAAGTGGTTACATAGTTGTTGATACATAAAAATTCCAACAGGTTTTGTAACTTCCTGTTTCCACTCTTAGTGACACTACAATATGAATATAAACTCTAAAAAGTTCTTTTTTAAGGTATTTTCGGAAAGGTAAACAAACTTAACGTATTTGACGGCATATAAAGTGCACTTTTTTCTTACTAAAAATATGTTTTAAAATTTGCCTGCATCTTATATGCCATACGATCGATTTTTATTTTGTTTTCTTACCTTTGGATATAATAAAGGCTTGTGTTTTTAGGACTTGTAGGAATGAACCAAAATGACCTCAGGTCAGATACTACTACCATGCAGAGAATACATTGTTTCTTTTACCCTCTCTGTCTCTAAATAACTCCCAAGAACTAAGATACCCAAATCTATTCCCTTTTCTTTCTCTGCTACTATTTCTCTTTCCCCTACTCTCTCTATCTCCCTGACCCATGCTTGACCTAAAGGATTGGCCAGTCCCTCTCTGGCTTCTAAGCAGGCAACATGTGTTCTGTTGCCAGCAGACACTTAACACGAAGGTATGTAAAAATAAAAAATAAAATATTCCTCTCAACGCTAATATTTGTATCCACTTCTTTGTCAATTATACCCACAAAGATACCAAAAATATTACAATGGTGACCCCGACAAAAAGGACATTACAACCTCAAGAAACGAACTAATTTTACCAGGACTGAAAGGAAAGAAACACATTTTGGAGTCTTCAGGAAAATATACAAGTAGCAGTTAATTTCACGTCACAAACGTTTTTAAAGAGAACCTTTGACGTAAGTAAAACAAACTACATTTTTTTTCCACCCTTCTTCATACAAAAAAAAAATACTTGAATATATATATTTTTACATACAAAAAAAATGGAAGAAGCCTCCTTACAACAAATTACAATAAAAACGCCGGAATTCATGGAAACGGCAGTGAATGGCTGGTTTTCCATTCTGGAAGCCCAATTCCATCTGCGGAATATTACAAATTCAACAACAAAATTTTATACGGTTATATCATCTCTGCCTGCAGAAGTGGTAGCTAAAATACCATATCACATTTTAGACGCAAAGAACTATGAGGAACTAAAATGCTCCTTAATTGAGGCTAATGAAAGAACAAAGCCTGAGTTGCTAGACAAGTTAATGTCTACCAACACAATTACAGGCCGTCCATCTGCATACCTTCAAGAGATGCTTTCTATAGCTAAAAGGATAGGTGTCGGCGAAGAAATTGTTCTTCACAAATTTCTACAGGCATTACCCGCAACAATTTCCCCCGTCATTGCCTCCCAAAAAGAACTAAATTCATCCCAAATAGGAAAACTAGCGGACGAATTAATGCCCTTATTAAATAACATGAACGGAACAGCAACAGCATTCTCCACTCAGCAGCACACAGAAAGGAATAAAAACGTCCGTATACCGATAGGAATAGAACCCTACTTCCCAGACCAAAAAACTAAAATATGCAGAGCACACCTCTACTTTGCCGAGCAAGCAAGAACTTGCAAACCGTGGTGTAAATGGCCAAAGAAGCAGAACATCAAAATTTTACCAAGCTCGCGTTCACCCACACCACCACCAACAGCCTCGGAAAACTAGTAGCGCGAACCATGTCTGTCCCCTTGAGTTCGCCGCTACTACAAATCAAAGCACGATTAGGGACAACCGTATTACAATTTATAGTAGACACTGGTGCAAGCCTCTCAATAATACCGGCGTCCGCGTTAAAAGGCGTGACGTTATACCCAACACCAGTATCACTCACCACTGCCAACGGAGAGAAAATACAATGCCACGGCCAAGCTAACCTGGAGATTGCAATACCGAGCTTAAGAAGAACCTTTTCCTGGACATTCGTGGTCGCTGATATCACCAATCCCCTCCTCGGAATTGAATTTCTAAATAACTTTGGCCTCACTATCGACTGCAAAAACAGGACAATTTATTACCCAGCAACAACCACTAAAAAGAAGTTGTTAGTAAACACTACTGCTCCTGTAAATGTGGTCATAAACGAAGCAAATATACCCACATTTATAAAAAATAGCTTAGATAAATACCCAGAAATTATCTCTCTTCACACCAACAAAAACAATACCTACTGCGGTGTTTACCACAGAATCGACACAGGTAGTCACTCACCAGTTTTTCCTAAATCCAGAGAACTGTCTGCTGAAAAGCTGACTGCTACAAAAGAAGAATTTAAGAGACTAATAAATGAAGGAGTAATAACCCCTTCAGACAGCGAATGGTCAAGCCCACTACATCTAGTACCTAAACAGAGTGGAGGATATCGCTGCTGTGGAGACTACCGCGCCTTAAACAGTATCACTAAAAGTGATAGATACTCCATCCCTAATATTAATTCTTTTACTGCTAAACTCGCTGATAAACAGCGATTTTCAAAAATTGATTTAATTTCAGCCTATCATCAAATCAAGATGCACCCCAATGATATTCCAAAAACTGTAATTATTTCACCAATGGGACTTTATCAATATGAATTTATGCCGTTTGGATTAAAGAATTCTTCGGCTACTTTTCAAAGATATATGGACAGAATCTTTCGAGATACCGACTGTGTCTTCGTATATATCGATGATATCCTCATCTTCAGCGATGACGAACAATCTCATAAAAAAGATATTGACACAGTGTTTCGAATTCTACAAGAAAACAACCTAAAAATATCACTCTCCAAATCGATTTTCAACGTAACAGCCCTTGACTTCTTAGGCTTTAGAATTAACTCAAAGGGAATTACACCAACTGCAAATAAAGTAAAAGAAATAGAATCTTTTCCGTGTCCTAAAGATGCTAAAAGCCTATGCAGATTTCTTGGTATGGTAGGATTTTACAGAAAATTAATACCAGGATTCGCAAAGTTAGTTTTTTTCCTTTATCTGAGAGAATGCGACTAACACCGAAAGGATTCATCACCTTGAATACATTAGAAAAAGAATCCTTCTCTACCATGACTAAAATATTGGGTAAGCTAACGGAATTACCCCATCCTCAACCAAGTTGTACACAATATCAACTGGTCACGGACAGCAGCAAATATGCAGTAGGTGCTGCCTTACATCAAGTCGTTAATGGAAACCCTATACCAATAGGATTTTTCTCGAAGAAACTAACAGCAACACAGACAAGATATTCCACTTTTGATCGTGAACTTTTAGCAGCGTATTTGGCTGTATTACATTTTCGCCACCTCATAGAAAGTCGCGAAGTATTACTTCTAACAGACCACAAGCCAATATGCGGCGCATTTCACAGCCTAAAACCAGTAAAATCGGATAGGCAACAAAGACAACTAGCCATAATCACAGAATTAATCTCAGATATTGCCCATGTGAAGGGTGATCAAAATGTAGTAGCAGATTGTCTATCACGCCCAACATTTGCTGTACAGATCGATATGTACGACCTCCCAGCACTTGCAGATGCCCAAACAGCAGATACTGAAATACAGTCCTTCCCAGAATTAAAAAATATACAATATCCGGAAAAGACCAATTTGTGTTGTGTGATACATCAACGTCATACCCCAGACCTTTTGTACCATGCACACTAAGAAAATCCATCTTCGACAGTTTGCATTCAGTGTCACACCCAGGTATAAAATCATCTATAAAAATGATTAAGGCTAGGTTTTACTGGCCTAACAGGGATAAAACCATCAAAGAATTATGTGCATCATGCACATCTTGCCAACAGACAAAAATATATAGACACACAAAATCACCAGTACAAACATTGGAAATACCGTCATCAAGATTCCATACTGTACACATCGACATAATTGGACCTCTACCGCCAGCAAAATGTTCCAACAATCCCTACATTAATCCATGTTGATATATTTTAACATGCATAGATCGAACCAGTCGATGGATAGAAGCGCAACCCATAGCAGATATTGCGGCACAAACTGTTGCAGAAGCGTTTGTAAATACGTGGATTACTCGTTTTGGTGTCCCACTTCATGTCATAACAGACAGAGGTACACAATTTGAAAGTGAATTATTCATGGAATTATCAAAAATTATCGGATTCTATAGGCTAAGAACAACGTCATATCATCCACAATGCAACGGACTTATAGAAAGAGCTCACAGAACCATCAAAGCAGCTATAATGGCCCGAAAAGAATCTTGGATTTCAGCCCTACCAATTGTTCTCTTGGGAATTCGAAGTATGCCCAACTGCTCTAATTTTTCCCCTTTTTATGCGGTCACAGGTGCAAAAATGTTATTGCCACACCTAATGATAGATTCAGAAAACCCAGAAACAGTCACACAAGATTTTACTAGAGAACTACATAAAACCATGGCAAAATTTGACTTGACTGACTTTTCAAACAGAGAAAAATCAACACAAAAATCTTACGTACCAAATCAACTGCAAACCTGTAAAAAAGTTTGGATTAGGATAGACCGCGTTCGAAAACCGCTAGAAGCACCCTATTCAGGTCCTTACACTGTACTCGAACGAACACCAAAATATTTCCTTATAGAAACTAACCCAAACACGCATACACAAGTTTCAATAGACCGTTTAAAACCTTACATTGAAAACAAGCAAAAATGTACACAAAATACAACTACCAACAAAAATAAAAAGCCTGATATTTTACCTCCTGAAGAAGTACAGGAACATAAAATAAAGACAACAAACTCTGGTAGGAGAGTCAAATGGAAAAAAGATAATGAATACTTTTATTATTACTAAAAAAAAAAAAAAACACTCCGTTATCTGGTAGGAGAGTATTGTAGGAATGAACCAAAATGACCTCAGGTCAGATACTACTACCATGCAGAGAATACATTGTTTCTTTTACCCTCTCTGTCTCTAAATAACTCCCAAGAACTAAGATACCCAAATCTATTCCCTTTTCTTTCTCTGCTACTGTTTCTCTTTCCCCTACTCTCTCTATCTCCCTGACCCATGCTTGACCTAAAGGATTGGCCAGTCCCTCTCTGGCTTCTAAGCAGGCAACATGTGTTCTGTTGCCAGCAGACACTTAACACGAAGGTATGTAAAAATAAAAAAAATAAAATATTCCTCTCAACGCTAATATTTGTATCCACTTCTTTGTCAATTATACCCACAAAGATACCAAAAATATTACAGACTCTACTCACAGACAAAAAATACTATTATATTTTGAGCATATATTAAGTTTGTAAATAAATATCAAATGCGACAATTTTTACATCGCACCTTAGTGACAATTTAACCATAACACGTAATGTTTTTAAAGATTTTGAACAAGCTAAACACAAAAGAGGACCTAGTTTTAATTTAAAAATAACCAGCGTTGATTGGTTAGTAAATCTGAATATTTCAAAAATACCTATGCACACGTGTCTCACATTGCGCCAATTTTTGTGGGGTCTATCATGTGATTAAAAAGTGCATAAATTATTTAGTACGAAACTAAATCTTCAGTGAGAAATCCGAATTTGGAAGACGCAGGCTTCATGAACTTTTCCTGAACAATTCAAAACTTCAAGAATACCACTCGTAACATTGATGCAAGAATAAATTTTTTTTCACTCAAACAATCGTCAATAAACCTCAACACGAAAGTTTAAAAGTTAAGTAATTTTTAACATTGACAGAAACTTTTGTTGTGGAACCGATATCAGGTGAGCGTATTGACTGCGAGAATTTTTGTATGTGTGAAAACAACAAAGACAATGAGGAGATGGAGACAGGAATGTTAAGTTTCAATATCAATTTTATTGTGGTAAAATCGACGAAAAGACAGCATGAAAAATTGGAATAAGGCTGGAAAGTCGACAGCAGTTGGCAGGATCAGCTCAAGCTGAAACGCTGTCGTCGGTCGGCGGGTACTTCGTCAACGTCTAGCATGAATGAATTAGGCTGGAATGTCGTCAAGGATGACGTCGGTGTGTGACATGAACAGCACAGGTTGTAACGTCGTTTTCGGTCGGCAAGAGCCGCCATTGCCCACAGGAACCATTACTTCCGTCTATTCCGGAGACAGCCAACTGATCACAATAGGCGCCTGTTCACATCTGCTCGCAGTGAGTGCAAGAGAACCCTAAATGACGCCAAACAGTTGTTTGCTGAGAGAATGCGACAGCACATAGCTGACCGCAAGTTCGGCTCCAAGGACTATTGGAGGATTTGTAAACGAGTGCTCAACAATAGGAAATCCTCAATACCTCCTTTAATCCATGGATTTGATGTTCTCACGTCATCTGCGGAGAAAGCTGAGTGCTTTGCCCGCAGATTCTCATCCAACTCCACATTCGACTCGTCCGGAGTGCACCCACCCGACTTCCCTATTAGAAGTGAGGCCAAACTGCACGACGTATATATTACCCCGACAATAGTATCCAGAGTAATTTCAAAACTCGACCCCCATAAGGCGTGTGGAGACGATGGAATCCCAGTGATAGTCCTTAAGAGGTGTGCCCCTGAACTTTCCCCTGTCCTCTCTAAACTGTTTAACTACTGCCTTTCTGCTTCCTGCTTTCCTGCATGCTGGAAATTCTCCTCAGTCGTTCCTGTCTTTAAGAACTGTGGTGAACCCTCGGACCCATCCAACTATCGCCCTATCAGTCTTCTACCAATATTCGGGAAAGTGTTCGAGGCTATAATCAATGCTGAAATAGTTCATCATCTCACCGCCCACAAACTGTTCTCCGACAGGCAATATGGATTCCGATTTGACAGGTCTACAGCCGACCTGCTAACAACTGTAACGGAGTACATGCTACAGGCCCTTGATGAGTCTGACGAGGCTCGCGCGGTTGCTCTGGATATCTCCAAGGCTTTCGACAGGGTTTGGCACCCTGGCCTCCTATGCAAACTACGCGGTTATGGTATTACCGGTCGCCTGCTTGACCTAATCCAATCTTTCTTAAATAACCGCAAAATGAAGGTCGTTCTGAATGGGCGTGCCTCTTCGTCCTACAGCACGAATGCTGGTGTCCCACAAGGCTCTATCCTTGGCCCAACGCTCTTCCTTATTTTCATCAACGACCTCCCAGATGAGATCAAGTCCCAAGTAGGCATCTACGCAGATGACACTACAATATACTCCCGCTCCAGTAAGAAACCTGTCGTGGTGGACAGACATAATCTCGCTGCTGACCTTGAACGGGATCTACACTCTGTGGTGAACTGGGGCAAGAAGTGGCTTGTCAACTTCAATTCCTCTAAGACCAAGCTGTTGTCTGTCAACCATTACAGGCAACCTCTTCTGCCTCCCATAAGCATGGACCAGATGATTCTCCCGGAGAGTAATACACTACGCCTCCTCGGACTTACCCTGTCCTCAGACCTCAAATGGAAGCACTATATTGAATCCATAGCAAAATCTACTGCTAAGAAGATTGGGTCACTATGTCGATCCAGGATGTTTTTTCCACCTGAATCCATCCTGCATATATACAAGTCAACCATCCGTCCGTGCATGGAGTACTGCTGCCATTTATGGTCAGGTGCCCCTGCCGTTCTCCTCAGTGTTCTTGACAAGTTCCAAAGGAGAGTCTGTAATGTGATAGGTACTGATCTGGCGACTCGTCTGCAGCCACTTTCCCATCGTCGAAATGTGGCCTCCCTCTGTCTCTTCTATAAATACTTTCATGGCTTCTGCTCGGATGAGCTTAAGTCACTGATGCCTCCTCAACAGGTGTTTACCCGTTCAACCAGACTGGCAACTGGGTCCCACCCATTCACAGTCAGGTTAGCCAAACGCAGACGACAATTCTACTCCTGCAGCTTCCTCTCTCGCACTTCCCGCCTGTGGAACTCACTCCCGTATTCTTGCTTTCCTGACGGCTACGACCTCCAGAAATTTAAAAGCAAAGTTAATACTCACCTACTAACCACTGGACTCTAGCTCTCTCCCCTCCCCTGTATAATCTTCACGTTCTCTCCGCCCATGTATCTGTCATTGCACCTGCTTTCTCAGCTTTCTATTGTTCCTTTCTAACTAGCTTGTACTCCTCACTCTTTTCTAATTAATCTTTCTACATTTATGTAACCCCCTGCACATCAGTGGCGTTTCTGCCTTGCTCGGGGTGAAATGATTAAAAAAAAAAAAAAAAAGAAAGTCATCAGCGTCTGGTATGAAATGCACAGGCTAGAAAGTTGTTAGCATCTGACAAGATTAACACAGGCTGGAACGTCGTCGGCGGGTAGAAAACGTCGCATGTACGCCTCAAGAGGTAAAGTCGCCGTGGTCGGCAAGAACAACACAGGGTTGAATGTTGAGGTCGAGTACCAGCTGCAATTGAACGTAGTCTGACAAGAACAGGCTCGGTTGCGGCCTAACACGTGTACATACCCAGGCAGGTGAGCGAGCTAGCACGTGTGCGCTGCGGCCGTGGCTGGCTCGTTGTTTTCCTTCCTTGCAGGATACGACCGCGGTTTAAACGAGATCACTGGGACCTAGCACGTGCAATCGGACTTGAACAGTCGTCGTTTCCTTTGCTGGATCAATCGTGGGTAACGGGATCTCAAGCGGATTAGACTGTTCCACCTCCGAAGGAGTCAAACCTAAAGCGGGACCGGCTGCTAACTAAAACGTAATACACTCCAGGAACCAACCACGGGTAGCGGGATCGCAAACGAAGCGTACGCTTAGCTGGAGGTGGCCGGAGAGCTGAAAGTTAGCATTTGGGAAAAGATACCACACTTTGGTCCAATTGGCTAAAGGGCGGGGGGGGTGGTAAAGGTTTGGTTGTCTCTAGTCTTAATCTGTACCTAACTAGTCTCTTCTGCTGTTCCATTCATATTGACAATATCTCTTTCACCATAACGCATACACATGTGGCTTTCACAATACAATCACACACACAAAAAAAAAACACTTATACAGTTTAAACCGTACGGTGAAATTTTATTTACACAAAGGTGGAGGATGGAATTATAATAAAACCACATTATAATTTGTATAATGAAATATATATATATATATATTATAGTCATCCGCAGACAGATCCGCCCCGTTTCACCACAACCCATCAGTACGGCTAGACTCCGATTGCTTTTAACCCAGGACTAGCTAAGTTCAAGGTCAAAATGTACAATTTGAAAGGATCTTAACCTAACTTAAACACAGGCTGGGATGACTAAGTTTCAGTTAGAGGACCAAAATCCTCTTTCCTAAATAACATCCAACAACCACTCCAGGTCAGCACCTCTCATAAAGCACCAGGCGCGAAACACTCACCCACCTTTCATTCCGATAAAGAGTCACACCCTTTCCGCTCGATCTGGTGCAAGCTATCAGTTGAGAAGAGGAACTTTGATCCTACTTCCCGGGCCGTGGAAAGCCCATTTTGGTGAGAATAACGCTGATAATAAGGGATAGGCAGTCAGCAATATCTCCTAGTTGCTGATTTTTGCATACGAGGTCAAAGTCGCCCCCCACTTTTTTTTATTAATTATAACGAGCAGGAGCAGTAAGCTGCGGCACTTTCATCTCACCAAAATTCAACATTTGAAGTTTCAACACAAACAGACCTGCACATGAATATTCTTCAACCAAACATAATTTCATACATCAATTTTGCATTAGACAACACTCGAGACCTTTCAGCTTATTTACAACACAAATAGGGAATATTCTATTTCAGCTACAAGCTACAACTAAAATTTTTAGTTGTAAAAAGTAGATAATATTTAATATTTAGATATGTAAATCCTTCGTTTACAAAATTTGTTGAAAAACAGTTAAATATTATTGGTCTATAATAACAACAACAAATCTGCACAACGAACATTCATTTGCTGACTAAATTACTCAATTCAGAACTTTGAAATTCATGTTCATTAATCAGCATTTTCTTCAGACAATCAAGCTTGTTTTATTTATTGAACCAATTTTGTCATTGCAATATCCTTCCTAAATATCTGTCCAATATTTCAAAGTTTTTGTGCCTTACAAACAAAAATTAAATGTTTGTGGAGTAATTTCACGCAGCCGACACAAAATTCTTTCTCAGTAAAATAAATTTAACTTGAATATTCCTAACTCTACAACATGTTCTTTCTTTTTTCTTTTTTTTTTCCTATTATTTTTTGTTTAATTGTAATCATGGCTTGTTTAACCAAAATCATACCTCATCTGTATCATTTACTAATAATTTTACTAATTACTAATTTTTTCTTTATCTGCCCTGGTGAAATTGGGAGCCGAATTCAAATTGCAGTTGAATTCCATGCATTCACTTACGCACAAATACCCTCGGGAAAGGTATTAATCCATCTCTTCCCTCTAGATATGGGTTAAATAATAGGACAGATTGGGTTCTATAGCATTGGCTGGAAATCAGTCTACCGCAGAAAGCAATGACAACCTACTGAGGGATAATCTTCTGCCCAGTCAGTCATGTCTCTTTCGAGACATGATCGCCCAAAGCGTGTATCACATATGGCACTTAACTGACTGACGCAACCGTGCGTCGAATACAGTAAGTAGATACGACTATATATGTAGAAAATATCAAAGTTTTTTATTCACAAAATAACCCTTAAACAGGTTAAACGGTTATTTCATGTCCGTAAAAAGTGTAAAATCGACAAATGGTCTATTTCTGTCAGATATTTCCAGAGTTTAGGAATCTGCTGTTTTTGAAAAAGAAATTCACAAATCAATTCCTCGGAAAGTAGCAGACCTCTAAAATTAGTTTCTAACTCTGTTATGGTTATGTATTCGATATATATTTATAGTTAGGGTTTCCTTGTATCCCATAAGACCAGACTTTTAGGAAAATCTTTAAGAAGGGTATTTTGTTGTTGTTGTTGTTGTTTTTTTGTTTTTGTTTTTTTGTTTTTTTACAGTTTGTGCCGAAAATGTAGATTATTGTATTATACAAAGATGAATTATGTCAAATTAAAGACTTCAAAAGGATTAAGTAAGCCAATGTTTAATGGAAAAAATTAATTGATAGCGCTTCATATTTTAATTATTTAAATAATTAAATCCCTATGGTGACATTTACTAGTTTGTTAACTTTTATCATCTGAACAAGTGCATATTTTTTTAATAAATTTACATCGATTAGTTGCCCTTGCTTTTAATTTGTACTAAAAACTTTATTTTAATGTTATGCTTATCAGTTCAATTAAATTGATTTAATTTCTTTTTAATTTATAAATAAATTCAAATAAATTTGAATATATATATACCAAACATATTTTAAAACAAATCAATTAAAAAATGAAATTAAATAACAAATAAATTAAAATAACGAAAGACATAAGTAAAATTTTACTTACATAGCCAGTAGTACAATAATATTATAGATCCTTTATCTCAAAATGACACTAAGGAAAGTGCAAAAGACATTGATCAAAATATAGTTACAAAAACAAAAAAGATGAGGATACCACTATGAATATTTTTTTTTATAATCATATCGCCCCAAGAAAGGAATTTTACTACCACTGTTTTGCAGGGTGGATTGCATAGGAGGAAAGTTATGAGAAAGAGTGACAGGTTATAGTGGGTGTCAGGAAGTGGGTAAGAGAAGGATGAGAATACTGATGAGAGTGGAGTGGAGCATGAGAGAGAAAGGATGCAGGTTAGTGAGACAGGAGATGACTATTGACTTTACATTTAAATTCTTGGAGATTGTAACTGTTGGGAAAGCAAAAAAATGAAGGGAATTTGACAGGCGGGAAGTGAGAGAAAAGAAGCTGATGGAGTAGAATTTGCGTTTACAATTTATTGGTTTCACAGTAAAAGGGTGGGACTTAGTTGCTAATCTTGTGGCTCGAGTAAATTTATATATATAATTTATATATCATGAAATAATGATAATGCTTCATCTTGGACAACATTATTTAATAGGACATGACATTTTATCAATCAGCAGTATATTAAAAAAAAAATCAGGATGTCAAAAATGCTTTTCCCACCAAATCCACAAATTTCAAATAATGTTGAACAGAATTTTAGTCTAGATGAACAAATGAAGAATACTTATTCCTCATCTTGAAAGCAAAACCACATGCAGCATAAAAATAATGCACATAAACTCATACATGCTACTTCATCTAAAAGACTAAAATTATTGACATCGTAATGCAGTAAGCTGCTCTGAACAATACAATCACGTAATCTTAAACTCCCAAGAACATGACTCAGTGCAAAACCTATGAATAGATCTGACAGATTTATATGGTACAACTTTAAAGATTGCTTCCACGATTGTGTATATTGATTTTTGGGTACAGACTGTAGCTTTGATTAAAATAAAAGTCAACTCCATTGTAGTCACAGATAATGGTTTACGAATTCTATCTACTGGTTCCACAAAATGGTTTTATGTCAAGTCAAGAATGTAGAAATTTTTATATGGGTGTGCTTTTCATTTTCTTTACATGCTTTTATAGTCATGTGTTCATTGAACTTAGATTTCAGTAAGCAACTTCAAAGTCAAGGTTATCATAAACCAAACAGTGATTTATAAAATGGCTTTATGCACTATTGAGTTAAGAAGAGGTTCTTTTGCTAGTCACGTTGCAACAAATGTATTTGGTTCAAGTTTGAGCCAGTGTACAAACATTTTAGCAAGTCTTCTACATAACAGGATTCTTTGGTCATTTAATGGATATGCTTGTAAAATCGTCATAGCAAATATATAAATACTTTGTCTGGTAAATTACTTAATATGGCTCACAATTAACAAATTCAAAATCTGTTCAAGATTACCTATATCAATATTCTACTTAGGATTTCAGAAATGCATGAGTCCTTGTATCCTTGACGTAAAAGACAAAAGAGTAAGAAAAAACTTCACACTTGTTAATTATTTAGCCAGATATCTATGATAAATAGCTGCTAAACTTTTGTTAGTTATGACACATAAAAGCTAATAAAATCTGTTATTTCTGCCGAGAGGAAAAAAAGTTTTTTTCCGTGCAAATATGAGATATTTCAAATTTGAATCTGAAATGTTTTAATGATAAAATGTGAAAATGATTAGCTCAAGATGGAGGACAAGAAAACTGACACATTCTGTAATATTTATATCACGGGATTATCAAAAGATTTTCAGGTCTGCAGCCCATAGAACACCAGGGCAATATTCAGAAGCAGCTTGTCTTTACAAATAAATCTTTTCTGAATTAAGCTTAAGAAAGAATATGACCAAGAACTGTCTGTATTCCATCTTTTGTTTGTTTTGTTTGTTTGTTTCAAGGTTTAACGACCTATCAATCCTTATGGGATCATTTAAGGTCATAACCAATGATTTTTGGGTAAGGTTATTTTATTTTTATAACATTTTTCTTTTTGAGTATCAAGATTCATTGGGATTTGTTTTGAAGAGTAGGGTCTCCAAGTCCTACCCTTGTTATTTAACCCATAACTGGAGGGAAGGGACGGATTAATACCTTTCCCAAGGGTACCAGTGCTTGTGAATGCAGGGTATTCAACTGGAATTCGAACTCTGCTCACCGATTTCTCTTTCCGAGCCAATATCCACTGCACCACAACGCACATCCGTCACTAAACGCTTACAGCACATGGTATTCCCAAATGGTCACCCATCTAAGTACTGACCAAGCTCAACGTTGCTTAACTTCGGTGATCGAGCGAGAACCTGTGTATTCAACGTGATAGGCCGTAAGCCTATTTCATTTTTGTAGTTGTGGTAAAGAGTACAAAAGTGAAACTAGTCTCTTCCTAAAAGTTAAGCTGGAGGAACATTGAAAATTAAAAATGATGTATGAGACAATAAAACCAGGCTTGGACGATCATTTATAGAAGGAAAATTGTAGTCCCCAACCCCGATGGAATGGAGTAAGAATACTAGACAGAGAAGAACACTGGCGACAAACTGACAGAATTAGTGCATATACTAGGCTATGAGTGCCTCCTCAGTAGGATTAACATAGAAACGAATACAATACGAGAGCTATTAATAAACAATGAAAGATAAATCACAGCAAGGCTTCAGTAGCAACATTAATAAAAGAGAAACCTTAGTGAACGCAGTTAAGCATGACAAGCAGCAGCAGACAGTGAAAAGTGAGGAATTTTTAAACTCAAGACTTTGTTGTAGAGGGCCGAGGTAAGGTAAAGTTCTCGACCCTGTAAATTTTTATGTGTGAAAGCAGCAAAGACAATGAGGAAACGGAGGTGAAGTTTGAGTTTCAATGTCAATTTTATTGTGATAAAATCGAGGAGGTAACAGTGGGAAATCAGAAAAAGCTGGGACGTTGGCAGCAGTTGGGAGAATTCAGCTCAGGCTGGAACGTTATCGTCGGGAACGTCGTCAGCGTCTGGTATGAAAGGCACAGGCTGGGAAGTCATCAACGTCTGGGAGGGTCGACACTGACAACGTTCCTTCCGACCGACGATGGCATTCCAGCCTGTGTCTGGCGTGAAACAGTTTAGGCTGGAATGTCTGTCATCAGGCACGTCCTCAGCAAGTGGCATGAAAGGCACAGGATGGAACGTTGTCGGCCAGCAGAAATGTCGCATGTACGGCTCAGGCTTAAAGTTGTCGTTGGAAGGCTGGAACGGCGCAAGCGGGAAAGTCATCGGTCGGCAGGAACAGCGCAGGCTGGAATGTTGAGGTCGAGTCTCAGTTTCAATAGAACGTAGTCTGAGGAGGACAAGTTCGGCTGCGGCCTAGCACATGTACACACCCAGGCAGATGGGCGAGCTAGCACGCGTGTGCTTCGGCCATGAGATAGCTCATGTTTTGCTTCCTTTGCAGGATTCGGCTGCAGTTAAACGGGATCGCTGCGAGCGATCGTGGCTTTTGCACATGCTACGTGGAAAAACTACGGCAATTGGACTTGAACAGTCTTGGTCTCCTTTGCTGGGTTGACTGTGGGTAACGGGATCTCAAGCGAACTAAACCATTCCACCTCCAAAGCAGAGTCAAACCTAAAGCGAGACCAGCTGCTAAATAAAACATAATGCACTCCAGAAATCAAACTGTAGGTAGCGGGATCACAAACGAAGGGCACGCCTAGCTGGAGGTGGCCGGAGAGCAAAAAGTAAGTATTTGAGAAAGGATACTACACTTTAATTCTATCCTCTGGGCCCTGGAAAGATTATTTACCCATCCTCCCCTACCGAGGCGAGATGTGACACAAAATCGGTTTTTAAAATGGGGGCCCTGGGCGCGAACGCTTGAGTTACTGGTCAAAGATTACCCAGCCCCTGCCTACGTGGTAACTGGGTACAAAGCTAGTCTTAGCTAGTCAATGCTTGTCAAAGGTGGTCATTGCTTTCAAACCTCTTCACTCGCCACCAGGTGACGAGTGCTGCAGGCAGCTAGCGAGCAGGACGTGAGTATCTGCTATTGTGGGTGCGAGGTCAAGGTCGCCCTTTTTGTTAAAAGACATAACAAGTAGGAGCAGTAGGTTGCGACATCTTTGCCAAATCAGGCTGAAAACAATGGTTCTCATTTGATCACTGAAGTTAAGCAATCAAGCATGGTCAATATTTAGATGGGAGGCAGCTTGAGAACATTAGGTAATGTAAGCAACCTCATGCAATCCAAAATATGTTACAGCTTTACATAACCAACAAAGAGTTGATAAGATGTAAAATAACTGAAAACAATCAATCAATCTAGACTCAAGATTGTCCCACAGTACAATAGCCTAAGTGGATTAAAGCAATGGTTCAAATATAAACAGAAGTTTCCAATATAAGTAAAGATAAAATCTCCAATCAGCTATACATCATGATAGTAATAATGTCATAATCTAAATATAACAAATGTAATATATATCTATGTTTAAAGAATGTAGATCTATCATGTAATATCTATGTGAATGCTGGACAATTTCCTTACAGATAAAGAAGAGACCGAGATGCTGTTCTATCAACGGATGTTTGGAACACAATGAAGAAGTTTTAAAGAAAATGGTAACTAGCAGAATATAAGACATTTATACTTAAACTTTGAAAGGTTTGAAATGTCTGAGATACATTTTGAGGAAAAAGGGCTCGGAAAATTGAACACTCACATGATATATTGAATGAAGAAGAGGCACAGGGAAACAATGACTAATCTACCTACTGAGTTTAGATGAAAAGATGACAAATCAAGGACAAAAAATGATGGTAAAGAGTCATACATCACTTAGAACTACAAGGAAATGGAGGGTGTGGAGAACTATGATCACCCACATCTTGAAGGTATGTGGTAAATAAAAGAAAAAAATCAAGATTTATATTTTTTGTGTTTTACAGTTTTCTACATCATCAGAAGAATCTACATCAGAGAGATGGAAAATTCATTGGTGTAGACGCTTCTGTGGATATAGAAATTATTCTTTGGTGATGTTTAAATCATAATTTTATAATAAGAATACAAGCATGTTCGAAATTCTCTTCCAACTCCACACTTGACTTGTCTGAAGTACCCACACTCATTTTCCCACCTAAAACAGAGGCTCAATTGAGTGATATATGCATAGCACCATCTCTTGTCCTGGACATAATTTCTAAATCAGACTCCCAGGCAAACAGAGGTGATGGAATCCCAATCATTGTCCTAAAGAAATGTGCCCCTGAGAATCTCTAAACTCTCCAATTATTGCTTTCAGCTACCTGTTTGCTGAAAGTTCTTATCTGTAATTTCTGTTTTTTAAAAATTCTGGTGAACCCTCTGACCCCTCTAACTATCACTCTAACACATCACTCAATAAGTCCCGGGCCTGACATATAGATGGCTCCACTAATAAAAAATCCATATGATTTTTATAAAGTACTAACCTTCAAATTGCACGTGACAAAATTTGGGCCCAATCGGATTACAAATTACAGTTATTTAAGTGAAGCTACTGTTGTAAATTTTCAAAACAATGGAAAATTCTGAATTTTATGTGTTGATAAATTAAACAGTATGTTTTTCTGCTGAAAAAATACTGTTCAAGCAAAGTAATGGCTTGATAAGTGTTATTCAGACTCTGCTCCGTTGGATACAACGGTTAAGCGGTGATGTGCTGACTTTAAACATGGTCATACAGACGCAAATAATGCTGAACACTCAGGTCGCTCAAAATCAGCATTTGCCCCAAGAAACACCAAAAAAATCCACAAACTCTTTTTCGCCGATCAAAAATTGAAGTTGTGTAAGATAGCAAAGAAGTTGGACATATCAGAAGACAGTGTATTCACTATTTTGCATGAACATTTATCATTGACAAAGCTGTGTTCAAAGTGGGTGCCGCGTTTGCTCACAGTTGATCAAAAACAATGCATCAACGATTCAGAGGGTTGTTTGCAACTGATTCAGTGCAACAAGAAGTTTTTGCATAAATATGTGACAATGGAGGAAACATGGATCCACCACTTCACTCCAGAGTCAAATTGGCAGTCAGCTGAGTAGACAGCAGCAGATGAATGCTGTCCAAAGTGACCAAAGATGCAAACATCAACAGGTAAGGTTTTGGTCTCCGTATTTTTGGATGCGCAATTTTGTTCATCAATTACCTTGAGAAAGGAAGAACCATTAATATAACATTATTGGTGCGTTTAAAGGAAGAAATGCCAAAAACGGTCACAAATGAAGAAGTAAAAAGTGATCCTTCACCGTGTCACATTGAAAAAATTACATGAATCGCAATCAAATTTCTTCCACAGCCACCCTGTTCTCTAGATCTTGCTCCCAGTGACTACTGGCTATTTGCAGACCTCAAAAGAATGTTCTAGGGAAAGAGATTTTTCTTCAATGAACGAGTGATATTGGAAACTGAGGCGTATTTTGAGGCCAAAGACAAATTGTTCTACAAATAACGCATCAAATTGCTAGAGAAGCATTAGAATCAGTGTATCACCCAAGAAGGAGACTATGTTGATAAATAAAGTCGAATTTTGCCTAAAAGTTGTTGTTTTATTAGTTAGGCCTGGGATTTATTGACTGATGAGTTATTATCAATAACACAAGTTCCTGTAATTGTCATAACCCTAACATATGTCCTATACAAAACAAATTCCAAAACAGATTGTATACCTAACTACTATCTCTACTGATGAAAATCCTAATATTACCAAACATTATATCGGATGTACTGAGAATAATTTTAAGTCTTGATTTTACCAGCATAATTCGTCTTTCAATAAAAAATAAAGCACATAGTAATTCTACTTCTCTCTTTAAATACTACTGGCAGTTGAAAGATGCAAGTAAAACTCCTACAGTTAAATGAAAAATATTAACTAAATTTAGAACATGTAAATCGTTATATGAACTATGCTTCCTTTGCTTACAAGAAAAAATCCATATAATAAAATTCCCAAAAACTGACTTATTGAACCAATGTAAGGAAATCACTAATTTTTGCAACCATAGAATTTTCCATACCCTAAAATATATCTGAATTTATCTGAGATAAAGCATTAGTAGGATTAATGTGAAGAAATATATCACTTAACTGAGCAGAGTCAGACCGACTTTGAAGTTTCATGAAGGCACCCTTATCATATCCTCATTCTCAGGGCTTACTTTTCATTAGATTGAAATAGATTGAAAAATGAACCCTGAGGAGTAAGGACATCATAATAGCGCCTTCACAAAACTTTGAAATTGATATATATATATATATATATATATATATATATATATTAGGAGTAGTAAAAACAAATGGGTTAACAGTCCTCTATTTGTAGCAATTTACTTTTTGGAAGAGTGCTCGATACTTAGTAGAGCAATATTTATAGTAATATTTTTATTATAACCGTTTATAATAACAGGCAACACAAGAGCTGTCATGTTTCGGTACTACTTTATTAGCCCCTCATCAGTTGACTGTCTGATGAGGGGCTAATAAAATATGCTTTTATTATAAACACTTATAATAAAAATATTACTATATATATTTAGACATACACTACCACCCATAATTATTAGGCCTCCCCAGTATTTTTAAAAGAAATTATTTATTTCATGCTATTTTTAGTATTTATTGCCAAGTGAATAATTCTAAATGAAAATAGAATGGTTCTTTTGTTATTATTACTTTGCAAAATTTACAAGGCAAGGAAGCAAAGATAAACTTGTCCGAATCACCCTAAATTTTCTTCATTCTTTCATTGATGGAACTGCAATATAGATAATTATTAAATATTTATAAATTCATTTGATTTTCATTTACAATTATTTACTTGGCAATAAATACTAAGAATTAGTATGAAATACATCATTTTCTTCAAACACTGGGGTGGCCTAATAATTATATATATTATATATATATATATATATATATATATATATAATCATCTGCAGAGAGGCCTGTCTCACTATATCACAGCTCTTCAGTGCAGCTAGATTATCCGTTTAGCTTCAAGCCGGGATCAAAATCTGACTAATTTGTGATTAGACGAACATCTTACCACTGAGCTATCTGCATAATGGTAGAGACAAACAGCTTTCATAGCAGGTTAATTCACAGAATTTAAACAAACCCCTGTGAATGAGAGTGTTCAATTGGATAACTAAATCAAACTGCATTCAATTCATTAACTGAAGAACATAGCATAAAGCCATAAGTAGTTACCATTTACATGAAATCTACTCCTCTCTAAAGTGCTTTATCAAATAAAGGGAGCATGAATAATACTCTTGAAAAAATCTTTGAATATTCTACTACCCGTAGATTTATAGAATATCCAAAAACATTTTCAAGATTATATTACTCTATTAAATTTAATAGAAATTTTAACATTGAGTTCTTTTGAGTTTGTCTCTATTGGAATTTACCTGACAAAAATACCATATATTCTACGTTATATATATATATATATATACACGCAACTAAAGTTGAATGAGAATCAGATAGAATAGCAAATATATAAAACCATCTGTAAAGTTTTTATGTGATTCAATAATGAACTAGCATCATCAATAAAACAACTTTTATTCATAAGAAAAGTAACTGAAAATTAAAATAACAACCCCAATGCCCTTGTGCCATAGAAACTTTCATGGTCACAATTCTAATCTAGAAAATGCCATTTTAATAAAAGGAGTAAGAGATACCAGGGATAGGGAGACATAGAAGATCATGGCACATAGAAGAAGAAAAAGAAGAAGAATATAATTTACTCAAACAAATATGCATTGAAAGTGTCATGATCTATGAGTCTTCTACAATAATATATGGCTGGACTACTTCAGTTTATTCCCTACTGGCAGTATAGCTTGGCGTTGCTCAGGTGTAATGAAACCTTTAAAACTAATCCATGGTCCTGGAGCTCAGACTCTTTGGACGTTGACATGAAAGACTAAAAAGCAATAGTTGTTTCCAGTTAAAGCGAATCCATAGACTGAAAGAAAAATGAATGGATGTAAGTCAAATTTTGATTTCCTGGTATCAATATCAATTTTTTTTTTGTCATAAACTGAATTTTAAAGGCTAAATAAGTCCTCTGAGTAAATGGTATCATGGCTGAGACTAAGAACTACAATTATATCTACTTAGAACCAAACCCGAAACAAAAACTAAAATAAAAGAGCTGAAAAAAATACATACAAGCAGATAAACAGACACACACACAAACATCTTGCCTTTTATATATATATATTATCGATTTTCTGCACTACTGTAAGAACTGCAACCTTGAAACCTTGAAAATATTGTTTCTTATGTCTTTGTCTATGAGTGTATCAAATTTGATTAAAATCAGACCACTCCTTCTATAACCCAGTTTTTTTTTATTATCAATTTTCGATATTTATCGGGGGGACCTCAACACAAAACCTAGCTAAGAACACTCGCAGACACTTATAGTACACCTGTGTAAATTTTCAAGAAAATCGGTTCAGCCGTTTTGGAGTCTATAAATAACGGATACACACACACACACACACACACACACACACACACACACACACACACAGTTCCATTTATAAATAAGTTTAGATTCTTACAAAATTAGTCTTGAAATAATTTATGATATGTAAACCTTGAAAAAAAAGAAAAAAAAGAAAATATAAAATATAAACAAATAAAAATAAAATAAAATAAATAAAAATAAAAACTAATTTGGAAATAGTTAAGATCTATTTTCTACAATAATATACTAATAAGGTTAAGTAAAAATCAAGCATTTTTAACTGCTTAATGTGAATCATATTTTGCCTCACTAGTGTAGATTTTGTTTTTGTGAAATAAAATTCAAAGTCTTATATATTTATATTATACATATTTATATTATACATATTTATATTATACATATTTATATTATACAGTCTCCATTAGAATATATAACATAATAATACGCAAAAAGTGTGACTGGGTTTTAAGAAAACATGTTTAGTTGGCTATAAATGGAAAATGATCTAACATACGACACATGATTACATAAGTCAAAATAGTCAATACACTTTTTTACCAGGTTAATCTGACATTTTGACATTGCTGCAACTAGCTTAATTTTGATCATTCTTAAAAATTATTTTAACTTTTAAAGAAGAAAATTAGAGAAAATTATAAATTGCTGAAAGATATAAGTTTATGTTAATGATAAAATAAAAAGGAACATTTTTTAAATTTATTTTTTAATCGGTATCATCTCATTCAAGACAGCAAATTCACTAATACACAAGGGCTTACTGGGTAAGGAAGAATTAAGAACAGAAACATGAATAAAGAACAGAAACATTAATAACAAACAAGAAGGGAAAAGAGTAAATATAACGGAAAATTTAAAAAAGTTAAATTCAATTCTACATTTTCTATATTCATAAACGTTCAGATTTTATTTCTAAATTAAACATGCTGATCATATATCTATTCAAGTAAGGTTTTCAATAGATTTTTTTTTCAAAATTTCACATGTTTTCCTGGTTTTTATTTTTAAATTTATGCAACAGCTATTTCAAATTTTTTTCATGGTGATTTTTTAAATTCACTTCCACACGTGTCTCAATTTCAGGTCAAAAAATATTATGGTTCTCAATATATTTTATTTTTATTTCTCACTGGGAGAATTAAAACCAAATAAGGAGAATAAATTTTGATTTATTCTTTTCTTATCCCTCCACCCAGGCAATGCCAGGTAGCACTGCTGATAAATAATAAAATATATAGATGTTATATATTTTCTTATTTGTAATACAATATCTAATTTATTTTGTAGACAATGTATATCTTTATACCTTAAGTGGCCGATTTTCAATAACTGCCATCCAAAAATCTTTCCTTAGTTCAAGAGCAGTCCAGAAGTGAACCTCCAAGTTCTTCCAACACATGAGTTGACATCCAACCAGCATGTTGAAATTTTCAATTTCAAATCAAAGACTTTATGAAATAAAGAAAAATATAACCTTGTTTCAAATCAAATGCTATATGTCAACATTCAAGTTTCCAAGTAAAGAGTATAATGATTCAAGAAGAAAGAGTTGTTTCATGTTTCAATCATGTAGAAGAAATTGGTTGGAAAAATTTGATTTTATCTTCTATTCTGAATCAGCTGATAATGTTTTTTCTACCTTCCATGTGTCCTATATCCAAGTTATACTCATCACTTAGCCAAAAAGCTAATATCAGAACCATACAATAACTGATAAAACTCTCTGAAAGATATAAAAACTCATTCTTTATCTGATTATCATTTGAATTCCTAAGTGTGAATGAAACAATTTTTGCTCACATTCCAGAACCCTGACAAGCAAATCAACTGTGAGATCTCAGACCAATCAAGACAGCAGGGTGAAAAAAAATAGAAGGTTTTTGGCATTGATTATTAAATTATTTGGATTTTATGGTAGGCAAAGTACCACCCTTAGAGAACACCAATATGACAACACTAACAAAGATCAAAGTAACATATTCAACAATAGAAAGAAGTTACTCAAATTTCAGGCTGAGGCTGGAGATGTTATTCTTCAAGATCATCTAGAGAATGGAAAAAAATAATGTGCCATATGTTTCAAAAACATCACAGAATTACCTTAACTATATCAAAATTTTCATCCAAAATGAGACTGTCAATATCTGCAAGCAAGAATTTGGTTCCTTATTTGACATTCAATTGAATGAAGTAACTGACTCATTAAATGTTAAGCAACTTGGTCTGATTTTGCTATGTATCTTAAATGTTAAACCCAAAGAAAAATTTCTCAATTACATCAGTTGCATGAATATCAGTAGAGTATACCTTTGCTCAAATGTTATTAAAGTCTTAAAACTTATGGACTGAAGACTAAAAATTGTAGATCACTGACTACAGATGAAGTAGATAACATGTCTGATAAGTACAAGAGTTTTGCAGCATTATTTCAGAAAGAGGTTCCACATGCGGTATATAATTATTGTGCAAATCATTTTAATTTAGTCTTATGCAAAAGTTGCAAGACTCCAGAAATATATATGATGTTTAATAACTTCAAAGAACTTAGAATTTTTTTAAATATTCACCAAAAAGAAACTGTAATCCTATTTTCAGATGGTATTAATTTTAAGTGATTTTCAAGATAAGAAGAGATTTCTCTAAAATTGGAGAATACAATTATTTTTGTCAGGTAAAGTAGCCAAACTGTTAACTAGTAAATTCAGATACAAGGATTGTTGAGAGAAGTAAGTGAATTTATCAAAGTTAGTTACCTAATTCTAGTCAAAATATTTGTCAATGGATTTTGACAATATGTGACCCTAGGTCAAAATACGGCCTTGAGAATTTCCTGTGTACTGATTACCAGGACAGCTGGTACAAACAGGCAGACAATAACAGGGAGTGTGTTATCCTCCTCTTCCCCTGGAAGTTGAAATGTTAAATGTTAATTGTTTTCATTTCAAGCTGGTAAGAGTTATACAGTGAGGGAAATAGAAACCCTATACATAACTTTCCCACCCGGTCTGGGTGCCTGTTTAACAAAATCAGAGTGCAAAACAAAATTAGTTAGTTCAGCTCCCGTGTTTGGAATGAGAAGTTAGAAAGAGATTTGAATGGTGGTTTGAATAATACAGTCAGACTGAAACAAGGCCTGCTGCTAGAAAGAAGATGGGAGAGAGATATTGCAAGAGACAGTCAGTTCAAATTCAACCAAATAATAATATGGTTTATTGAATAAACCATCATCCCATGGAAATAATACAACACGAATATTATTGTTACTGAAGTACCAGCCAACTGAAATTTCTTTTTCGTCATTTACTTTGACTTGCTTGTAATCTTGTATTTATTCAATATATATAAATATATATAAATCTACACCATGTCGTTGTAGTCTTAAATCTGATTTACATTATATACCAATCCCTCACATGTCTTCATCTGCCTTATCAAGTGATAACAAGCAATCCTACCTTGGCTAATCTGAGATCAACAACATAATGTGGATGGAACTGACCAAAGGTCAGGAAGGTTAGCTAGATGCAGCCAGGGGTTGTGTTATAAAACAACCTTCTTTAAACATACATTGAAGAGTACAATGCAACTAACAATACAAAAATATCAAAGTCCAAGGTCAATGTTTTTTGTGAGACTTGGTGGGTAGAAAAGCACCTCATTTTAGAAGATTTTTCAGAAATGTATAATCCTGTATTGTTTTGACTAAGATTAATAATAGCAGATTTCTGGGACAGTAATAGTGTTATACAGGCAACGGACCTTTTGAAGTCAGTAATCAATTATACATTTATTGAATATTTTCAAGTAGTAAAATTCTTACATTATTTACATTATTCAGATTAATGTCCTCTTATTTGTCGCCATTTGTATGATGTTTTGGTTGTTATGTGCTCCACCCTTCTTCAGGTGCTAGGAATTTTGAACTGAACCCTTTATTATAATCACTGGGGTATATGGTCTTCATTCCTTGCATAGTAGTGCCTCTATGGGATAAAGTTAAAATAATAGAAAATGCCACTGGAAACTTCATAAACTTAAGGAATTGGCACATATGCTAGGATACAAGACTCTTCTAAGCCAACCTAGCATGGAGATAAACACAATATGGGAATCAGTAATACGGAGTGCCAGAGAAAATCATTAGTGTCAAAATTGCAATATGAGCTCAGTTAAAAAATACTAGAGAAAACCATTAACATCAAAAATTTCAATATGAACTCTGGTAAAAAAGTGTTATTGAACAGTAGGTTTATAAGTGACAAAAATTCAGTTGTTTTTCTCCTTAAGGACACATTGCCCAGTGGATATAGACATTGACTAGTTCCTATGACTTGACCCAAAAGAGTTGCAAGTTCAATACCAGGCTACAGCAGTGGTAACCAAGTAACTTACATGGTTAGAGTGAGATCTCATGACTACAAAAAGAGGCAGTATTATGCAAGGAATGAAGACCATATATACCAGTGACTGTAATAAAGGGTTCGGTTCGAAATTCCTAGCACCTAAATAAGGCCAGAGTGTACAACGGCCAAAACATTATACAAATAGCAACAAAGATGAGGATATTAGTTCGAATAATGTAAATACTGTAAATACTACTTCATCTCAGAATTATAGACAAATAATAAAATTCTTCTTTGGTTTCACTAGAAGGCTGAGCATCATGCTTCAAAACTCTGAAATTAAAGTTTTCAAATGTTTTGTATTGATTGAAACCATCAAAGACATATATATTTCAAAGAATCTGAAATGAAGATGATAACATATCATTCAAGAAAATGTTTGAAAATGTGGAGTTTATGGCAAATCATGCCAGCCTTCATGAAATGGAGAAACAAAGGCACTGTGCTCAACAAACCTTGTGTGCCAATATTTTGTCCACAACAATCAGTGAATATTTTAAGCATGCAAGCTATATTCTATTTTTTGACTCTCTTTTGCAAGAATTCAGCTACCAGTTTTCAACCATGTCACTACAATCAGTCTTATGTATCAATCTTCTAACTATTGCTATCTCTTGCTCTTTCCATGGAAAAATGTTCTGATATACTACATTCCTTAGTTTTACCAGTAAAGACATTTACATAAAAAAAATCCACCAGGCTATATAAACAGGAGTAAATTAACCTCATTCCTTTCATATTTCATTGGTAAGAAGAAAGTTCCATTTGGACAGCTTCTTCCCAAGAGCCACTATACAACAGGCTCCAAAAATTTCTTTCAAAAACATTACAATCTTAACCTCTTCAAGTCTAGGATCAGCTATTACCTATCATATGTATCTTTATAATCTGCACTCACTTCTCATTCTCCTCCTATGTCATTACAACCTCGTTTAATAACTCACTACCTGGAATGACTATTTGGCCTTGTATTGGTCGAAAATTTTTAAAAATACTATCACCTGGCTCTAACTGACCAGGTTATCATAAGCTGGTGCTAATGACCATAATACTCTAAAATAGTAACAATGATCACGAAACTATAAACTACTAGTAATGGAGCAGGATAGTATGGACTAGTGCGAAATGACAAATGATATTATAAACTGGTAGAAAACTAACAATGATATAAACTGGTACTAATTTACCAGGAGACTGAATGAACTGGATATTTCTGGGGGCAAAAACTGTTTTTTTCTGATAAAGACAACAAAAATGAAGAAATGTATAATAAGAATTTCAATTAAAGGTGACATTATAGAATTTTGATCTTAATCTGGAACTTTGTCATGTTTTTGTGGAGATAAATTTATAGTCTTAATTTCTTCAAGGGTCAATTTTAATCTCTCCATATGTTCATAACCTTCCCTTCCTGAAACCAGTTTCATTCATAACACACAACTCATTTGGTAACTCTCTATCTTGACTGGTTCTCGAGCATCATACTAGGTGAATTCTTGTATTATAAAAATAACAAGATTTAAATGAGGGCTTTCTCAATGAACAAATGGAAGCTATCTGTAAAAATATTGTAAACTTTATCTTTTTGTCAGGCACTTCAACAACAGAGAAACCTTCAAAATAAGCAAATATCTTCTCTAATTTGTCCCTTGAGGTTTCAGATAAACTATGTTCTGATTTTTCTTTATCTATTGACTATTTTTAAGATACAAAACTCTGTGCTTGCTTGGCTATTTTCAAATAAAAAACATCATTGGGTGGACATTAGTTTATCCATATGGCAAATTTTAGAGTAAATGAGTGTGTGAAAAATGTAGATCAAAAAATTTTTTGCAATTTACAAATCTTTTGGGAATAATGTATTCAGAATCTAAAAATTCTTATTAAAATGCATACTCATATAATAATATTGATTTGAATCTTCTGGGAAAAACATCTTTTTAACAAAATATCAGAAAAAATTACATAATTACTGTATGTGAATTGTTTTTCCTCAAAATGTTTTTTCAAAGGATTTAGTTTAGAAATCAGCTAGTCACTTTAATTCTCCATGCAACCATTTTGTTACCAATATTTCCACTGCTAGTTTTAGAAATAAGTCATTTTTTTACATAGATGTCTACAATTAGAACACTTTTAGAAAGAAAAAATGATTTGCAATTTGACCAGAAATAGCAGATTTGAAACTAAGTTCATCAGTGAACTGAAAGATCAGTGCCACCAGTCTAATCCACAGGACTGAAAATTACAGAATTTTAATCGTTATTATTGAAAGACATTTTTATGAAAAATCACTGATTTTTAATAATAAATTATTTTTAAATAAGGAAAATCTTGTCTTTTATTCTGTTTCATTCATGGAAGTTGATCAAAATCATATATAATTCTCATTAAATTTTGTTTGTTAAAAATACAAGAAACAGTTTTATAATCAATATGGTAAGCAGTAAAAAAAAAGGACCCCAAAATGCCAACTACAGGTCAGGGACACTAAAATCAAATAGGAGCAGAAATTTAAAAACCTAAGAAGTGTTCTGACAGAGGACGGAAAGTGTGACAGTGAGATCTGAAGGCACGTTGACATGGCTAAGGACGCATTTCAAAAGCCTAACAGAGTTTTGAGAGGCAGGAAGATTTTATTGGAAACAAAGAAAAGAATACTTGACTGTTATGTTTATCTGTCCTTCTATATAGCAGTGAATGCTGGACAATTTCCTCAAAGATGAAAGAAAGACTCGAAGCAACAGAAATGTAGTTCTACAGAAGGATGCTGAGAATACTATGGATCAAATGTGAACAACAATGAGGTTTTGGAGAGGATGCAAACAAAAAGAAAACTTATACTTAATATCAGGAAGAGAGAGCTGAAGATTGACTTAGTTGTACTTTTAAATTTAGACATTTTTAAATTTTAATAAATATATACATACACAGAGACACATACTTATATATATGTATGCTACTATCCATAATTCTTAAGCCACCCCAGTGTTTTAAAAAATAATGCATTTCATACTATTTTTTAGTATTTATTGCCATGTGAATACTTGTAAATGAAAATAGAACATTTTTTTGTTAATACAGCACAATAACATGTGCTGTATTTATAAATATTTGATAATTACCTATATTGCAGTTTCATCAAAGAAAGAATGAAGAAAATTTAGGCTGATTCCGTCAAGTTCATCTTTGCTTCCTTGCCTTGTAAAATTTTGCAAAGTAATAATAACAAAAGAACCATTCTATTTTCATTTAACAATAAATACTAAAAAATAGTATAAAATACATAATTTCTTTTAAAAACACTGGGGTGTCCTAATAATTTTGGCTGGTAGTGTATATGTATGTATTCTTGGGCAGCAACCTTTCTTTCAAACATCTTTCATTAAATACAGCTGAAAAGGAAGATTTAATCCATTTTTATTAAGTTTTTCCAGCTTCTTAACATTTTTCCGTTTTGTTGGAGATCAGAAATATAAAAATTTTCCATAACTGCCATCATCCCAAGTGCTTTTGGCCACTTCTATAGCCATTTTCAAGACTGTTTATGTCTCTGGTATTGTTATTTTTTTCTCATGTTTCAACTCTAACATAGAAATTTATTTTGTGCTTTTGAAAAAGAAGTATTTATTTCAAGCTCTCACATGGCCATGGTGACTGAAAATCATATGACAAACATTCATCTTAAAAAAATTTTCAGTACTCCATTTCCATATAGATAGATAGATAGATAGATAGACTGAAATCATGTCTAATCCAAGGGTCATCTTCTAATTATAGCTTTGGTGAAGGCACTAATGCTGTTCTTGCAGTAATAAAAGACAACAAATAAACTACAAGAAAACTGAATGCATGGTCATCAGCAAAAAGAAGAGCCCAAAATGGTGGGGGACAATAAAATCAAGCAGGTACAAAAAATTTAAATAGGGGGGAAGTGTTCTAACAGAAGACAGAAAGTGTGACACTGAGATCCGAAGGCGGATTGGCATGGTGAAGGATGCATTCCACAAGCTGAGCAGAGTATTGAGAGACATGAAAATTTTGCTAGAAACTAAGAGGAGAGAACTGGATTGCTACGTGATGTCTGTTCATATCTATGTGATGTCTGTTCATATCTATGTGATGTCCGTTCTTCAACATGGCAGTGAATGTTGGACAATCTCATCAAAGAGAAAGAAAAACTTGAAGCAACTGAAATGTGGTTCTACAAAAGGATGCTGCGGATATCATGGATCGAGCAATGATGAGGTTTTGGAAAGCATGGAAACTAAAAGGAAATTAATATTGAGCATCAGGAAAAGACAGCTAATGTTCCTGGGACATGTAATGAAGAAGGAAGGCTTGGAGAATCTGATACTCACAGGTCAGATAGAGGGAAAGAGAGACAGGGAAAGAGAGACAGCATGTAACATATGTGATGGGTTTGAGCAAGTGGCTGGCAAAGCAAAATTTGGATAGGCTAATAGGAGAAAGCATGCTACACACCACCAGGGATAGGGAGATGTGGAAGGCCATCATCACCTACCTCCGAAAGGATATGGTACATAGAAGAAGAAAAAGAAGTTGTATGATTCTATTATTTATATAAATATATAGATGTTCATTCAGAGCTTAATGATGAAAAATAAATAATACAACAAACTTTTTTTTATATATAATCGTATCACCCCAAGCAAGGCATTATACTGCCACTGTTATGCTGGAGGTTACATAGGAGGAAAGTTATGAGAAAGAGTGACAGGTTATAGGGGGTGTCAGGAAGTGGGTAAGAGAAGGATGAGAATACTGAAGAGATGAGATGAGAGCATGAGAGAGAGGATGCAAGTTAGTGAGATAGGAGATGACTATTGACTTTACATTTAAATTATTGGAGATTATAGCTGTCAGGGAAGCAAGTAAACAGAAAGAAATTCCACAGGCGGGAAGTGCGAGAAAAGAAGCTGCTGGAATAGAATTTGCATTTACATTTTATTGGTTTCACAGTAAAAAGGTGGAACCTAGTTGCTAATCTTGTTGCTTGAGTAAATTCGTATATAGGGGACACCAGTGTGCTAAGTTCATTGGACCAGAAGCTGTGAAAGTACTTGTAGAAGAGACACAGAGAAGCCACACTGCACCGGTGAGAAAGTGACTATATCCGAGCTGCCAAGTCGGGATTGATCACATTACAGATTCTCTGTTGAATTTTGTCAAGGACCCCTAGGTGGATAGCAGGAGCCTCCGACCAGATATGGCAGCAGTATTTAATGCACGGGTGGATGGTAGATTTGTATATGTGTAGGATTATTTCAGATGAGAAAAACTTCCTGGCCCTGCACAGAGAACTGACCTGGATTTAGCTATGGATTTTATATTGTCATTCCACTTGAGGTCTGTTGCAAAAGTTAACCCAAGGAGGTGCAGTGTTTTACTTTCAGGGAGACTAGCTTGATCCATGCTAATGGTGGGTAGGATCGATTGTCTGTGATGGTTAATAGATAGCAGCGTCATTTTGGAAGCATTAAAATTCACGCTATTTATTTTTCAGCCTATTCTCCCTACTTGCAAATGCATTTCATTCCAAAGATAAAAAAAACATACATTTTCTGATAATCAAAAGAATCAGATAATGTCAGGCTCTGGAATTATTGAGTCATCTTTGTATATGGGTGTGCGTGTGTGTGTGCGCACACACACACATGATGAGGATGTTAAAAAAATTCTCAGCCTAATCCACTTTAAAAATTTAATCTAATTCATTTGCTTCTTCATGTGCCATGTCCTTTCAAGATGTAGGCAATCATGGACTTCCTCTTAGCTCTGTCTCTTGTCACTCTCAACATTCTTCCTCTTGGTATCTCTCCCAAACCCCACTCTGCCATCCATTTGATCATTAATCTAATTACCAAACAAGAATTCTTCTAGTTTGAATTTCAGTTGAATTTGATGTATTCACTTACACACAAATATCCTTGGGAAAGGTATTAATTTATTGCTTCTCTCTCTAGCTATATGTTAAATGGCAGGACAGTTTGGGTTCTACAGCCTTGGTTGGCAACCAGACTACCACAGAAAGTAATGGCAACCTACTGTGAGAAAATCTTATACCCAGTCATTCATGTTTCTTTTGAGACATGATCACCCAAGTGTGCATTATGTATCTCACTTAACTGACAATGTATACATGGTAAAGCTGCATATAGGTACCATATATCTATGTAGCACTTATCATAGCACAATATTTAACAAACTGGTCTTGCAAACATGCTAAATTACTGAGTTCAACTCTTAGTGGATGCTTTTAGTGGCCTTGTTTAGCATACAGTTTTCTAAATTTAAATATTGTGACACTTGAGTGTACTATATATAATAGACTTTCTTTAAGTTTTAAGTAAATATTTTATAAATATTTTTTACATCAATTTGGACTTAACTTCCTAAGTTATTTGTTCACCACTGCTGTAGCCTGGTATTGAACTCACAACTCTTATATCCACTGGTCCCAGTGGATATAGATGTTGGTTAGTTACATGGCTACCATAAGTGACATTGCACATGGAATGAGAATGCTATACCCCAGTGATTGAAATAAAGGGTTTGGCTCAAAATTCCTAGCACTTGCAGAAGGCTGAAGCATACAACAGCCAAAACATCATAAACATAGCAATAAAGATGAGGACAATAGTCCAAACAATGTAAATAATGCTATTTGCCAATGTTGTTGCAATTTAGACGGCAAAGACACTGTAGCGAGTGCTAAATTATAATATCTTCTTTTACCCCCTCTCGGGAACTGGGAAAGAAATTTGCAAGTCTATGTGAAATCTTTGGAACAATGAAAACCTTAATTTCTCAGAAATTAGCCAGTCAGCCAAAAAGAAGAAGGAAAGAAAACTTTACTTTCACAGAAATTAGCTTGTCTGCTAAGAAGAGGAAGGAAATAAATTTGCGAGCTAATGTGAAATTCTTTTTTATATTAAAATAAAGAGAAAAATTAAATTAATCAGAGACACTCTTGCCTGAAGTCATGTGAAAGATTTTGTTTCGGTTCCTTGTGATTAAGTATTCACCAGTGTAAAATTACTCACCAGTTATATTATCAGCTTCTAACTAGCATATGGGTCTTCAAAGAATTCTCTAACGACAATCTAAGAATTCTCTAACGACAATCTAAGAATTCTCTAACGACAATCTAAGAATTCTCTAACGACAATCTAAGAATTCTCTAACGACAATCTAAAAATTCTCTAACGACAATCTAAGAAAGCTAAGTATTTCAAACTATCTCTTCATCTACTTTTGAATGTATACAAACCATACATCCCTTCTGTGAGCAACAAACTCTCTTACCTTTCTGTTAAACATTTTTTAATATTATTTTGTATCAGATCATTTAATCTGCTGTATGAATATTTCCTCTTCATGACAGTATGTTAAAACTACAGAATTTAAGAATTTGTTATGTTCATGAAATGAGTGACTGATACTACTTCAAGTGTGTAAATTTGTGAATAAATTCCTTCTCTTGTTTTGTTAAAATAACCTGTGATAATGATAAGGAAACGTCTTTGTTATTATCATCCTTTATTAATCTTCTTGGCATGGGTAAATCAGCTGTTCGTTTTAACCCCTAAACCCCATGCCACCATAACACCACAGATTTTACTAGTAGAAGTTGGTAACACATGTAAAGATAGAATCTTTTAACAAAAATAATTTAAAGAAAAGAAATTGTAAGAAGAGAAATCAGAACTAAAGTTATCTTATACCTAAGGGACAAATAATAGGATATGCTTATTTCAAAGGTTCTGATTTTATAGTCAATCAGTTGATATATGTGATACACATTTGGGCAATCATGTCTCTTTCGAGAAATGACTGACTAGGCAAAAGATTTTCCCACAGAAGGCTGCCAACCATATGCTATTCAACCTGTGCTGGAGGGAGAAGAGATGGATTCATACCTTTCCCAAGGATATTTGTGTGTAATTGAATGAAACAAATTTTACTGGAATTCAAACTCAGCTCCAGTCGAATTTGTTTTCACCGAAATACTGATTTTGGAAAGCTGTTCAGGTAGGGAAAATTTTCAGTGTTGGCTTGTAAGTTCAAAAGGCTGTGATATTACCTTTGATTAAAATATTATTACTATTATACATTGGTCTTTTAGACTGTGTGTGTGTGTGTGTGTGTGTGTGTGTGTGTGTGTGTGTGTGTGTGTGTGTGTGTGTGTGTTGTATCAGAGCAGAATTATCACATTTTCTACATTAAAATAGCATTTCAGGCTATATTTAAAACAATGCTGTCACCTCATAGAAATACTAGTAAGCTTCGCTTTGTATGACACAGAATAGGAATTTCTTTAGTCACCCACTGAGGATTGACCTCAATGTTTTACAAATGGTCTACAACTCAGCTGCTGATGTTGCATACAAAATCTATTACCTAGATGTCAATGTCAAATTTCGAAGCGCAACTAACGATGCAAGGGAAGTAACTCATATTGTTTTAAATAATTTTTTTCATATTTTCATTCAACAAATGTCTTTTGTCCGTCATTCTATTATTGTCTAATATAAAAACAGCTAGAGCTATGGCCACCAAATTTGTTGTTTATTACTAGGAACTGGGATTATGGTTGCAGTTTTTAAAAATTCAGAAACTTTTTAACCCATAAATGCCCAAATCTTTTTTTTAATTTTAATTTTTACCAAAAAATCTTTAATTTGTACAAATTTATTTAATACTAAACATATAAAAAAAATTGATTGCATTATTCTAAGAAAAAAATAAATTTTTACTTTGGTCCTTATTTTAGGACCAAACTTATAGATCATGGTATATTTGAACAAAATTAATTTCATACATTTTTTTGGCTTTATAGGACAGAGCATTTATATATGCTATATACAAATATGAGTTTGATATAAGTACTACTTACCAAAAAAGGTTTTGCTTGAATGAAAGATGAAACTGAATGTATCATCCCCGTCAAGACTTTCATTCTATACTGAAAACTGAGACATCAGTGTTGCCAATATACATCAGAAAGTAGATGATATATTTGAAAGATACTTCATTCTTTATGACTAACCAAAGATATATCTGAAAACTGTAGGAATTGCTGAAATATGGTAAATTATCTTTCTGGTCCTAAAAAAAAGACCATGGGCACTTCTAGCTAAAAGTTTAATTTACACTGTAAGCATAAAATACTAAACTAGACCTTTACTTTGTATCAATCAGATAAGCTAAACTGAATCTTTGTAATTCTTCTTCTTTTTCCGTACTATGTCTCTTCAGAAGATAGGCGATTATGGCTCTCCACATCCTCCATCCCTTGTAGTTCATAACATTTTATCTTTAAGTGTCTTTCCCAAAACCACCATCCACTTGCTCAAGACCATCAAATATGTCTTAGGTTGTCTCTTTCTCTTTATCCATCTTGTAAGTATTAGATTCTCCAAGCTCTCCTTCCTCATTACATGTCCCAGAAACTTTATATTTACAACATTATAAAAATATCCACACCAACTACAATGTAATTTTTATCACTTACCAATTAATAAAGAAATAAATATGAAAATAAATATTTATTCATAAATTTATAAAATTTACTAAATTATAAAAATATGTGAACCAAAATTTGTTTATCAGTCAACACTTGGCTAACAATAAATAATCTATTAGGAGATTTTCTATGTATTTCTCAAAATATTAGCAATGATTTAAAAATTTTTCAAAATTATGTTTTTCAAAAAAGAGTAGGAAGGTATATAATATTATTGCTTAAATTTCTAGCTTTGGATTTCTATTAGGCATCCTTGATTATAAAAAAATATCTTGATTATAAAAATTGATCATGATTATAAGAAAAATTGTAAAATTAAAACAAGAAGTAATTTGAAATATAAAATGTGTAATGTGCAGAAAAATCATGTTTATCTATACTTAAGACATTTTTATAAAATTATGAATAAAAAAACTTGTTTTTATATTTATTTATAAAATGGTAAATAATAAATATTACATTGTAATTGAGTCATATATTTTGATAAATTAGTAATTATTTGTAAATTTTTGAATAAAAAGATTTCTTTTGAAATTAACTTCTTTCTAAAATGAGAAAGCTTTTTAATATAGTAAATAATGAATATCACTTTGTACTTGGTTCACATATATTTTTATAATCTTAAACATTGCTGAAGAAGCCAAGGTAGTATGCAGCAATAGGAGTGTCAAAAGAAACATAGTTTTTTTAAACTTTGCCAAAATTAGGTTTAAAAATACATGGCTTACTTAAAATGGTCACCAGGTCAATGGTACAAAGTGATATAAACTTTGAGGCCAGGTTGGTTATTTATCCTGTCCTGACCACAAGCTTTCTTCCACAAAAGAGGAAATAATTAAAAATCTAGTCATTGACTAAAATATAGAAAGCAATTGTCTCCTGAGTCATTTCAAGCTTTTTCCTACCTATTCAAATTTATACAACAATCAGAAATGAGAGGACAAATTCTTTGAAGATTTTAAGGAAAAAACCCAAGCTTCCATTTCCCACAATCATTTTTACTTCTTCTGATGTTCATCTTCCTGTTTTTCATTCCTATCCTTAAAAACATACCACATCTTTAAATATGAATGAATTAATTGTATAAAAGGTCAGTAAACTTCAAACCAGGAAGATTTCTATACTAAGAATAAAACAAATGTGAAGTCAATAAACTTTACCATGAGGAACTAATAACAATCAGTCCTTGTAAAAATACTCTGTGAAGTTCTAAAAAGAGAAGGTCATGCCTATAAGTTCATGTGAACCTCTTGACCCAAAGTAAAATGACCACAAATCTCACAATTTGTTTTTTTAATAATAAATATTTAAAATATTCTAAAGCTTCTAGAAAATAAAAATAATTAAAATACCACATTAATATGTCTTACTGATTAGAATGAAAATGGCTGTAATAAAACCAAATTACAATAATCTGAAATTAAACAAGAAGACTAAAAGATCCCATGATCATTCCACTATTTCAAATATGTTTCTCTGTTTTAAGAGGTTATCTTGGTGGGAAAAATATATGGGAATTGAGTGCCAAATTTTGCATTTTTTATTCAAAACTTTCTTTCAGCAAGTTTCAAAATTTAAATCTGCATGTTAGGCGTTAAAAATTTAGAAAAATGCAATTCTCATTGATCAGGAATTAACACAAGACTTTCTTTTAGAATAAGATTATTATATGTATATGAAAGGTTACTGTGAAGCATATGACTTGTTCAAGAGGATTTCAAATCAAATTCTGATGTTTGGACATTTGGTCAGATTTTAGAAAGTTGGTATAGCCAAGAATTTTTCATCATCCCACATAATTTCTAATATTGGTACGATAGAAATGAACTGAAAACATAGATTTGTGAATGATAAAGAATTAAGGTTAGTATTACTGATAGAAGAGCACTATCTTAGGCATAATTATCTTAGTAATAATTTATTATATATTTTATAAGTAAACACAAACTGTAAATTTAATAAACCTATAGCTCATATTTTTTAATCATTTTTTTTTATTGGTAGACTAGTTTTCATATCTTGGTGTTAAAGATAAGTATGACATTACTATTTAGGCTGGGTAAGAGTCCTTATCTTTGGATAGCAACTTGTCGAAGAGCAGGAAATCTCATAATAATCTCTGAATAATACCTACTCTGTGTAAAAAAGGGTAGACTGAACTCTCTAACCTTGATAGGCAATCTTCCTAAAGATGGTAACTCGATAAAAATACTGAGTTTCCTAAACTGGTTGGTGTTAGTAAGAGCATACAGCTTCAAAACTCACTCCAATATTTCATGATGGCTCAATTACATATGATAGGTAGACAATGTAAAACATGGACCCAGCTTATCAAAGACAATTTAAGAAGTTGAAATTATAGCTAGGCCTTACACAACATTGGGTAGCCTGAAAAAGAGCCATTAAGAAAACCCCATCCAACCCATGCTAGCATGGAAACGATGATAATGATGAGAACAATGATGATGATGTTGATGATGATGAAAGGTGTAAAGGAGCTGCCCATAAACTAGGGAAATAGCCAAGCAATTTCTAATGAATTTGATGTCAGTTTGACCCTGCCATTGGGTAGTACACACTTGGAAACAGAGAATCAATAACTGAACTGTACTAAATAAAAACAAGATGAGTTATCCCTAGACATGGATAGCAGAAAAAGAACAAGCTACCTACTCCCATAGATTAAATAATGGGTTTAAATTCAAAATTCCATGAAGGTTATCCAGACCAAGAGATACCTGAATTAGTCCAAAGGCCACAAGGACTGTAATGCTGTAATAATAAAAGAAGAACATTAGTCTGAATGCAAAAAAAAAAAACTCAAGTTCAGGAGTAGAAATAAACTAAAACAGGAAAAATAGACTTAACCAGAAAAAATTAAGAAGATTTAGTTCTTCATTTCCACTTTTGTCTATATTTGAAGATTGTTAGAAATGTGAAACTAACAATTACAATATAGTGTTGATTTTTATGTTCCACTGTGTGTGTGTGTGTCTCTCTCTCTCTCTCTCTCTCTCTCTCTCTCTCTCTCTCTCTCTCTCTCTCTCTCTCTCTCCATATATATATATATATATATATATATATAACATAGAATATTTGGTATTTAAGTTAGGTAAATTTCGATAGAGACAAACTCAAAAGAACTCAATATTAAATTTATTTATTTAATTTAACAGAATAATATAATCTACAAAAAAATTTAGATATTCTACAATTTCATGGGTAATACATATTTCACAGCAAAACCTGCTGCTTGTCAGACCAAAATTATACAACAGTTAATATTCAAAATCACCCAGAAAAAAATCACAAACAAACACTCACGTGCCCATATCAAGAATAGACATTTGTAATGGTAATCTACAAAAAACATTTCCTCGCTCATTCAAAAAAACCAAAGAAAGAAAGAAAGAACAATAAAAATATATATAAAAAAAATCATAAATGGAAAAAAGAAAAAGAAAAAGAAAAGGAAAGGAGAATGAACAGTATAAGGAGAAAATAAGTTAAAGTTAACATCTTAGATCGACACCAACATCTAATGCAATTCATCTGCTTCCTTAGAAAAACATGACATGGAAATTTAACATTAAATTTAGTTTTAAAGATAATGGGATGTATCTACAGTATAAACATAAATGATAAATCATACTTTATAATACAAATTAAAATATAACTACTATATATTTATATTTTGTTGTTTTAATATTATTTTTAATGGATACTCGTATTTGAGAGGATAGTTTGTTTTTCTATAATTAAACTGTACATCTATATATATCCACTGGCCTGAATATTGGAGAAATCTTGTTTAGGAAAATATCTATGTTTTGGCATGATTCAAACCTGCAACTCCCATTTACCCAGAAGAAGCCACCAACAAATCTGACATGTCTTACCACTCAACCACAGATATTTCATGGTTTAACAAAGTCAAATTAAGCCATAAATACTGATTTCTCATGACATTCATATCTGCTCTGGTTTGTATCCTAATGTAAATAAATGTAAACAAAAACAATAAATTAAGTACCTCCACTTGTTTTCAATACCTAACTTTTAAATTGAATTTTTAAAAATAAAAATGTTTTCTTGAAGCTTTAATTTTAGGTAAATTGACAGCTATTTACAGTAAGCAAAATACTCTGGTGGTTTTCAAGCAGAAATTATATTAGTTGGAATCTAAAATTTTGAGATTTAAAATATTTTTCAATTTTGCAACCATTTTTGAATGATTGACATATTTGTAAACAAAAGTTAACTCTTGGTATTTAAAAATCTTGCTAAAATAAAATATACATCAGTGACATGTTATTTTTAGAAAACTAGCAAATTTAAAGTTAAATTAATCTGGTTTGAAACAAATATTACTTGCTTATGGCATGAAATTTAGAATAAAAGTATTCTTAATCACAGAAGTCTGACTCAATGACCTTTCAAGCAGATGATGACAGCCCTGTCATCAATCATTCTTACTTATCTGGCCAAGTATGGTTGACCACAATTGACATAAATTTATAAAAGCCTATGTGAACATTTCATAAGGGGAACAACCCTTGAAACATGTAACCTTTTAATGATATGACAGTTATGGAGTATCATAAAATTTTAAAAAAAAGAGAGACATATTTGAACAGAAAAAAATGTTTTAATTATTCTAAATATCTTGGTGTATGAAGATTTGTATTAACCTTTTCAATTAGTAAATATAATCTTTACTTATTAACTTAATGATCTAACTGGAACAATGATTGGAACATATTTTTAAAGATTTTTGAAATGTTATAAATTATTATAATTAAAAAATGAAAATAATGATATCCTTAATATATATTGCTTACAAAAGCAATTAAAAGTTTACTTCAATAACAAAAATGGCATAGTTTTATTGCATTTTTTTTTCACTAGTCAGAGCAGGTTTTCTGAAAATTAGCAACTTTTAGAGAAAAAAAAGATGATTTACATTTCCCAAGGAGTCCTGCATTTAACTAATAAAACAAAGTTCTGGAACGGTAGTTAATTTCTAGAAATTCCAGGAAATTAGAGTGGGAATAACATATGTAAAAAAAAATTTTACCAACATTTTAGAAAAATGATTTCAGCCATTTTCAAATAAGTCCTGAAAGTTTCATTAAAAGCCGACCATTATTTGATTTTTGCAAGAATTTCCAAATTAATGTGTTTTTCACCAGTAAAAAAGTGAATTGTGTATATATTACTTGTAAAAATCTGCAGTCGCTGACAAAAAAAAAAGAAAAAGATTTTTAAACAAAATTTCGAACGTTTTAAAAAGGATTAAAAATTTTCAATAAATAATTTAAAAACACTTTGATCTTTCTTCTTAATAATAACATAAACATTTGACGATCAAACTTTTTTTTTAATTAAGTTTGGGGACTTTTTTCTTCTTCATGTCATGCTTTTTTTTAGCGAACGAGTGAAGGTACCTACAATAAATCTTCCAAAATGTATTGGATTCATAGTGGTCAGGAATTAATATACGTATTATTGACAAACTCGTGATATAATGAGTCTGATTGTTCTATTTTACGATAGAAAAGCAAAGAAAAACTCTGTGATGACAAAAATTGGATTTTTCCTTATGCGGGCTTTTAGTCTTATACGTATATTTCAAGTAAGAGTATGAGTTACTTCCCTTGGAATAAAGTGTTTATATATTATTAAAATTTGTAATACACACAAATAGATTAATTTATTTTTTATTTTTTTACGGTTGCGATTTCAGAAATTTGTTCTTTATTTTTAATGATAACAATCAATATAAGGATATCATGTATCACATTTAGGAAAATACAAACAGAATGTTAGTTAACAAGCTCACAAATCAGTGTATCATTACTTTAGCTGGCACTAGGTCTCTCGATCCTGTAGTCTTGTGCCAGTCTTAGGTAAGCTTAGTAAATAATCATACGTACGTATATTAATAGACATGCTAGCATGAAAATTTGATACATTTGATAATATCAGTTACAATTTCTACATAAAAGTGAATTAATAATCACCCTTATAACAAAGACTGTGATAATAAATTTAAAAAGAAAAGCATTTAGTGTTTAAGTTTAAATTTATTTTAAAGTGTGTTTAGTGTTTATGCTGAAATTTATTTTAATTCTTCTATTGTATAGTGTAATTTACATCAAGAGAATGATTTGCAATCATCTTTTTGTTAAATATGTAATAGTTTTTTTAGAGATGTTTTCTATAATTGTACAAATGAAGAGTACTGGTTTGGTTAGAATAAACTTTATCTTTAAAGAAATTATTCCCATAAAAAAAGAATCAAATGGTAGCAAATCAAGTATAAGCAATGGGTATTCAACACTTCAAATTTATCCAACTCATCTGCCTAGAAATGTGATTGATTTATTGATTAATGGATGTATGTATAAAGTGCTAAAACCTACCAATTCCTACTAAGTAAAAAATAGTGTGTGGGCATATGTGTGTGTGAGAGAGAGAGAGAGAGATTATGTCTAAAGTATATTAAACTTAATACACACAAAATGCCTTCCTTAAAATAAAAAGGTAAAACTGATAGAAAATGATTATTTATTTCCTAGTGGAATGATTTCAGGAGATCAATTAAATGACTTGCAAGACATGGAAAACATAGGTTAACTTGATGGACTATCAGGCTGATCAAGTGATTTGAATTCCTTGAAATTTTGGGAAGCACCTTGTAGCTGTGTATATATGAGATAGAGTATGTAAGTATGTATATCTGTATAAATAGAAAAAATTATATATTTTATCCAGTAAAGAATATATATACATGTGTGTGTGTGTGTGTGCCTCCTCTCTCTCTCTCTCTCTCTCTCTTTTTCTCTCTCTCTTTATATATATATATATATATATATATATATATATAGTAGAACCTGGTGTATGCAACCACCTGCTATTAACGAGCGTTTTTCTATGCACGGATGATTTGTTAATGTTAATTGACCCCCAGTGAGTAACCTCTTCCAAAACATGACCATTGACCAGCATGAAAGAATAAAAATCACTGGTCAAGCGACCACTTTAACAAAAATTAATTTTGGCAGTACAGTCCTAACTTCTAAATTAGGAGAATTTATGTTAGTAATCTATTTCATTTTCCTTTAATTTAAGCCAGAAACAATTTCTCATTATTTTGTTATTGTAGTGAAGTGTCAAATTTTTATTATTTGTTAAAATGGAGGTGGTCAAACATCGGCTGTCTTGTATTAATTAACATGTACTTATTACATTTGACAAGTTCAAGAGATTTGTCGTTTCTGTACCAACTTGGATAAATTGGGCATAGGGGAAAAATCACGTCTATGTGAAATTTAAATTTTCAGTGTTTATCTCTTTCATTATATTTATTTTTTCTCAATCGTTTTACTCTCTCTCTCTCTCTCTCTCTCTCTCTCTTTCTCTCTCTCTCTCCACTGATCATTGTCATTTTTTTCTTGTAAGTTTGTTTATTTTTCCATATATTATTGCAGATTCTTTTTTACTATCACACACTTCTAAAAAAAATTGAAAACGTATGTATACATCGCAAACTTTTCCAACGTACATTAGTTGTTACTATGTATTTGTTCAATTACACTCCTCTATATGCGTTGTGGTGCATTGGATATTGACTTGGAATGAGAAATCGGGGAGCTGAGTTCGAATTCCAGCTGAATTCATTGCATTCACTTACGCACAAATACCCTTGGGAAAGGTATTAATCCGTCTATTCCTTCCAGTTATGGGTTAAATAACAGGACAGATTGTGTTCTATAGCCTTGGTCAGCAACCAGTCTACCGCAGAAAGCAATGGCAACCTACTGTGGGATAATCTGCCCAGTCAGATATGATCGCCCAAGCGTGTATCACGTATGGCACTTAACTAACTGACTGACTGACTGTCAGTATCCCCAGCAGCTTAGGTGACCATAGTGACCATTTAATGTGATGATGATAATTTTCCAACAGCCACTTGTTAAGAAAAAGGAAAGTTTTGATTTTCACAAAAACAGAACTATTACTGTTTTCATGTAGAGTCAAATTACGTACATTAAAGAAAATAAACGCATAAAGGTTACTTAGTATCACTTTTAACAGTTTAATTATTTTCAATGCAATAAATAAACTCCCATAGTTCTTTGTGTTAGTCAGTGTATAGAAATATTTAATCCCTCTATATATCTTTTTGCAGTAACATTTGAAATACTGAATGATGACAGAATGGTCATGGATGATGTTAGCTGGGTTGATTATGTTACCATGGATAAACCATGATCACAAATAAAACCCTGGAGACAACTGGGAGGAGGAAGAGTTACTCAGGGGAAATAAAAACTTAATGATAATACCTTGTCTATCATTTTTAATGAAACCTTTATAAAAGAGAGATTATTACCCAAATACACAATATATATATATATATATATATATATATATATATAGAGAGAGAGAGAGAGAGAGAGAGAGAGAGAGAGAGAATAAAAAGTGTGAGAAGCCGTGAACATTTTCTTTAAAGTGTATGTCTATTGTTTTGGTATTTATACAAGTTATGAAGTATTCATTGTTCATGATGTGCTACACGAGTTTCAAGCCTAAAATTGACTCTCTTCAGGCGAACAAATTCGTGGTTTTATGTTTGGGTTTCTTCAAAATTTCTAGGAAACATTTAAAAACAAATGTTTGGATTTTTTTTATTTGTAAAACATATTTCTATAAAATGTTCACAAACAGGCATGTGCAAACTTATAATTTACTTAAGTTTATATATGATTTTGATTATGTGTTTAGTATTTGTACATAGTTTTGAATTTTGTTACTGAATTTAAAACCCCTTACAAAACTTTTATCAATTTAATTAAATTTTTTATAAAAATAAGAACAGCATTTTCTAAATTAATTTTTTCTTCTTTTTGTCATGTTATTGTAGTTTTATTTTTGTACTATCTTAGATTTTGACTAGAGTTTTAAAATAGGGTGTAATTGCTCTTTTAATTCATTTTTTTTAGGTATGTGAACTGCATTTTTGACGTGAAGACATAAGACAAGAAAAATTAGCATTTGGTAAGAAAACTGGTACCACAATTATTGTTAGCCTTAAGAAAGCAATTCTTAATGTAGGTGCAATCCCTAGAATCTTACCAAACTGCCCCTCATATTTATCTTCACTAATTCCTTCAAGAGAGTCACCAGAGTTCAGAAAAATTATACTGGATAATTCTGCCCTTAAAAAGAGATTAAGATCAAAGTAATGCTGATGACTTGCAATACAAACAGAAGAGGAGATTCCACAGCATTAATGATATGGAGGGAAAATTAAATTTTCTCAATAGAAATTACTGGACTATAGTGAGGCAGCCAGAGACTCTTTTTATATATCACATCATCAAGTCTCCATATCCAAAAATCAGTCAATCTGTTATAACTGAACCTGATTTTGCAGTACATATGTTCTATGGGGATGTAGAAATTAATAGTATAGGGGAGTATGATATTTCTGATCATGTAACTGGAAATTTAAAACAGATTCCCTTGAGTTTAGATTTGGCCAGTACTGGCAACTTGGTGGAGATCAATATAATATCTCTAAAAGTCAAGTGTTTGTGGGGAAAAAAATCAGAATGATATCATTGATTTGAAGAATTTAAAAACTAACTGTGAGAAAGTGGCAGGGGAGCAAAATTTAGATATTTATAAATTTAACATAAATGTAAAAGACGAGGATGTTAATGAATGTAAAGTTGTTCATGTTATATTATGCATAGCAAGTTATTGCTGTTATGCAGTTTTTAAGAAAATGAAATGTAACAGTTTCAAAAATTAAATAACTGAGAGTGATAATGATGACAAAATACTCAAAATAAACAGCTATTTTAAGGGAGTTAATAGAGGTTCACTTCTATATCTTAATGATACTACTACAAATAATGTTCTCTATAATTATATAGTTACTGGTAAATTAATTTAAAAAAAATTTCTTTTCTTCATTCCGTAAGGCAAAGGAAATTAGGAATGTTTTGGCAGATAATAAACAACTTTTTATGTGGACTCTAGTGATGAGAATCACAGTATTAAAAAAAATAAAAAAATGTTTATCTGGAGTTCTTCATATGTTCTTTTGAATAATTTTTGTACTCAGGAAAATAATGATATTGCTAGAAACAAAAACTTCGAATGTTCAGCTAAATTTATCATATGTAACATCTTTTTACACTTATTTAAAATTTGTCTTTTATTTTCTACACAACAAAAATGTCAATATTTTAACTTTACTACTATGGAATAATTAAAATAAAATAAAACATGCAAATTAAAACCATGTTGATTTTTTTTATTGTATAGAAAATAGTTTTCAAATAATTTTGCACAATCAGAATAAGGAATTTTACAGTTGTTAAATTCAGTAATGAAACATACACTATTTACTAAACTTCAATAGCAATAAATGTAAAACTAAATAATTTTCCTTTAGAAAATAAAGTTTATTCAAGTTAAAAATCAAAGCTTAGTTTTTTTTTATTCTAATGTAATTTGAATATAAAAAATATGTCAGTAGACTTTATGGAATAATCATTAAAATAGAGATGAATTTTTAATCTATTCTTTGTTTGTCCTTTATTTATTTATTTATTTATTTATTTAAAGATGTAAGGTAAAAATCGAGCTCTGGTTTTCTTTTCTTCTTCTAATATGAAAAATTCTATCAAGTTCAATTGTAAGTATTGTAGTGTAACTTTATGGAATAAAACGGTATGTAGTGTACGAAGCGTCCTTTACTAATTTAAGTTTAACGAGTCGACTCGACGTAACATGGGGTCATGATTTAAAGCAGGAAATAAGAAAGAACGAAAAGGCGAAAGTAACAAGAAAAACAATATATTAACAAAGGTTACATAGGGTTGAGAGCATGCATAAGAAAGTGAAAAGGAAAGAGTTATTCTTTCCCTGTTGAGAAATAAAAAATTGCGCCCCTAATTGCTACCCGCAATTAGTGCGCGTGTGTTTGTGTGAGTTAGAGAAACATGTCTGCTCTTGTCCGAGACAAAATCCTAACTAGCGTACCACGTGACGTTCCCCGTTTTTATTTGCATCGTTTACGCGGGAACTAAGTTATCACGTGAACGCTGAGTGACCATGTGTGTGTGTGTGTGTGTGTGTGTGGGTGTCAATGTATCAAGCCCCACAGGTAAAACGTTTTTAATATTGTTTGCTTGTTTTTTCGTTATTTTTATAAATTAATATTGAATTTCTGAAGTTCTAAGATGAAATTCGAACAGTGTTTTTTTTAATAGTATTCTATACTTTAATAGAATATACTTTTTAATAGAATATACTTTAATAGAATATACTTTTTAATAGAATATACTTTAATAGAATATACTTTTTAATAGAATATACTTTAATAGAATATACTTCTTAATAGAATATACTTTAATAGAATATACTTTTTAATAGAATATACTTTAATAGAATATACTTTTTAATAGAATATACTTTAATAGAATATACTTTTTAATAGAATATACTTTAATAGAATATACTTTTTAATAGAATATACTTTTTAATAGAATATACTTTTTAATAGAATATACTTTAATAGAATATACTTTTTAATAGAATATACTTTAATAGAATATACTTTTTAATAGAATATACTTTAATAGAATATACTTTTTAATAGAATATACTTTAATAGAATATACTTTTTAATAGAATATACTTTAATAGAATATACTTTTTAATAGAATATACTTTAATAGAATATACTTTTTAATAGAATATACTTTAATAGAATATACTTTTTAATAGAATATACTTTTTAATAGAATATACTTTTTTTAATAGTATTCTATACTTTAAAAACAGTCTACAATCATTCATTTTCAGCAGTTTAGCTTCGGCTTGTACTAGTTGTGGTAACTTCATGTTTAATCGAACAGGCCTGCTATCTCAATGGTGTTGTCCCATGAGTGAAGTTATCAGAGTGACCTCCCTTAGATACTTAACTATTCTGAGAGAAGTCGTTTCCCTTGAGATACTTCATAAGCGAATTTATCTCAAAATGATGCTTAAGTGTAGACATTCGAATTAAATCGCGTTCACCAAATCGATAATCACTAGAAGTAGGAATAACGATTATTACTGATAAACTGACCTAAGCTAAAAAATAAATAAAACACCAAGATTTAAAAGGGCATTTTTTTTTTTACTTTTATCCTTTTTGTAAGCGTGAAAAATGAAACAGATGTTTCAAAAATACAAAAAATAAAATATTGAAATTGAAACCTCATCTCCTTATGTGCCAAAAACTGACTAGATTTATTCCTAAACTGACATTAATAAAAGTAGACATTATATTTTCTTTTTTAATCATTTCCCCCCAAGCAAGCCAGGACCACCACTAGTACATAGCAGGTTCAGTCAGTTAAGTGCCATACGTGATACACACTTGGGCGATCATGTCTTGAAAGTGACTGGGCAGAAGACTATCCCGCAGTAGGTGGCCATTACTTTCTGCGGTAGACTGTTTACCAGCAAAGGCTATAGAATCCAATTTGTCCTGTTATTTAACCCATAACTGGAGGGAAGAGATGGATTAATATCTTTTCCAAGGATATTTGTGCGTAAGTGAATGCAAGGAATTCAGCTGGAATTTGAACTCAGTCCCCAATTTCTTGTTCAGAATAGATAACCACTGCACCACAACGCACATCCACATAGCAGATTACTGTGAAAGAAAAGAAATAAATTTGCGACTATGTTAGTTTATTGTGAATATAGATTTTAGTGATTGCGATTAGGATTTTTTGGGTGATATATACTAAGTTGAATATTTTGCTATTGTAGAAAATTTCCTAATTAATAAAAAAATCCTAATCCATAAGCTAAGTGTAAGAAATAGGGTTTTCTATTTCTAACAAACCATTTCTGTAAATACTTACTTCTGTTAAATGTACTTTGCAAAAATGACTTCTTCCACACCTTTTAAAAATGAATATTTAATGTTTAAATTTTCATATGGTAATTGTGTAAATCAATTCACTTTTATATTTATTTTTGTTTCTACTTTTTTTTTTAAAGAATCTGTTTTTTACAATCTTATCCTCTGAAAATGTATATCTGTAAAGATGAAGCTGATATTCTAAATGCTTGGGAATTATTATTGCAGCAAAAACAAATATTAAAAACAATGTAATCAGGAAAAAAAATGTGCAGAAAAAGAAAAATATAACTGCCATAGATTTATAAGTAATAAATAATATTCAAAATTTGCTCTTTTCTTTTATTGAATAAATTTATTTAATTTTGTAATTGCAATAAAATAATATTAATAAAAATCCAAGAATATAATACCTCTTCTTGTATCTCTAAAAAGTACTGAATTTGTTTCATTGTCCTGTATAATATGGCTCATTATTTTATATATACATAAAACTAAAATGTAACAAATATTCTTCACAGTTATGTATAATGGAGATTTTTATTTTCATATAAAAAGTATTATATATACCTTTGTGTACAAAGCAGCATTCTGCTTTTCTATAAGAAGCATTAAATATACTTCAGCTTTTTGTATGATGTGATCTCATTTTTTTTTTTTTTTTTTTACACATAAAAAAGCATTGAATATACTTTATCTTTCTGTATGATATCATATGGCCAACTATTTCTGGAGAGTTGTGGAAACATGAAGAAAGCTGATGACAATCCTATTTACCATTGGATTTGAGTGAAATTAACACTTGTTTTTGTGAGTGGTTTACACTACCCCCAAAATATTGTTTGATTTGTTAATAAAAAAAAATATATATATATTATACTTTCTTTTGTTTGGTTTAATACAGCGGAGAGAGAGAAATTACTAGTAGTAGTATTATTGGTTGTGCTTTATTGTAATTCACGATGTGAGCTTATGAAAAAACTATTTTAATACTATCATATACTTGTAAAATCCGGGGAATAAAACAATTAACTATTTTTCAGAAAGAAAGGTAGAAATATAATTATTCTTCTTTTGTGTTCGAAGCGGATATTTTGGGCAAAGCTAAAATTTTATGAGTAGCCAAAATAAATTGTCAGGATTTGTTGATGGGGTCAGGCGGGGTTAAAGTCCCCCAACAGATGTTTCCCCAAGAACAGAAATGGTGGGAATTGGAAAATCTGAATATGATGTAATCAAAAGGAAGTGAGCTGGTGATATTTCATTCGTTGAGCTACCTCCTCCCACAAATCGAGTGGGTGGAAAACGATCTCATTGGTCGAAGGCTTCAAGTCGCCTAGATCCCCCAAGGGATTGGAGAGGGTTATAAAAATAGAGACTCAGAGAGAAAAATCAGTAGCTATCAGTAGTTTTTTAGCTATGAGAAGCTGTGAGTTGCTCTCAGTCAGAGAGAGTCTCTGAAATTATAGTCGAAATGTAACGATTGTGGAAAAATGTTCCCAACTGGGGAGCCATGACCCACAGCTGGTCACCTACCATAGAACTCATGGCTAAAGTGTTAATGTTGAATGAAGCCTGCCACCGATTAACTTAAAGAGTTTATTTTGAATAATGTGCCTTCGATATGAATTCCGAAAGAACGTTATTGTTTTTTTAAATCATGGGAGAATCAAAATTTCTGATTCCTCATTCGCTCTACTTCAGTAAACTCTGTTAAACTCCAATAAGAACCCAAAAAAACTTTGTTATTTTAGAAGTTGCATAGAGAATTGACAGCCCTGATTATAGAGAATATGTGAAAAGACTTTAATGAAAATTTAATGAATACGTGAAAAGATTTTAGTGAAAATTTGAAGAACTCTGTTTACTTTAATGAAACTTAGAAAAATCATTTTTGTTTAAGGATTGAAAGCTCTGATATTTTTAAATGAAGTCTCTCTCTCTCCATTGTAAACTGGCATTCCAGCAGCTGTATTATCAATCTGATGTCTGTATTATCTGCTATTAGCTGTTACTAAAAATTGTTTTTTTTATATAAAGACATTCTTCGTAACTCTCCAGGCGTGTTTGACCTTATTCATTTATTTTATTAAATTTGTTTTTGGTGCCGTGTTTATTTTTGACCACAAGTGTACACCAGTGTCCGGACTGTCTCTGATAGAAAGGCGACTACTAAAATTGCACAAAACAACCTCTGAAATCAATTCACAATGTGGGCAGCGGCACGTTGTTGCAATAGACGTCTTGGAAACCAACTTTTGTGACGACACTTGGGAAGTTGAAAATTATGGAACATTTTTATATTCCTTACCTTCAGCAAAAAAGGAAACATGTAAGAATACTGGAAAAAATGAAATAAAAAATTAATAAAATCTTCCTTGTCGGTTTTTAACAAAACATGGTTATATATTCATTCAGAATTCAGTCGATTACGCAACCTTGGTTTCAACCTTTCGGTATCTTCAGGCATTGTGTGTGTGTGTGTGTGTGTGTGTGTGTGTGTGTGTGTGTGTGTGTGTGTGTGATTCATTCATTCATTTGATTTGGCCTTGCTAAGTTTAGAAATATGTGAAACAAGAAAAATCAAAATGGTATATTAAAATATTTATATAAATATTAAATAATTCAGTATACAAAATAAGATAATAGTAATAATTAAATGTTCATATGTCTGCTGATATAAGGTTTGTAAGAAGAGTTCATAATAGTCCTGTACTAGAGAAAAGTGAGCAACAATGTATGAAAGCAGAAATGACGATAAGGGTGTATATAGGAGTCGGGGGGAGGGGGTATAGTTGAAGTTGAGATGCCTCGATGTGACCCGCTCACTGTTTTAAATGTTCATTTCCTGTGTTTTCTTTAAGTCTGTCTTTATGAAATATTCTTTGAAGGAGAAAGAAAAAGACAGAAAGTAACAGAAAGTGAGAGAGTAGTTAATGGAGTCACCTGGCATACGTGATTACCAGCACCGAAAAGTTACGTGGCCTCCGGCTAGACACTCTCTGAAGGGTGATGGCAAAATCACGTGATTTTAGCAGTTTTGCAAGACAAAAGTGGATCACTTTCAAACTTTCAAATATATTTTTCTGTTCTCTGATTGGTTATATATTTCTTTTATTTTTTTTTTAAACGGAAGATCTGCGTGGAGCCATATTTACAAAACCTTAAATATGTCATTCCATTTTAAGTCACCGAGGAGACAACATCCTGTTAATTACAATATTAACTGATTTTCCAACGTTTTTCTGAACACATAGAAACTTTTGAAACGTATAACTAAAAGTTTAAAGTCAGGAAGAGTCTAGTTAAGAATTCTAAATATGTACCTCCAATCATTTTCGATAACTAACTTAAATGTTGAATTTTTGAAAATAAAAGATTTTTCTTGAAACTTCTATTTTAGTTTCAATTGAAATTTAAATGATTAAATTATTAAATTTACTATTTCTAGTAAGTAAAACACTCTGGTGTATTTCAAACAGAAATTATATTGATTGGAATCTAAAATTTTTCAATTTTTTTTTAATTTTTCAATTTTTCGGCCATTTTTAAGTGATCAACACATTTGTAAACAAAAGTTAATTCTCGGTTTTAAAAACCTTACAAAAATACAATATATATCTGTGGCACACTATTTTTTGAAAATTAGCAAATTTAATGTTAAATTAATCTTATTTACACAAGTATGACTTATTTATAGCATGAAATTAAGAATAAAAATATTTTTTAAGCACAGTGTTGATCTTTCTGACCTTTCCCGCATATTTGACATGTGATGACAGCTAGACAGATGTGAGATAAGATAACAGTATTACAACTGGAATTGACAAAATTGTTCAAATTTTTTTCCTGTGAAAGGAAGAAATTGTGAAACACATAAATTTGTAATGTATACATAGAAATTACCACACACAAAAACATCAAACACACAAAAAAAAATTTTGATTATTTAAAAAATATAATGGCTCAGTGATTTGTATTAAACTTTTCAATTTTCAATTAGTAAATATAGTCTTCACTTAATAACTTAATAACCTAATGTCTACAAGTCTTCGAAATATATTTTAAAATATTTTTGAAACTTTATAAATTATTATAATTTAAAAAATGAAAGCAATTCTTTTTAAATTTCATTATTAATCAAACAATATTTTATTTTCAGACCATAATGTCCTTAATTTAAATTATTCATTAAAGCAATTAAAAGCTTATCTAATTAAATAATGCCATAGTTTTATTGCATTTTTTTATTTACTATTATGAGAAAATTTTCAGAAAGAGGGCTCAAATGGTTGAAAAAATAATAGATGACTTACATTCCATAATGAGTCCTGCATTTAACTAATAAAACCAATTTTGCTTACAAAATTTAATTTCTTGAAATTTCATGAATTTACATGCAGTGGGGGTAACAGATGTAAAAAAATATTTTTACCGAGATGTTTTTCAAAATAATTTAAAAAATAATTTCATTCATTTGTCCTGAAAGTCCTGAAAGTTTCATTTAAATTCGACAATTATTTGATTTTTGCAAGAATTTTCAAATTAATGTGTTTGTCACCGAAAAAAAAAAAAACTGAGCTATGTAATATTACATTCTCCATTGTAAACTCTCATAATGATTTGGCTACCCACTAAGGAAAATAAAAATAAGATTTTTACCAAACTTTTGAACATGTTAGAAAGGATTAAACAATTTTTTAAAATTATTAAAAATACTTTGATCTTTCTTCTTAAAAATAAAATAAACATTTTGATGGAAACAGTTTGTGTTTTATTAAGTTTGGGACCTTTTGTCTTCATACTAAGCTGTTTTTTTTAGCAATTTAGTGGAGTTACCTAATTATAAACATTTTAATCAAGGTTCGTATGATTCTAAAATATATTTTCTGATGTGTTTACATCCAGACATTATTTCAGACTTTCATTTAGCAATCTTTCTCATTCTGGAAATGATACTATGGTTAGCTTGTCTTCTTGGCACAATCTGCAGACATCACCATCATTGCCAGGTGTGGCCTTTTTTAATATGCACCAAGTTACATAAGGTTCTTTGACATTTTTCCTTTTAATTTCTCCGCATGATTGGATAGTTTGGTAAAATTTTTAAACCTCTCCAGCTTGAATGTAGACTTGTGATTATACCAATGTTTTTTTTTAATTTCCTTTAGTATATCCTATATATATTTTCTTTGTACATCTAATTGGCTGAATTCTGAATGAAAATATTTAAGAGCTTTACATTATATATGTATTGAGCACTTTTTATACAACTGTGTACTGGTTTAATTTAATTCTGACCAATAACTGGTTAATGGCTAATAATTATATATATATATATATATATATATATTATGCTCTCATTACAATTGAGCTCTCTGGAGAAGAAAATTTTAAAAACAGTTTCCAATTCTGCTATATGCGTGACTCTTCAGAAATGAATTGAGTTCTCTCGGTGACTGGCATGTGTATACACTGCTTATATACAACACGTTAAAATTTCCCTTCTCTGATTCCATGCGTCGATGGCTTAGGGAGTAGCGACTCTGACTGACACCAAATCGGCCGAGTTTCGATCCCGGCTAGAAGCAAGTGGATGCGTCTAGCCACACTGATGAGCTGTGATACAGCGAAACAGGCTTGTATGTGGATGACTAATATATATGTGTGTGTGTGTGTGTGTGTGTGGGTGTGTGTATAGTCATTCGCAGCTCATCAGTATGGTTAGACACCTGATTGCTTCTAGAATTGATTTCAGTCGGCGATACTAGCTCTGAGCTATGGTAGAGGAAGGCGGACATTAGCGTGTTATATACAATGTAAACACACACCAGTAGCCGAGAGTGTTCAAATTCATTACTGAATGAATGATGCATAGATGCGTGAGTAGCTATTGTTTTTTTAAAGTATACCATTCCTCCACAGTGCTCAGTCGGGGTGTGAGAGTGTAAATAGTCATTCGCAGACAGATCTGTTTCACTGTATCACAGCTCATCAGTATGGTTAGACATCCGATTGCTTCTAGCCAGGATAGAAACCCAACCAAACTGACATCAGATATATATATATATATATATATATATATATAGTAACAGTAAACAACCAGTAATAAGAAAACTTACCTTGGTAAATAATCTAAATGGATCATAGTAATATAATATTAAAGATTATAAAATATTAAAAATGATTCACAAAAAGAGCTCAGTGTATTGAACTACAGAGCAAATATTTATTAAATAATAAATTTCAAATCATGTGGGGAATAGTCTATTTCGGCAGATGTAGTTATCAGTCATCTGTCTTGTCAACCCCAGTGTAGACTGGGTTTGTGTCAGAAATATAAATTTCATCAGACAAAAGGCATGAGACAAGGGCCAGGGAAGGATGGAAGGTTTTTGTCTTAAGAGGAAGAAGTTATGTAAAAGTTATATCTCTTTCTGGAAAATTTTGGGAATTGAAGGAGAAAAGCCTAAACCCACAGATAGTTTGGAAGATTATGGATTCCACACATACTCCTAATAGTCATAGAGATAGGTATAACTTATGTTTACAAGAAAAAATTAAAATAATAAAATACAATAACCAAAGCAAACTATTAAATCAGAGAAATGAATTAATGTTTAAATGTCGGTATAAAAACAAATTCAAATTTCCATAATATAGATTTAACTCGATGTACTGAAGGAGGTAAATATATGGAAATATATTTACCCCCTCTAATTCTTCTAATGCCAAAAGTATAATTAATTCTGATTCTTCCTCCCCTATGACTTCTATGCACTTACTGTTTAACATTTATAAACTCTCTCCTCTATATGATCTTCCTAACTTCTTTCCATTTATTCATCACTTCTTTTTATCTATATTTTTGTGTTATTCTTAAACACCCCCATTTTTCTTTTTAAGTTCTTCATATAACCCCAAATTAATGTCATAAGGTTAATATTCTGTTTTATTTTTACAAAACTTCTTCTCTTTAAGACAAAAACCTTCTACCCTCCCTTGACCCTTGTCTTGTGCCTTTCATCTGATGAAATTTATACTTTTAACATGAACCCAGTCCACACCAGAGTTGCCAAGACAAATGACTGACATCTTCATCTGCCAAAATAGGCTATTCTCCAGATGAAGTGATTCAAAATTTATTATTTAATTAATATATATATATATATTTGTGTATTTAGGCAGCAAATTTTCTTTTAGACATGGCAGATTAAACAAATTGCAAACATTGTGTCTGCTTATTTTTAATAAAATCCATTCATACTCACTGATAATCTTTCATATATTATAATTGAAAGATGTCAGAAATAAGCTGTAACATTGACAGATGATTTTATTATTAATTTCTAAATGTTCCCAAGTACTTTCAATCTCCTTCCAAGATTATCTGCAGGGATGTGAGTTGTGGTAACAAAAATAACTGCAAAACTGTGTTGCTAAAAATTACTGTTATATTTGAAGCAAGAAGAAAATTTACAACCCATCCTGCTATCAACTGACTGCTCCATGCCCAAAACCTATTTTTATAGGGGCTAACACCTAATTTGCATACTTCTAGACCCTTTCGAACTCTCTGGAACATTCTACAATCTTCCAAACGTTCTATTTCTAATTTCTTTATTTTTACGACTACTTTCTGAATTAAAACTTTTTTGTAACAAGTAGGACTCAATAGAGTCCTTTACTACAACTTTTTAAACATTATTAATATTATTTTTATATATCAATGCATCTTCATAACAATATATATATATATATGTGAAAAGTGTATGTATATAATCATAAATATCAATATATATATATATAAATATGCAATTTGTTATATATATTATATTGTTTACATATTATATATGCGTGGTACTTATTTAAAAGTGCTCAATATCAGTGATAGAGCAGACATATTTATATAGATAGGGGTGAGTTTGTAACAAACTCACACCTATGTATATATATATATATATATATATATATATAAATAAAGTTCAATAACTTATTTCCTGACAGTGTTTAGAGGTGAATCTGCACATCATGGCAAGATAAATCAACTGAAAGAATTTAATCCATTGGTGCTTATTGATTTGCTCTCATAAATTAGAACAACAATTGGAATTTATTAGAAAATATTTTGTGATATTTTTTATATTTTTATAAGATGTTGTGCAATCAAGCATTAATGTTAACGTTGTATGAATTTATAAGTTAAAATGTCCTGTTTATCTAAAACTGCAATGGATTGGTGAAAGTAAATCTTCACTAGTGTTTCACAGTGCTTGTTTTCAGCTCTTCTCAGCTTTTGTTGAAATGTAACTTTACAGACAGCTTCTGTTCAGTCATTTACTTAATTAAATGTCAGTGTAATGCTGACTACATAGGCAAACTACTCAGCTTCTTGAGGGGAGAATTGCTATGCACGTTCTGGCATAAATCAGAAAAGACCAACCACATAATTCGCATCGTTGTCGTCTTGCAGCCATTGGCCAAGATAGAACTCACTACGCCCCTCCAGTTCCCTGTGCATTTGGAACCCTGGCGCAGTTTGCAGCGAAATTCATATAGCTGAATACTTGATGCTTTGCCAGGGCTACCAAAGGTGTTTTTATTGTGACACCAACACTGGATGGGTTGCCTCCAGGCCCCATCCTGTTATTTAACCCATAAATGGAGGGAAGTGATGGATTAATAACTTTCCCAAGGGTACTAGTGCTGAAGTGAATGCAGGGTACTCAACTGGAATTCGAACTCGACTCACCAATTTCTCTTTCCAAGCCGATATCCACTCCACCACAATGCACATCTGTCACTGAACACTTACAGCACCTGATATTCCCAAGTGGTCACCTATCTAAGTACTATAATTTGCATAAGTCTGCTGTTGAATCCAGGTCTGCAATCATAGAACACAAAATCATGCCTTTGCAGTGTTGTACCAAGAGGACATGTTTTCATTTCTGTGCAGGTCATACTCTGATTACCATTTGTAGGTCCTAGAAACAATTTTCATTAAGTCATGACAGTCTTCCCAATTTAAGTTGAAGGAATAGCTGCTAGGACTCAATATGCTTTGTTTGTAATACTATTACAAACTGACATGAGGTATTGATTTTTCTATGTTCCATTTTAGTTAGTCGTACATAAAAAATATTTTAAAATTGTTCACTCCTAATTTTTTTCCTATTTCGCCCCATTTTTTAGTGGTTTGTTTTATTTTCCCTATTTTTATCTTTATAATAATGTCTGTCTTGTATGCTATTATTAAATTGTGTACATCCAACAAGATTTTTCTTATTTTCTTTATAATGCTACTAAAAAAATACCGAAATAAGACATTCATTCATTTATAGAAATTAATTTTTCTTTGGTTTGCAAAAATGTGTCAGTGAAGTGGCCTTTGTACTGAAAACTTTGGAGACTGCTGCCCAAGATAATGAGACCAACCAAAAACCAATACCATCAAAGCCCCACCTGTTGCTCTAAGCATGCTACAAACAGTTAAGTATGTTAACTTTGTTACATTAAGCATATAGTGGCAGAACAAGGAAGAAATGACAAAGGTTTGAGAAATAAACAATTGTATTAGCATAAAAATACAACAAATTGTAAATTGGTGTAAATGTCTCTCCTTGAAAGAAATGGATAAGTAGACTCATAAAAGCTGCAAAGACATACAGTAGGAGAGGAAGTGACTTGCTGAGGCAAGGTCTTTGGCAGGTGTCTTTTGGAGATGGGAAGTTGCATCCTGACAAGCACTGTGAATCCATGGCTGATGTGTTGACTGACTACCAAAGAAGACCCTTTGAGGGTTTTTATGTCCTTTTCTTAGGCTCAGATCAGCTTCAATTTTTATTTTGTTTCTTTAAGCAGGAGTGAGTGCTATTGGGTAGAAATTCTGGATTATATTTTTTTGTGGGTTGTGTAAGTGAAATGGAAGTTATGTGCATGGACTATGCACAGTTAACAAAAATTTTAGTTCAGTCTTGGGTTTTGGAGTGTTCACATCTGGCCAGTAATGGAAATTTGTGTAACATTAATCAGAAGATCTGGGTTTAGGAGATTATAACAACTTGATTTGATACTAGAGAATAGGTATAACAAACCAATAAAAATAGTAAAATATTTTAAAGAGATGGTTTCTGATGATCAGTCAGTCAGTTAAATGCCATATGTCAAACACGCTTGGGCGATCATGTCTCAAAAGAGACATGACTGACTGGGCAGAAGATTATCCCGCAGTAGGTTGCCATTGCTTTCTGCGGTAGACTGGTTGACAGCCAAGGCTATAGAACCCAATCTGTCCTGCTATTTAACCCATAACTGGAGGGAAGAGATGGATTAATACCTTTCCCAAGGGTATTTGTGCATAAGTGAATGCAATAGATTCAGCTGGAATTTGAACTCGGCTCCCCGATTTCTCGTTCTGAGCCGATATCCACTGCACCACAATGCACATCTCATATTAACAGAAACCATCTCATTAAAATATTTTCTTTTCTTTCTTTGGCTTTCTTATTGTAGAAAGATATTTTAAAGAGATGATTTCTGATGCTATTGTTCTCATATTAACAGAAACCATCTCTTTAAAATATTTTCTTTTCTTTCTTTGGTTTTCTTATTGTAGAAAGATATTTTAAAAAGATGATTTCTGATGGTATTGTTCTCATATTAACAGAAACCATCTCTTTAAAATATCTTTCTACAATAAGAAAGTCAAAGAAAAATATATTTTACTCAGTTTTAGCAAAAATAAGTGAAAGTTAAACAGTTTGAACTACTTCCTACAGTTCTTTAAGAAAATTTCTAATACCTTTTTTCCAGAGCATTTGAGAAGAAAATGATTATTTCTACCCTGCCTAAAATTATTTTACATGGTTCAATCCCAAGAAGATAGTAAAGGAAAGTGAGAAGAAAAGATTAAACCTAAATTACAAGAAATCTGAATGCATGGTTATTGGTAAAAAGAGGAACCTAAAATGCCAATTACAGGTCGGGGATTCTAAAATCAAGCAGGTACAGAAATTTTAATACCTGGGAAGTGTTCTAACAATGGACGCAAAATGTAACACTGAGATCCGAAGGTGAATTGGCATGGCCAAGGACGCATTCTAGAAACTGTGTAGAGCACTAAAAGACAGAAAAATTTTGCTAGAAACAAAGAAAAGAGTACTGAATCATTACATGATGTCTGTCCTTCCATATGGCACTGATTGCTGGGCTATCTCCTCAAAGATGAAGGAAAGACTCAAAGCAACAGAAATGTGGTTCTACAGAAGAATGCTGGAATACCATGGACAGAACATGTGAACAATGACAAGGTTTTTGAAGGAATGGAAACAAAAAAGAAACTTATACTTAAAATCACTAAGAGACAGCTAAAGTTTCTAGTACACATAATGAGGAAAGAGGGATTGGAGAATTTGATACTCCCAGGACAGGAAAAGAGAGAAAAGGAAAAACAGTGTGTGGCACACTTGGTGGGCTTAAGCAAATGGATGGCAGTGCAGGGTTTGGAAGGAATACCAAGGCAAAAGGCATTAAGAGCTACAAGCATGAGAAAGATGTGGAGGCCATGACCACCTACGTCCTGAAGGGACACAGCCCATAAAGGAAGAAGAGATGATAAAGTCTACAAAACATGATAAATTTAAGATTTTATTCAACAGCTTCCATCTGGTATTTTTTAAATATTCATATCTGTAAGAATTGGATGTGCGTTTTGGTGCAGTGGATATCAGCTCTGAATGAGAAATCGGGGAGCCGAGTTCGAATTTCAGTTGTCTTCCTTACATTCACTTATGCGCAAACACCCTGGGGAAAGGTATTAATCCATTAATCTGTCTCTTCCCTCCAATTATGGGTTAAATAACAGGACAGATTGGATTCTATAGCCTTGGCTGGCAACCAGTCTATTCCAGAAAGTAATGGCAACTTAATGTGGTATAATCTTCTGCCCAGTCAGTCATGTCTCTTTCAAGACATGATTGCCGAAGTATATATCACGTATGGCGCTTAACTGACTGATCTGTAAGAATGCCTAAGTTGATATTGAAAATGCTTATGTCTTCTAGATTTAATAAATAATGAGACTCACTACCACAGATTATGTTTCTACTCATAAGTATTTTAGAAAATTTGTATTATAAAAGTACATTTTTTTAATCATTTCACCCCAAGCAATAAAGCTACTAAGACACAAGTGGTTACTCATCATTATTGTTTAACATCTGTTTCTATGTTAATATGGGTTGGACTGGGTTTTCATGATGGTTATTTCCAGACTGCCTGATTTTTTGTAAGGTAATCTTAACTTCCTTGAATTTTTTGTTGGTAATCTTAACTTCCTTGAATATTTTGTTGGTAATCTTAACTTCCTTGAATATTTTGTTGGTAATCTTAACATCCTTGAATTTTTTGCTGGTAATCTTAACTTCCTTGAATCATCTGTTATAAGCTGGGTTCTTGATTTACATAGTCTACCTATCATACATAATTGAACCATCATGAAATATTGGAGCGAGTTTTACAGCCATATGCCCTTACTAATTACCTACCAAGGTAATCTTTTTGGATTATTTTCTCTATTTTTACAGGTTTGTCATTTTTCTTATATATATATAGAGAGAGAAGGGTAAGTTCAGCTTAGAAAAGGGTAAGTTCAGCTTAGAAAAGGGTAAGTTCAGCTTACTCTTTTCTATACAGAGTAGGTACAGAGGTTTGTATTTAAGAGATTTCCTTCTCTTAAAAAATTTGCTATCCAAAGCTAAAGACCCTTACCCAGCCTAAGCAGTTTAATGTCACACTAAGGACACTTCTTACACTATTTGCCCATAGCTGGGACCTTGACAGGTGCTACCACCCTGGATCGGTTATGCAAAAAATTAAGTAAAATAGAAACATTTTTAAGGATCAAGAACAATAAAGAGGAATGAAGAAGACTGTAGATGACAATTGAAATGCAGTTTTTGTTGGACAGTGCATTGACTGGTAAGATGAGAAGCAGTGTTGATTTGAAATATGATTTAATGTAATCAGTTAAGGGACATATGTAATACATGCTTGGGTGATTATGTCTCAATAGAAACATGACTGACTGTCCAGAAGATTATCCCGCAGTAGGTTACCATTACTTTCTGCGGTAGACTGGTTGCCAGCCAAGGCTATAGAACCCAATCCTTTTCAATTATCAGTGATCTGATTCTTGAATCATCTTTACATGTTGGAAGTTGTAAAACTGTTGTTGAGGCCTGTCTGAAATGAATATATTCCTAGTATACTCTTTCTGTTGCCACCTAAAATAGATGAAGAACAAATGTCATCTTGAAAACAGAGCACCTTATCTTTCTGGTATCAACAATCATTCTACAGTCAAACAATTAAATCTTGTCCATATCACATGGAGGCTATAGCTACACTAGGGCTTTACCTATTATACCACCACACCTATGTACATAATCTCTAATTTTACGATCATATCATTTTATAAAGATATATTTTTAAAAATAAAAAGATGCTCAGGTGATTTCCAATGGTGCACAGTACACAAAAGCTTGGAATGAAAAAACAAAATAAATTACTATGTAACAGTCAAAACATGAAGAAAAAATAACAATAGCAGAGACATAAACATCCTTGAGAATGGCTATAGAAGTGGTTGAAAGTGGTTGGGATGATAAAATTTATGGGCAATTTTTATATTCCTTATTGCCAACAAAATGGAAAAATGTTAGGATGCAGGAAAAACTTAATAAGAAATTAACTAAATCCTCCTTATCAGCCATAGTAATGAAAGATGCTTGAAAGAAAGATTGCTGCCTAGTATACATTATGTGTGTGTGTGTGTGTGTGTGTGTGTGTGTGTGTGTGTGTGTGTGTGTGTGTGTGTGTGTGCGCGTGTGATAGTACATTTAGGCAGCAGCTTCATTTAAATAGAATAAACAGGGAATATCAGTTAAGATTTTGGTGAATTTCTCCTGGTGTTGAATAAGCCAATGTCAGGTGACTAATTTTCAACTGACCATCAATCATTGTTGGCTTTTTTCAATGAAAGAAGGTAGAAAGTAGAGAAATAGCTAATATTGTGTTTGTGTTGTTTACAGTCCAAAGTTTGAAATTAACATGGGTTCATAGTCAAATGATGTGAACACATCCATTTTAAACAATAGACTGTACTTGGAACATGATATATAATTTCAGAAAGTTCCTTTAGAAGCATTCATCTGACATCAAAGGATTTATTTGACACTAAGATAAATTCACCAAAAGATTAAAATGATATTCCTTGTTTATTCTCTCTCTCTCTCTCTCTCTCTCTCTATATATATATATATATATATATATATATATATATCAGAAAAATGACAAACCTGTAAAAACAGAAAATAATCCAAAAAGTTTTATCTAATTAATATAAGATATTAAATAGATAAAAGTAGAGAGCTAAATGGATGTTATCCAGACCAATACGAAATATAGAGAAGAACAACTCATCACATAATTAAACAGTTATAAACCCAGAAACCACATCCTAAACAGGGAACAAGGGATGAGACTCTACACCTGTTCAATAGATGTGGGTGGAGTGTGAACTGGGCAATAGTTTAGTCTATCTACTCCAATTGAGAAAAAAAAAAAAGAGTAAAAGAATGGAAAAGAGTAAAAGATTGAAAAAGAGAAAAACCGGCAACCACATCCTAAACAGGGAACAAGGGATGAGACTCTACACCTGTTCAATAGACGTGGGTGGAGTGTGAACCGGGCGATAGTTTAGTCTATCTACTCCAATTGAAAAAAAAAGAAAAAAAAGAAAAGAGTGAAAAGATTGGAAAAGAGAAAACCGGAAACCGCATCCTAAACAGGAAACAAGGGATGAGCCTCTTCACCTGTTCAATAGACATGAGTGGAGTGTGAACTGGGTGATAGTTTAGTCTATCTACTCCAATATACAAACACAAAACAGAAGAATAGATATAAACATACACAAAATAAGCACACACAGACATATAATTATAAGAGGCCACATATGCACACAATAATAACACAAAACTAAAAATAAAGCTAACCAAACTAAAGAAGAGAAACTAATAAAAATTGTAAAAAGAAATAAAGAAAAAGGGTCTAAATAATAAAGTTACAGTCACAAATTATTAGCAATCACAAAAACTTTCAAAAAGTTAAAAATTAATAATTCAAGATTCACAAGAAAAATATTTTACAAAAATAAGAAAAGAGATTCATAAAGAAAAAGACTTTTAATAATCATAAAGACAATTTAAAAAAAAACAAGAGTAAAAGGAAAATTAAAAAAGAATTACAGACAAAAAACAAAAGAGCCAATATACTAAAAACAAAGATTAAATACAGTCAGAAGTGTTTAACTATCACAACAAAACAAAAAATTTAAATATAAATAAAAAAAAACATATAGATAAAAATGATATCAGATTCACAATAGAGAAAGAATGGCTGAATTTGCTATAAATTTACTATAAATAAAAGGTAAAAATTCCAATCCTACAAAACAGGTAATTTAAATTTATTTCTATGAGGGCATTTAAAGATCACTTCATTTCATTGGTTTAAAAGCTGGTTATTACCACTAAATTTAAATATTTTTATTTTTGCATCTAAGAATAGGTTACATCTATTTCTAAAGCTAATAGAAGTTTATGATTTTCTTATGATCTCCTATTTGGTCTGTGGAGAGAGTCCTCTATCTTTTAATTCCCAGAAATATTTAGACAGAGTAGTTTGGTATTTAAAGTGGGGCCTATATATATATATATATATATATATATATATATATATATATATATACAATCATCCGCAGACAGTCCTGTTTTGCTGTAACACAGCTCATCAGTACGGTTAGACATCCGATTGCTTCTAGCTATATATATGTTGTAAGAAAGTGAAAGAACACATAGGTTAAAACCTGCTGTTTAAGCATTTACTTTTCAAAGAGTGCTAGATACAGAGTAGACCTTAATATTGTAATTTTGTTATTACAATGGTTTATAAAAGCATTATATCACTACACAAAAATTTTCATGTTACAGAATAATACTGTTCTTCTTTAGGTGATAAGTTAAAATAAATGCTGAAAATGATTTATTTTGAAAATAGAAGATGAATTCAAGTTTATGTAGCAAATTAGGGAATGGTTGATGGAAAAAATGCTTTTAGGTCTGTCAATATTGTTCAATCAAAAATGAGAATTAGATAACTATGGAGTTCTAAGATCTGGTTCGCAAAAAGAAGCAGGATGGCCTGGTGTCTAGACATGTCACTTTTTAATTTTATCTGGATAAGATAATAGTGGGACCATAGATTTTTTAAATGGGTAGACAGTAATTTTTAACAGGAGATTAGATTTTAGGTGTTTTTTTAATTAGATTTTTTATTACCTCATGAGTAAAGGGGCTGAAATGTTTAGGTTAGCATTAGGATTAAATAATTATGGTATACTTAGGTATATTGTAGCTAAGAAAACTAATTAAGTATTGTGTGGGTCACTTATTTTAGTAAAATAATTTTAATTTTTAAGTTATATTGGAGCATAAGTTATAAATGAAACATTGTAATTTATTAAATTTTAAAGAGAATTATTTTGTCTGGTAAGATACATTGTGGGACCATACATTATTTAAATGAGTAGACAATAATTTTTAACAGCAGGTTGAATCTTAGGTTTTTTTTTTTTAAATATTTTGACCGTTTTATGTAAACATCAAAAATATTTTTCTTTAAAATTTAATTAATTATAATGTTTCTTTTATAACATAAGCTCCAATATAACTTAAAAATTAAAAAATTATTTTACTAAAATAAATGACCCACACAATACTTAATTAGTTTTCTTAACTGCAATATACCTTAGTATACCATAATTAATTTTAATCCTAATTCTAACACATCACTCAAAATGTCCCAGGCCTTACATGCATAAAAGACTATATATAAAAAATCCATATGATTTTTATGAAGTACTAACCTTCAAATGGCATGTGACAAAATTTGTGCCCATTGGATTATTAGTTTACAAATTACAGTTATTTAAATGATGCAACTGTTGCAAATTTTCAAAACAACGGAAAAATCTGAATTTTGTATGTTGATAAAGCATTGCTTTCTGATGAGAAAAAATTCTGTTCAAGCAAAGCAATGGCTTGATAAGTGTTATTCAGATACTGTTCCATTGGAAAGAACAGTTAATAGGTAGTATGCTGACTTTAAATGCAGTCCTACAGACACAATTATGCTGAAAACTCAGGTCACCTAAAATCAGCGGTTGTCCCTGAAAACCAAAACCAAAAAAATCCCCAAACTCAATTTAGCTGATCATAAATTGAAGTTATGTGAAATACCAGAGAAGTTGAACATATCAGAAGGCAGTGTATTCACCATTTTGCATGAACATTTGTCAATGAGAAAGCTGTGTTGAAAGTGGGTGTCACATTTGCTTACAGTTGATCAAAAACAACAACACATCAACAATTCAGTGCATTGTTTGCAACTGTTTCTACACATTAAGGAGTTTTTGCATAAATATGTGGCAATAGATAAAACATGGATCCACTACTTCACTCCAGAGTCAAATTGGCAGGCAGCTGAGTGGACAGCAGCAGGTAAAAGCCGTCCAAAGCGATCAAAGATGAAAAACATCAGCAGGAAAGATTTTGAGCCCCATATTTTGGGATGTGCAAGTTATTTTGTTCATCGATTACTTTGAAAATGAAGAACCATAAATAGCGAATATTATATAGCATTACTGGTTCATCTGAAGGAAGGAATTGCCCCAAAACGGCCACAAATGAAGAAGAAAAATGTGATCTTTTACCAAGACAATGCACTGTGTCACAAGTTGATCGCATTGATGACAAAACTACATGAATTGCACTTTGAATTGCTTCCACATCTACCCTATTCTCCAGATCTGGCCCTCAGTGAATAATGGCTGTTTGCATACCAAGGAAAGAAATTTGGCTCCATTGATGAAATGATATCAGAAAGTGAGGCGTATTTGAGGCCAAAGACAAATCATTCTACAAAAAAAGGCATCGAATTGTTAGAGAAGCGTTGAATCAGAAGTAGAGTAGAAGTGAACCATGTTGCTGAATAAAGTTGAATTTTGCCTAAAAGTTGTTGTTTTATTAGTTAGGCCTGGGATTTATTGATTGATGTTTTAACCTAAGCATTCCAGCCCCTTTACTCATGAGGTAGTACTAAAAAAAGAAACAAAAAAAACCCTAAAATCCAACCTGCTGTTAAAAATTATTGTCTACTCATTTAAATAATGTATGGTCCCACAATGTATCTTACCAGACAAAATAATTCTCTTTAAAATTTAATAAATTACAATGTTTCATTTATAACTTATGCTCCAATATAACTTAAAAATTATTTTACTAAAATAAATAACCCACACAATACTTAACTGTCTTTCTTAACTACAATATATCTAAGTATACAATGAATAAATAACTGTGAATTCATCTTATATTTTCAAAATAAATCATTTTTACCATATATTTTAACATAACCCTTGAAGAAAAACTATTGTTCTGAAACATGAAATTTTTTTGTGTAGTGATATAATGCTTTTATAAACCATTGTGATAACAAAATTACAATATATATATATATATATATATATATATATATAAGACAGATTGGGTTCTATAGCCTTGGCTGGCAACCAGTCTACTGCAGAAAGCAATGGCAAACTACTGCGAGATAATCTTCTGTCCAGTCAGTCATGTCTCTTTCAAGACATGATCACCCTAAGCGTGTATCACGTATGACACTTAACTGACTGACTCTATTTTTGGCCTGATCTGACTCTTGTAAATATAGGAGATAGCAAGAAGAGTGAGTTACTTCATGGAGTGATACCAGGAAACAACCATATTTTCTGAACCTTTACAAATGGATCATATGTATGAGTTCCACTTTAGGTCTGGGTTGAGTTTAAGTCCCAACAGACACTCAAGGCAGAGGGTGTTCTTAAGGAAACATCCATTCATCTTGATTGGCAAAAATTCTGGGTTTAAACAGCAAATAGCAACCAGGTAAGAAAACTTTGCTTTCACTGGGGCATTTGAGTAATTAAATTATGACACCATGTTAAAAATATCATTATGTCAACTGCTATAGAATAATTGTTTTACCGGTCTTGGTTGAGATAGCAAAATTAATTAAATTACTTGTTATCTTTTGCTTTATGATAGACTGTCTAAATTCCATTAAATATCTATAATAGATAAGAATATATAGGTTACATAATGCAGACATAGTAATTTTTTCAGCAATTAATAATGTTTTATCTAATATTATTTCTTATTACAATCAACATTATATTTAGTGAGTATATGTTTGAGTAAACATCCTTGTCTTTTTTAACTAAAACTTATGTCTACTGGCCTATATATTGAAAATCTTATTAAAAAAAGAGAGACACATCTTTGATATCCACTAAATATAAAACTGATAGATAGATAGATAGATAGATAGATAGATCTGAACAGAGAGAGATGAATAGACTGAGAAAGATATGAACAAATTGAAGAAGAGAGAGAAGAACAAAAAGCGAGGTTTGAACAAAGTGAGACAAATATAAACACAGATAAAGTCAACATCATTGATGAAAGGATGAAGAGAAAGTGCAATATAAACATACTTTTATGTCTTACATAAGAAGGCTTCATAGACAAGATAAGTAGATGCTGAAAATTCTCATGTTTTGGTTTTAGTCAAATTTTCGACACCCACTTGTATTTTCTGAATATTTCCTAGTATTGTTTATTCCAGTCTGAGACATCTTTCCACCACACTTTGTCTTGCTTGCTTTGATTTCCTGCACTAGACTGATGTCTGTACATAAGAGAAAATGCTGAAACATCTTTCTTCTCTTCTGGCTTTTTTAATCTCTTCCAAATGTCTGCGCCATAAAACTATTCTTTTCTACAAGTTTTCCATTTTCTCTTGTTTTAGCTTTACAAAGTTCTGTGTAACTTTCCACTAATTCCTTTTTGTCTCAAACTCAGTAACTACTGACTAGTAGGCAGGAATTTACTTTAACCATTTTTACAAGTTAATCAGATTACTATTCTCATCCTTATTGCCTTAGCTAAAGCATTCTTCAAGATTTCTTGTGTTAGGGAGTCAGTGTCATTCTTTTATGAATTAAATTAATATTTTCATTCTACTGTTTTTTGCTACTATCCAGTAGAAAATTTAATAATATATTGATAGGCAGTAGAGTAAAGACAACCCCAAGAGCCTTTTGTAACAGAAAAATGCTATCATGTGTGTACTACATGAAAGATTAGCCTAAAAGTGAATTTTTTAGGCTTTTATAATAGTTGTTGACAAATCTGAAAGAGTGAACATTTCAGGTCAAAATCCAACTAATAACAGTGTTAGGCTAGAGACTTGTTAATCCAACCAAATATATATATATATATATATATATATATATATATAGAGAGAGAGAGAGAGAGAGAGAGGGGGGGTGGACAAAATAATGGAAACACCTTGAAATTTTGAGCAAATTTATTTCCTTACGGGGTAGGACCATCTGAGAGAATAATTACACTTTAAATTTTGCATGAAATTGACTCATACAAAGTTTGAATTGTTTCCAGAAGGATTTTTATCCATTCTTCAGCTAAAATAGTCTCCAATTCTTTCAATGATGAAGGTGGAGGATACTGACTCTCACTTGTTTTTATAAAATGAACCATAAATGCTCAATGATGTTGAGATCTGGGGACTGTGGTGGCCAGATAAGATGTTCTACTTCACTAGACTGTTTCTCATGCCAGTCAGCTACAACTTTAGCAGTATGAATGGGTGTGTTATCATCCTGAAAGATGGCATTTCCCTTGAGAAACAGATGAAGTTCATCACTTCAAATTCTTAAATAGCCCTGACTGATGATTTTAATAAACTTATTTAAATAATATCTGTAAAAAAACAACAATTTTAGCCAAAAATATGAAGTACTACTAATATTAAATCAACAAACATAAAAATAAACAAGCATTTGACAGTTTAATCAAATTTTCCACATTATGGTATTATGATACTATGTGTTTTCATTATTTTCTCCATCCCCTGTATATTAGTTGAGTCTATAATGCTTAAAATTGATAGTTGAATCCTATGATGCAAAGGCTTAGTAGATACCAGTTCTTTGACTTCTTCATTCTATAATAAATGATTTTAAAGGTTGTATCCCTTTGGGATATAGATAAATCCAGCTTATTTAAATCTAGAGTCATAAAAATTATCTGATCAGAAGCATCTTCAAACGATATGTAAAACCTTTCCTGTTGTTCCTTCATATAGTTTGCTTTGTGGTAAATATATGTGATATATATTTCTCCATGTGGGGACACTTGTATATATGTATAGTCTTATGACTGTCATAGTATATAAAAGTCTCTCTGAGAACAAGTGTTTGTCATTTAACTTCCTATTAGCCATTTTGTTTCATCCTGTTTGTGAGCTTCAATGTTGTTATATCATAGATATGACAATGCCCATAATGGAGAAGAGTTAATGGGAGAATAAATATTTCTTCCCAACACTCTCCTTACAACTAAACAGACTTAGTGCTCAAATATCTGAACAAGGCAGTAGTCTGGGGGAAGTTTTTCCTTTCCACTTTTCCTGTTAAATCACTGCTGCATGTTCATCTTTTGTCTTTGAAAGGATATCAGCCACACTAAATAGAAAAAATATTAGATAATGTTGAGAATGTATTCAGTGGCTAAAACAGCAGCTATCATAAAATGTCTTCACAGATACTTACATAATAATTAATAACATTAACTATGCACTTGAATATCTGAGATTGTGAATTGCTTATTTTAGGCACATTTAATGTGAAGTCTCTATAATAATGATCCAATTTCAGTCTGTCTCTTATACGGTAAAATCCAAGTAAAGAATTTCTTTATTTGGACATTATCCAACTGGAAAAAAATTATTCTTGACAACTTATTCTGCAAGTTCGCTCCCATATTCTTGCTTTCGCTCCCATATTCTTGCTTTCTTGATGGCTACAACCTCCAGAAATTTAAATGCAATGTCAATACTCATCTATTAACCACTGGACTCTAGCTCTCTCCCCACCCCCGTATATCCTTCCCTTTCTCTCCACCTATGTATCTGTCATCGCACCTACATTCTCAGCTTTCTATTGCTCCTTTCTAACTAGTTTGTACTCCTCACTCTTTTCTAATCTTTTTACAGTTATGTAGCCCCCAGCTCATCAGTGGCATTTCTGCCTTGCTCGGGGTGAAATGATTAAAAAAAAAAAAAGTCAGCTATTATTTCAGTTTTGGATTAACTGAAGATGCTTTTCTTCAAATAAATGATCTAGTGTTCTGGTCAACCAAGATAAATAGTCTGTTAAGGTGGCCCACAGCTGTAATTAAAATGGTGCATAATTTGATAGATAAGCTTAAATTAGTGTATTAGTAAAAATATAAAGCCCTTTCAGATTTTGAATACTCATTTTTAATGCAGACTCTCCCTACTTAGATGAATGGGTTAATACAACCTTCTTTCTCTTCCAAATTTTCCTCTATTTGATCTTGTGCCATACTAAGCTAATTTTGGTACATATCATAAAAATTGAATTCACAATGTATTCAAATATCTAAAAAATAAGAAATGGTAGACATAAACAAACAATAAAATTATTACAAACAAGATGAACTTGAACACTGGCTTCAGCAACTTCTGTTCAATGTTGACACTATAAAATTCATATAATTATTTGATTATGCTAATTATCACAATTCATTATTATTAAAGTATCATTACTAGATGTCAGAGGTCAAAGATTCTTCACTATTTCTTATTATTATTAATAAAAGCACCTTTTTAATTAGCATTTCATAGATTTCAGACTGACATTTTCTTGTCAATTAATAAAAAAATTACTTGAAAATAAGTAGCCTGACTGGACAGAAAATTGCTTTATTCCCCAAGTGAGAGCATTTTAATGGTGCACTACAGCATACCATTTTTGCTGTGTTGTTGTAACAAATGCATAAACATCAATAACTTGAATTATTACAATATAGATTTCATAATAAACATACTTGGATGTGCATTGTAGCGCAGTAGATATCGGCTCAGAACGAGAAATCGGAGAGCCAAGTTCAAATTCCAGTTGAATTACTTACATTCACTTATGCGCAAATACCCTTGGGAAAGGTATTAATCCGTCTCTTCCCCCCAGTTATGGGTTAAATAATATGACAGATTGAGTTTTATAGCCTTGGTCGGCAACCAGTCTACCACAGAAAGCAATGGCAACCTACTGTGGGAAAATCTTCTGCCCAGTCAGTCATGTCTCTTTCGAGACATGATCGCCCAAGCGTGTATCATGTATGGCACTTAACTGACTGAATAAACATACACTGAGTTGTAAACCAAGTGTCTTCATAATCAGTGGCACAATCATGGCTGTCAAGCAAATGCTGTACAATAGCCGAATCAAAGACTGCTTGAGTAGTTCTTATAAACTGGTTTCGACTACCTGAACATATTTAAGCAGGGACGTTCTGCGAGATTGGTATGTTTTATGTATGCCGCATCACACCTGCATTTAAACTTGTAAACAACTAAATTTTTATGAAAATAGAATAACTGATCCTTACTAAAGGACAGAAACACAGATCTTGTCTTGTTGAAACACTGTGTGCAACTTAACAGCATTGTAACATGATGAAGTACACACTGAAATTCTGTCAGACAATAACTGATACTTCCTACCAAGTCAAGGTAACTTTAAGTAAATAAGGCAACAGCTTGGTCCAAAAACCACTGGTTCCTTAAAATGCTTGATTTTTCTGTCCATTACACATCTAATAACATTGATGGGATATCCATTACTTTCAAAAATATTCTGAACAGTATCAAGTTCTCCATCTAACAGTTCAGGGAAACAGATCATCAAAGCTCAATGAACCAGGGTCGCAATCAGACTAATCTTATGGGACTATATATATATATATATATATATATATATATATATATATATATATATAATATCTTACTTCAAAAGTTTATTGATGTACAATGTTTTCAAAGTTTATCTTTTAACATTATTTCCAGTATAAACATATTGTAACATTCCTACTGCATTGTTAGAAGAGTCCACTGTACAGAACTGATCCATTTATCAACAGGTGGTGTTTGAACATGTGTAATTTTGTTTCACACGTGACTGAAATTTGTAACATATATGCATATTTTGAAAGGTGATACTTCAATGTACATTCTAAAAGAGCTGTGCAGGAATTGTAAATTTTAAATGTTTTTATATTAGCAATAAACATGAAAGAAAATGAAATTTCTGGAAACAGGAAAACAAAGTACAAACAGATAAAAAAAAGAAGACATGTGCCATACTTAAAAAGGCTCATGGGTTTTGTACCTTTTTTTAGGTTCCTCTGCAAATATGTGGTATTATGGTATATGCAGGATTGTAAGATGTTAGATGAGTTCTTGTGGTAAATGAACAAATTGTAATGAGTAATTCGGTCATAAATCTGATGAGCTAGGCATAGGATAGAAAGTGATGACCAGCCTCAACTTATTCCCCTTCAAACGTGTACCATATTTATTATATATACATATAATAATAAATAACCATATTCAAAAAGGCAATTCATAAGTAGTTTGGTAGGTTTTTCTATATGCTATGTCCCATTCATAATCATGGCTCTTAACAATTTTCTGCCCTCTTTGTAAATTTTGTCATTTTGTTATCTCTCCTAAACTCTATTTTGCTAAAAATACCATGAATATGCAGTCATTGATGGTTAACAAATTGAAATGCCAATTAAAAATAATCCAGGTCACATGACACAAAATATTGTCAAGGTACTTCAGCATTGTCAGGCATTTGAAAACACTTGGATATGTGAATTACTATAATGTCTGAGTGTCTCATGATTTAACAAAAAACATTTAATAGATTGCATTTCTATCTGCAATTTTTTGTTCAAGTTCAATAAAAATGAAACATCTTTGAAAAGAACAATCCCAGGCCATGAAAAGAGAATTGGCTACAATCATTTGGAGTAAAAAAAGTACTAGAAAAACAAAATGAGCCACCGTTAACAACTCCAAAAGCCAGCCTGAAGAAAGTGATGTTGCATATCTAGTGGGATTTAAAAGGCATCGTGTATTACAAGCTCCTTATGCAATATCAGATATTGAATTCAAATAACTATTCTTCCCAGTGAAACCAAATAGGTGCAGCAATTGATAAAACATACCCAGAATTAGCCAATTAGAAAAATGTCATCTTATATCAGGACAATGCCAGACCATACATCTCTTTGTAGACCTAGTGAAAATTAAGTTAGTACAGCTTGATTGGGATGCCCAAATATACCCACCATATTCACCTGACCTTGTATCTTCAGATTACCATTTATTTTGATCCCTACAAAATTTTTTTAACGGAAAAATCTCCAATTTCCATAGAATCCTGTAAAACCCACTTAGACCCATTCATCACCCAGAAAGATGCCAAGTTCTGGGAGAATGGAATCATGAAGCTAATCACTTTTGGCCAGGATCGAAGCATAGTATGTTTTCTCATTTTAGATGGGAGAATATGTTTGGTTCTGAGGATTCCAACCATGTGGCAGCACCTTTCAATTTACACTAAAAAGGTGGGATTAATGTAATCTCAATGCCAGCATTACAGTCATCACAGGGACTGAGCAATTTTTGTCCTTAGCCCATAGCTCATATGTACATCTATCTTATTTATAAATGGAACTTTGTCTCTGTGTGTGTGTGTGCCTGTGACTGTGTGTATGTGTGTGTGTCCATTACCTATAGACTTCAAAACGGCTGAACCAATTTTCTTGAAAATTTACAGAGTTGTACTATAAGCGTCTGTGAGTGTTCTTAGCTAGGTTTTGTGTCAAGGTACCCCCAATAAATATAGAAAATCGAAAAAATCGGGTTAAAGAATGAGTGGTCCGATTTTAATCAAATTTGATACACTCATAGACAAAGACATAAGAAACAATATTCAGAAGTTTCAAGGTTGCTGTTCTTACAATAGTGCAGAAAATCAATAATATATATATATATATATATATATATATATATATATATATATAAAAGGCAAGATGTTTGTGTGTGTGTGTCTGTTTATCTGCCTGTATGTCTGCATTTTTTTCAGCCCTTTTATTTTAGTTTTTGCTTCAGGTTTGGCTCTACACAAGTATAATTGTAGTTCTTAGTCTCAGCTATGATACCATTTACTCAGAGGACTTATTTAGCCTTCAAAATTCAGTTTACAATGAACAAAAACTTATTTGATATTGATACCAGGAAATCAAAATTTGACTCACAGCCATTCATTTTTCTTTCAGTCTACGGTTTTGCTTTAACTGGAAACAACTATTGCTTTTTAGTCTTTCATGCCAACATCCAAAGAGTCTGAGCTCCAGGACCATGGATTAGTTTTAAAGCTTTCATTACACCCGAGCAACGCTGAGCTATATTGCTAGTCCCACATAAAATAATGCTCTGTATACCATCCTGCCTAGGTCAGGTAAATAAATTCATGAAGCTGACTCAAAGATAGTAAAAGGTAGTGGAACAAAATATCATGTTGAATAAAGGTACAAATATCTAAATATTTTCTTTGAAATTTACTCAAAAACACTACAATTTCTTTTTCCAATACTAGCATTATTGTTCAGTCAAAATATCTTCCCTGGCTGTCCTTATGATATCTTTCTGATAAATCGTGTATTCCATCATAAAAGAATGATTTTAGATGGGATTCAATAAACTGCTCAAGGAATTTTTCCAGTATTTTGACTTGACTGGAACTGAGTCAAAGAGTTTTGTATGGAACAAGGGATTATTTAAAGGTGGAAGTTCTGCAGAATATGATACATGTAGAAGAACTTACTGTCCAAGCTCACTGAGTCATAGATTGTCATTCAAATGAATCAACAAATTCTCATATAATTCATCAGCAAATTCACATTTTGCTTTTACTGCACCTTCATTCAAAAGTTTCCTGAATTGAATACTTTTCAAGTTCCAAGAGCTTTTTTCTTTTCTTTAATCATTTCACCCCAAGTAAGGCAGTGAAGCCACTAAGGCACAAGAAGTTACTGAGTGTTAGAGAATATGAGAAAAAACTACTATTAAGGACACATATACATGCACACACGCACAGCAGCAGTGGATAAAGCCAGCCATTCATATATGGGCCACTAAGAAGCACGGACAATCTGAGGATTTCTCTGCCATTCTGATGATGAGATTATAATCTCGAAATAGCAGTGTAATAAATAGGTCATACAAACACCTCCCGACCTTCCTTTATTTCATTCAATGCATTGTGACAGCCTTCAAGACATAACACATACTACTATTAAGGAGAAAAAACAATAAAAGAACAAGAATTCAGAAGACAGAAGATAATTGACAATGCATTTCAACTTTTGAGGATCAAAGTTGATCAGGAAGCAAGAAGCCAGAAAAGAGTTCTATGTGTGAGAAGTGCAATAGAAGAAACTGTTAGCATAGAACTTACAGTTAGATCTAGCCATTTCAACTTCTATATTATCCATTGCCCGTAAATTTTCAATTTTGTTTTTAAACTTTTCAAGCCATTCAATGCATGCTTGCACCTACTTCATCCTTAACGTCAGTGATTCATTGCTTCACTTTTGCTGTACTTTTATCAGATGAAGAACTAACAGCATTGATTATTCATTTTATATTCAACCATGATTTTCACTAAGCTCAAGTAAAATTATAATTTTCTTAAAGATTCGACAAACAAATGACAAATGGCTGAGTAAACTTCAAAGACATTTCTAAGATTTCTTTAAAATTAAGTAAAGACAATTGCATGAACCAAATAGTATTAAGGTTTCAAGTAAGAAATAAGAGACAAGTGATATGTTATCATGCTTATTTAAAACAGGTGTCTTAACATGGTTCATTTGCATTTGAAAATCAATAATTTAATCTTTAGAATTTTAACATTTAAACAAAAAAAAGTAGATATTATTCTAGTTGCATTGTTTTAGTTTGTATCAGTTTGATTCTGCATTAACAAAATAACATAAAAAGTTTATATAGAGATATTTGTATTTGTATTTTATGAAAGCAAATTTTATGAAAGGAGTAAAATTATTTGAAATCCTGAGAAAGTCAATTTTTTTCTATCTTTTTATTTCTAGTATGCTTTGTCTTTACACTACAAGTTATTCAAATGTGTTTTCTTAGCCATACTTTGTTTATGAATTGAACCCACTGTATACATTAGTCTAAGACATTTGTTCTATTTGGTAAGTTTCTGTTGTGGAGTAAATAACACACGCCTAGTCACACTGATGAACTAGTTTAGACACTATAATAAAGGATACCAAGTAGTGTAAGAGGTCTTATTCGAGTCAGTCTCCAGTGTATTTTGTCACGGTACTTGGAATGAGAAATTGGGGAGCCGAGTTCGAATTCCAGTTGAATTCATTGCATTCACTTATGTGCAAATACCCTTGGGAAAGGTATTAATCCATCTCTTCCTTCCAGTAATGGGTTAAATAACAGGACAGATTGGGTTCTATAGCCTTGGCTGGCAACCGGTCTACTGCAGAAAGCAATGGCAACCTACTGAGGGATAATCTTCTGCCCAGTCAGTCATGTCTCTTTCAAGACATGATCGCCCAAGTGTGTTTCACGTATGGCACTTAACTGACTGACTGAAGTGTCTAAGCAAAACTTTCTATTATAACCACTAAAAATGAGTAATAACAGTGGTTACAAGGATCAAAACTCATACGAGTTTTAACTAGAGTTATGAGGATATCAAAATTCATACTGGATTAACAAATACTTCAGCACAGCAAGAGTTTAATCCATGTCAGTTTAAATTTTTCTCTTTGTGTCATCATCATCATTATCATCATTGTCACTGCTCAGTGTCTGTTTCCATGCTAGCATGGGTTGGACAAGGTTTCCTCAATAGCTCTTTCCCAGGCCACCCGATATTGTGTAAGACCTGGCTGTAATCTCATCTTCTTTAAATCATCTTTGATAAGCTGGTTCCATGATTTACATGGTCTACCTATCATATGTAATTGAGCCATCATGAAATTGGAGTGAGTTTTACAGCTGTGTGCCTATACTAACACCAACCAGTATTAGCTTCTGTGGTACAAATTCAACAACACCAACACCAACATCTGCAGTTGGAATTGCAGAAACAGCAACAAAAATTGAAGGAAATAATTCTGAATGAAACAGAAAATTCTCAAACTTCCTTTACTTCTGATGTGCTGACAAAAGCCATATTTGAATTTACATGTATAATTACAGACTTAGCTTTTCTGCATATTTCCAAAGATACAAACAAATTTTCAGAGAAGAATGCAAAGACTGCAAAGACGAGAGAAAAACAAGACTTTTGTCAAGAAAACTAGCATCAGTAGAATATGAAAGATACTGTAATTTCATACTACTGAAGAAACCAGGAGAGATTTCTTTGGAAGAAACAGTGAATATTCTGACAAAAATCTTTAGCAAAAATAGCTTTTTATTCAACACTCATTGAAAATGTATGAATTTAACGAAAAAAAGAAGACAAAGATTTTGCCACATATGCTGGAATCATTAACAAGGAGTGTGAAAGATTCAGATTAAATGAATTGATTCTGGTTCTGTTTAAAGGGTTAATTTTTGTTCAAGGGTTAATGGTGAAAAAAGACAGAAATACAGGCAAAAATTAAAATGTGTCTTGAACAAAATAATAAATATACATTACAGGAAATATCAGATGAAAATCAGAGAATCCTAAATCTGAGATGTGATGCCAAAGAAATTCAGGAAAAAGAATGTGCATACATACAAGCAAAAGAAAAATGTACAAAAAGGAGAATAAATTCATGTTTCAGATGTGGAAGTTTACTTGGAGAAGACTTACTCTTTAAGAATTCTAAATGCTACAAGTGTGATAAAGTAGGACATAAAATTACATTGTAAAACTAAACCAAGAAAAAATTCTCACAGGAAAAAATGTGGACACATCATTGTGATAGAAAAAAATAAACACAGAAAACAAAAGAAAATATGAAAATTAATAATGTGGATATGAAAATGTTACCAGATACTGGTAGTGATATTACAATAATTAATGAAGCTGCATGGAAAAAAAAATCAAAAAGCCTATATTAAGAAAGACTTCAAAAGTTGCAAGTAGTGTTTCAGTTGAGAAATTATTTTTTATTGGCAAAATGACTTGTAATGTCATATTCCATAATAAGTTTGCGAAAGCTAAAACTTATGTGTTAAAAAATACTGCAAACTTATTTGGGACTAAATAGATGGAATTATTTGAGCTTTGAGATTTACTATAAATGTTTATTGAAAGACGTAAGTGGACAAGTAACTAATTTAGAAAAATCGGAGCAAAAAATTAAAAGATTTGAAAAAGTATTTTCTGGATTTCCTGTTGAATAAATTGGATCAGTGTTCCAAATTCAAAGTGAAATTTCAAGTGAAAATGTTTAACGCCACTATTTAAAATGGAACAGTATGCCATTCACAGCATTGAATCAAGCAAATGAAGAAATAGACAGGCTTGAAAAAATGGGTGTAATTGAAAAGATTAACCATTCAAAATGAGAAGCACCCGCAGTGTATGTAAAGTAAAAAATAACAATAAAATTTGTGTTTGTGCTGACTTTTCAACAGGATTAAAAAAGTATTTAGAACCCCATAACTACTCATTGCAAAGTCCAGAAGAAATTATCGCAAAGTTAAATGACAGAAAAATTTTTAAAACTGGATCTTCCTGAAGCGTATTTACAAACACATGTTGAAGAAGAATGTTCAGAGTAAACAACTATAAATACCCACAAGGAATTGTATAAGTTTGTAGCCATAAGGAGATGGCTAATGTTTATTTAATTTGGCCTTGTGTGATACATAACCAAACTTCCTACAACTTACAAGTTTTATCCAGAATTATCAGAAGGTTATTATCAGAAGGTTGGTTGTAGATTGGAATGTGTGAATTAGTGTGGAAGAATAAAATAAACATGTTGCATTTTAAAATAGATATTTATTAAAAGGAATGAATAAAAAGAATAGGTAGTAGTTAAATGTTCTATGAGAAAGTTAAGGGTATCAAGAGATGTTCGTAGTAGTAATTTGTTGGAAAGAGTTTATGCGTACATACATATGTATGTACTAGCAGTATAGCCCAGCGTTGCTCAGGTGTAATGAAAGCTTTAAAACTAATCCATGATCCTGGAGCTCAGACTCTTTGGATGTTGGCATGAAAGACTAAAAAGCAATAGTTGTTTCCAGGTAAAGCGAAACTTTAGACTGAAAGAAAAATGAATGGATGTAAGTCAAATTTTGATTTCCTATTATCGATATCAAAGAAGTTTTTCGTCATAAACTGAATTTTGAAGTCATCTGAGTAAATGGTATCATGGCTGAGACTAAGAACTACAATTATGCCTACTTAGAGCCAAACCTGAAGCAAAAACTAAAATAAAAGGGCTAACAAAAATACAGACATACAGGCAGATAAACAGACACACACACACAAACATCTTGCTTTTTATATATATATATATATATATATTATTGATTTTCTGCACTATTGTAAGAACTGCAACCTTGAAACTTTTGAATATTGTTTCTTATATCTTTGTCTATGAGTGCATCAAATTTAATTAAAATCGGGCCACTCCTTCTATAACCCGATTTTTTTGATTATCGATTTTCGATATTTATTGGGGGTACCTCGACACAAAACCTAGCTAAGAACACTCGCAGACGCTTATAGTACAACTGTGTAAATTTTCAAGAAAATCGGTTCAGCCATTTCGGAGTCTATAGGTAACACACACACACACACACACACACACACACACACACACACACACACACACGCACACACACACACACAAACAAAGTTCCATTTTATTTATAAATGGAATATAGAGTTTAGATAGTTTAGATAGATTTAGATTAGCATTTGTTTCATAGGAATGTCTTTGGCTGGAGAAGAAGAAGTAAAATCAATTAGCACATGAAAAAGAAAGAGAAAAAGGATGAATGTCCGGGTCAGCTTGAAGCTTCTTCTGTTACATTTTAGCTTGTCGGCTCTGCTGCTTCCATCTCTGACTGACTAACGCTGATTGAAGCCATTTATATTGTCCTTTAGAATTTCGTACTGGATCATAAAGTCTTTACAATCTTGCAATTTAAACACATTAGTCAGAATATCAATTTGACATTTACTTTAAGCACGTGGTCAATCTTTTTCTATTTGGGAAAAACCAGGATTTCATACGTCATTGTAAAAGTGAAGAAGAAGGTTGATTTTAATTCTTAATTTCCTATCCCACAAGTTCAATTGACTTCCTTTTGGTATAAAAGTGGCTCTAGTTATATTTCAACAAGGGATACCATGCTTACAGACAGTTGTTTATCTGGATGATATATTAATCAAGAGTCTATCTAAGGAACATATCAATACCTGGGATGTGAAAACAGTTTTTTAAAAAGATATGAGTGTATAAATAATAAATTCAAACTCAGTGAGGAAAAGAGCAAATGTTTTTGCCTAAAATTAAGTACCTAGGACAAATCATTGACAAAAATGATCATCAACTATATTCATCAAGGGCAAGTGCAATTAATAATATATCGTTACTAATTTACAAGTAATCCTGGGACTAGCAAACTTCTATCAAATGTATGTACCTATTATGCAGAATTTGAATGCTCTATTGAACAATTTGCTTAAAAAAGGTGTAAAGTGGAACTTCTAAATGTCAGAAGGCAATTGAAAACATATAAAAATACTAACTTCAAACTTATCATTAGCACACGACAATTCAAAAGCAGAAATCATAGTGGCTTCAGATGCTAGTGATTATGAAAGAGGAGCAGTAATTCTACATAAATATGATGAAAGTAATATGAAAGCAGTCACACATGCTTTGCATTCACTACTACCAGCAAAAAAGAAAAAGAAACGGCTAAATGAAAACCCTAATAAATATTTATACAATGCATAATGCTATTACAAGTAACTTAACAAAATAGTGCTTATCACTATTATTTCCTACTCCTTACAGAAAAATTGTACACATGGGACTAATTAGGATTTCATAAAGTCTTTGAGCTATTGTGGTGTTTGTAGTAAGAATGGTAAGTAAGAATGTGATGTTTTGGTGCAAGGAATGTGGTATAGCTTGCTTAGGTCAGCGATAGTGGCTAGCTAAGTTATTTAAAAAAAAATGAAAATCAGCCTTCCCCATCCCCATTTTTAGCCTTGTGCCACATTTTTGGTATTAGAAAAATAAATGTCAACCTTCGGAGTATTTCTTATACAAATGTCTAAGCAAAACTCTATATTATAACCGTGAGAAAATGTTTTATAACAGTTTCTCATCTTTGACTCTTTTTTATTACGTTCTGACTGACCTGTTCATTGGTTTATCTCATTATCTAAAATACTGAAGTGAATCATTTTCTTTATTCTATTTGTTTGTTAATTGAATCTTTTCAGCACTTGTTGTTTGTTCCAACATTTTTGTCAGTGTATTATTTAGCTTCCTTATTGTCTAAAATTCTGATATGAATCATAATCTTTATTCCATTACTTAGTTGGGAAAGTTTGATTCATCTTTGATTTTTATTACTACATTTTGACTAATACGATCATTTACCTTCCTCATTGTCTAAAATTTTGAGATGAAACAATATCTTTATTAAATTAATTTGTTTGGCAAGCTTTCTCATTATCCAAGTTATGGTAATATAGAACCAAAGGTGAAAAAATTAGACCCAATAACTAATGGAATATAATTATTGGTTAATTCCAGAATTTTAGACAATGAGAAAAGCAAATAACACACTAGTCAAAATAAGGTAATAAAAAATCAAAAGGTGAAAAGAACCTCTTCATCTTTAGTTCATTATTACTACATTTTAGCCAGTGTGTGTGCATGTGTGTGTGTGTGTGTGTGTGTGTGTGTGTGTGTGTGTGTGTGTGTGTTTGGGGCGGGGGGGGTTTGCCTTCCTCATTATCTAAAATAGTAATGTGAATCATCATCGTTACGCCATTAGTTCTATAGTTCTTTTTATTTCTTCTTTCTTTATCACTACATTTTGATCAGAGTTTTCTTTGTTTTCTCTCATTGTCTAAAATTCTGACATTAATCAATAATTAATTAGTTGATCTAATCATTTCATCTTTAATTCTTTATTGCTATATTTTTGACCAGTGTGTTTTTTGCCTTCTTCATTATCTAAAATACTGACATAAATATTCTATTAGTTGGTTTACTTTTTTTCTTTAATATAGGAATGAAAAAAATCAAGATAAGAATATTTATACCAATAACTCATTTAATAGATACTGTAATAACAAATGAAATTAATATTAAATATTTGTATTTTGGTGTTTTGTTTTTGTTGTGGTAAGAGTCAGTTACCCTCCTTAATATCATAAATGGATCAGTCCATTCATGATAAGCAGTCCCATATTACAACAGTTCTTTATAGCTGAAAACAAAAAACTTAGAATTTATAGCTAAAATTGTTCTATATAAATTAAACCTAAAATATTAATTTGAATAATTTACATGCTGCGACCAGGTACTGAACACAACTCTTTTAAAGCGTTGGTTGAGTAACTCAGAAAGTGGCTTGATGCAAAGAGTTGTGAGTTCAATACCTGGCCCCAGCCAAGGGGGAAAAAAAAAACTTGTAGAGTTAGGTTACTAAGGGGAATTAACTTAAACTGAAAGGCATGGCACGTTGAATTAAAACAATCTACCACTGTGGACTAAATAATGGGTCTGGTTTGAAATTTCAACGTATATTATCAGAAGGTCAGAGTGTACAATGGCCGAAACATTGTGAACATGGCAATAAAGATAAGGACAACAGATGAATGATATAAATAGTATAAATAGTTACAATGCAAGATCTTAGAAATATATGCAGATAATTCTATAAAGTTCCAAAATTTACCAAAAAAATAGTTATAGAGAAAGTGTTCTATGTAAGCACACACTCAGCCATTCTCTTTTCTATCAGTTATAACAATGAGATATTTTGTTGAAATATTGTGCAAGATCACAGAGGAAAAGTTGATGAATGCCTTTCTCAAACACAAATATGCAAAGTAAATATAAGCAGTTAAAAAAGATGCATTTCCAAAGCTAAGCAGAATATTGAGAAACAGGAAGATTTTGTTGAAAACAAAGAAAAGAGTACTGGATTGTTATGTGATATCTGTCCTTCAATTTGGCAATGAATGCTGGACAATCTCCTCAAAGATGAAGAGGAGCACTTGAAGCAACAGAAATATGGTTCTACAGAAGGATGCTGAGGATACTATGGACCAAGCATGTGAGCACCAACAAGGTTTTAGAGAGGATGCAAATGAAAAGGAAACTTATACTTAACATCAGGAAGATAGCTTTTGGGAGAAAAACAAAGAGGAATAGTGTTGAGAGTGACAAAGGATAGGGGCAAGGGAAAGTCTATGATCACTTGCGTCCTGAAAGGTCACAGCACATAAAGAAGAAAAAAAAACAGATTCTGAAAAAAATAATTAATGACAGAAACTGGTTTTAGATACTATTGCTTATGACAATAGTATCACATCATTTCATTTAAGGAATAGCTTTGTTTTTGATACCCAGCAGCCTCGACATATTTGGGAAAGACATTAGAATAAACAAGAACCTGTATTAGCAGTAAACTACTTACATACGGATAGGAAATGAATTCAGTAGATATACAAAAATAAAAAGGGACATAAAACAAGGATGTGTTTTCTCCCTCAATCTATTTAATCTGTACAATGAAATAATTCTGAGAGTTATAATAATCCTTGCCAGGATTTGTCATTTCCGGCCACAGTCTCAACAATATTAGATATGTGGATGACACAATGTTGATAGCAGATACAGGAAGGAAAAAAGAAGGACCTTCTACAGAAGGTTGCAAGAGAAATAAAAAAGAAAGGACTAAGCATAAATCTCAAGAAAATTGAATGCATGGTCATCAAAAAAAGAAAACCACAAAATGCCACCTACAGGTTGAGGAAACCAAACTAAACCAGATGAAGAAATTTAAATACCTGGGAAATGTTCCTTGCATGGCCAAGGGTGCATTTCGAAAGTTAACTAGAGTACTAAGAGTCAGGAAGATCTTATTAGAAACAAAGAAAAGAGTGCTAGACTATTATGTGATATATTTCCTTCTGTATGGCAGCAACTGCTGGAAATCTCCTCAAGGATGAAGGAGAGGCTTGAAGCAACAGAAATGTGGTTCTGCAGAAGGATGCTGAGGATACCATGGACCAAGCATGTGAGCAACAGCAAGGTTTTGTAGAGGATGCAAACAAGAAGAAAACTTATAGTTAGCATCAGGAAGAGATAGCTGAAGTTTCTGGGACACATAATGAGGAAGGTGGATTTGGAGAATCTAATACTCACAGGATGGATAGATGGAAAAAGAGACAGAAGAAAGCAGTAGGAGACATATTTGATGAACTTGAGCAAGTGAATGATGAAGCATGGTTTGGGGAGATACCAAGAGGAAAAGTGTTGAGAGTGACAAGGGATAGGGTTAAGTGAAAGTCCATGATTGACTACATCCTGAAGGGCACAACACATAAAGAAGAAGAAGAAACAGATTCTGAACAATTCATATTCATTGTCTATAAAATACATAGTTATAACAGTAGAAACGTTATAGTATGAATAGTTTAAAATCATGATGACAAGTTAAATGAGTAAAACACAGAAATATAAATCACAGGCAATCGATTATAGGCAATAAGCATAAAAGATTTCAGTATAAGAAATATTAAGTTTACACCTTTTCACTGATGAGATAAGATAAAATATAATATCCTTCCTGCTTTGTCATTTATACTCTGATTGATCGAGCAGCTGACAAAATCTAAAATAGCAAGGAGAACAATAGGTTTTTTAAACAAAAGAACGGTTATCAAAAAAACAATGTCAGTTTAAGGAGAATAATGGAAAAATCATTATAGAATATTGATAGTGTTCAAAATTAAATTTGCATATCTAACAATAAAGCCAGAAAAATTAAGTTTGAAAATATTTTTTTTTTAAATATTGATTTAGGGTCTTTGTAAAATATTACAAAGAAAATAAAAGTGAAGTTTAAAATGTAAAGTTTCACCAAATAAGATTATAAATAAAATAAAAAGGAAAGTATTATCTGCAAAAAATAAATAAGAAAATTGGCCTTATAGTTTAATGAGATATTGTTAACTGGTCAGTATTCAAGACAAGGTAAAATATAAGATTTTAAATGATAATTTTGAAAACAAGAACAATGATAGTATTCAATCAATTCAGTTTTCCTATACATCATTTAGTCTATTTATTCTTGTTTTGAATAAAGCTAAGCTTATTAGATATAAAACAGGAGCAACCAGATAAAAGATAGCAAGATAAATTGAAAGAAGATGAAAAGAAAAAGAAAAAATTAAAATCAAAGCAAATAAAAAAAAGTAAAGAAATCAGAGAAAAATAAAACACAAATATAAAGAGAATATAACATACAGATTGGTTTATTTGTGTGTGTATATATATATATATATATATATATATATATATATATATATATATATATATATATATATATATATATATATATTAATAAATATTATCCTACATGCCACAGACATAGGATAATATCTATATTTATTAATATATATATAATACTGTGCTGTTCATAGACTGAGCACAGTTTTATTAACACCTGACTAATAATACTGTATATATGTGCACCATCATATGTATATTTATTAATTTATGTCACTATATATATATATATATATATATATATATATATATATATATATATTTGTCTATACCTAAGAATGTAAATAATGTAAATACTCCCTCATCTCAATGAGGGGGTATTTACATTATTTACATTCTTCAGACTATTGTCTTTATCTTTGTTGCCATGTTTATAATGTTTTGGCTGCTGTTGCATACTTCAGCTTTAATCACTCATTCCATGTGCAAATCACTTCCGGATGACATGTAGTTATCATCTTATAGCTCAACTCTCTAATGTAGTTGTTCACCACTGCTGTAGCCAAGTATTGAATTCACAACTTTTTGAGTCAAATCAATGGAACTAACCAACACTTATATCCATTGGGCCATTTGTCCTCAAGAATAAATAACCTAGAGAGTTGAATTAAAGGGAGATAACTATATGGCATCCAGAAGTGGTTTTGCACATGGAATGAGAATGATATACCCCAGTGATCAAAATAAAGGGTGTGGTTCAAAATTTCTAGCACCTGAAGAAGGCTAGGAAGTAATTTTTGGCAAGCAGGGTTTTTGTCATAAAGTGCTTGATATGAACATAAAGCATTAATAAAATTAATGCAGGGCCTTAGTGCAGAATATCAAAATCCCTGAAGAGTGAAGACATCATAATAATGGCTTCATGAAACTTTGAAGTTAACATGACTGAAACAACACTGCTCAGTTAAGCGAAAAACCTCTCCACATTATATATGTGCGTGTGTGTGTTTTCCCATATATATCTATATGCAAAACTTAAAGTTATAAACAGACTGAAATACATAAATGATTGATTCTTTCGGGCATGAGCCATGAAGCTTTCTTGATAACCATTGTTCTCAGGCAACAATAAACTATTCAAATGCTTGAACATGAACCTTTGACACTCATGTGTAACATGAATCTATTTCTGTTACAAATATACTTTAAAAAATAACTTGCTTTTTACCATCTTCACCTCTCACCAGACAAGGACAATATTGTGACTTTTGGCTCCGCCTCACAGTCAGTTTTTCTTTACTGAATTTTCTGTTTATACTTGTATAGTCATCAACTTTTTCTATGGGGGATATCTTTCAAGACCTTAATGAAGGCCTGAACTTTCAAATAGTACCAAATTCTATATAAACTATGTTTTATCATTCATATATATATATATATATATATATATATACACAATGTTTAAAAAAACTAATATATTTACTGAAATTATCTCTTTTGAAATAACCTGGTCCCAGCATAATAATAAACTGATCCCCACATTTCCTGCCAATTTTGGAATCCAGCCTCAAAGTTGTTTTCCATAAGCAAACTTCTGTGATTTTTTCTGGATCTTGGCAATGGTGTTAAAATGACAACCTTTGAACTTCCTTTTCAGCTTGAAGAAGAAATGGAAGTCCACAGGTACTAAGTCTGGTAAATAGGGCTGATATGGAAATGATACAATGTTGGTTTTTTGCTAGAAAATCATGAGCGAGAAGAGCTCACTGACAGGGTGCATTGCTGTGATGAAACCAATTCTTTGCTCTCCACAGATCCAGTTGCTTTAACTCAACCAACTCAAAATATTGCAGTAGAACTCTTGATTGATGCACTGACCTTGTGAGATGGATTCTAAATGCATAATACCATGGCTATCAAAAAAATGATGAGCATGATCTTGTTTGAGCTGTGGTTCTGTTGTGCCTTATTTGTTCATGGAGATGAAGGGCTCTTCCACAGTCTTGACTGCTGCTTCATTTCTAGGCCATACCTGTAGATCCAACTCTCATCACCAGAGATGATCTCTGACATTAAGGATAGGTTATCAGCAGCAGAGACAGAGATCTTGACAGATTTTAACATGATGTTCTTTCTGCTCAGGGGACAAATTTAGCAGTGACATGCTTCATGTTCTATTCAAATGTTAGGATTGCCTGCTAAGATCCATCCAACAGACTAACAACATCAGAAATATCGTTTATCATTATCTAATGATCCTTGTGCACAAACTAATTAATTTTCTACATATTTCTGGGAGGTGACACTTGTGGCACATGTTCCAAATTGCTCATCATCTTCCATGGAATTTCTTCCACTTTTGAAGTACCTGTGCCACCTAAAACATTGCATACAACCCATTGCTTCATTGGTGTGTGTTTGCCAAAGTTGAATGCAACATTTTATGTTGGCTCTTTGTTCCAAATTCCTATTCATGACAAAATTGCAAGCTACAATATATAGATGATTACAAAGTGTACCCAAAAGTCATCAGAACAGCCCTGCATGACCTAAGCTTTAAATCTTCAACCAGGATGTTCAGACACCTAATCTTGGAGTCAATGAAGGCTAAGAGGCTGGAAGGGTTCTAGTAAGTGCACAGGTATATCAAGAAACCTAGATCCATTGTCAAAACATTCTCTGACTTGACAAGAAAACCTTCACAATGAAAACTGTTTTGAACTATCAAAACAATTAGTGCCTCATATCATCAATAGTTGATGCCAAGGTTAACTTCAAGAAAAACATCTAGAAAAAATTTAATAATCATGTATTGTCAATGAACAGAAGGTCATTGAGCATCTGCATAGAAACAACATCTTATGTGATGAGAAGTAAGGGTTTCAATCAGCCCAATCCACTACTGAAATCCTTACTACCATTCTTCTTCTTCTATGTGCCCTGTCCCTTCAGGACGTAGGCGATCATGGATCTCCACGTCTCCCTATTCCTTGTGGCTCTTAGTATGTTTGCTCCTGTTGCTCCTGGCAACCCCCATTCCGTCATCCACCTGATCAGACCCTGCAAATATGTTATCCGCTGCCTTCCTCTGTCTCTCCTTCCTTCTATCTGTCCAGTCAGTATCAGGTTCACCAGGCTCTCCTTCCTCATTGCATGTCCCAGGAACTTCAGTTGTCTCTTCCTGATGCTCAGCATCAATTTCCTTTTTGTTGCCATTCTTTCTAACACTTCGCCGTTGCTTGTATGCTCAGTCCACGATATCCGTAGCATCCTTCTGTAGAACCACATTTCGGCCACTTCCAGTTTTGTCCTCATACGCACAGAATTAGTGAGATTCTTCACAATACAACAAGGACCATGAAACTAGGTGTAGCACAGAAGTTTACTACACAAACTCTCCTGCTATGGAATCACTTGAAGATTTTTCTCTATTAGAAAATCCTTCCTAACAGATAGTTCCCTGAAGGTAGTTATTAACAGCCAACCCTCCTAGGCCCTGGTGGTCAACAACGTCATCCCCCAGGAATCACTTCTCAGACTAACCCTCTTTTTGATATGCATAAATGATCTTCTCATTTGTAAATATCTATGCCAATGATACAATGATATATGGGTGCAACTACAAAAATCTTCCCTCTTTTCTGATCTAACACTAATTTCCCAGGAAGGAAAAAACTAGTCAATTACATTCAATGACTCCAAAAACCAAACTGGTTACATTTCTTCACTGCCGGTCAGACTACCACCAGTCACAATGAGTGGATATCTCCTTGAGGAGGCCCTATGTCTTAAGAGGATATTAAACCTCAGACTCACATCCTACTTCAAGTGAAATTCTTATATATATATATATATATATATATATATATATATATATATATTATATAATATAATTTACTGCCACTGTTGTGCAGGGGGTTACATAGAAGGAATGTTATGAGAAAGAGTGACAGGCTACAGAGGGTGTCAGGAAGAGAGTATGAGAAGGAAGAGAATACTGCCACTGTTGTGCAGGGGGTTACATAGGAAGAATGTTATGAGAAATAGTGACAAGCTACAGAGGGTGTCAGGAAGAGAGTATAAAAAGGAAGAGAATACTGATGAGTGGGCTAGACGGAGAAAAAAGCATGAGAGAGAGGATGTAAGTTAGTGAGACAGGAGGTGACTATTGACTTTACATTTGAATTCTTGAAGATTGTAGCTGTCGGGAAAACAAGTATGCGGAAGGGAATTCCACAGGCGGGAAGTGCGAGAAAAGAAGCTGCTGGAGTAGAATTTGCGTTTACAATTTATTGGTTTCACAGTAAAAGGGTGGGACCTAGTTGCTAATCTTGTGGCTCAAGGAAATTCATATATAGGGGGTACCAGTGAGCTAAGTTCATCGGAGCAGAAGCCATGAAAGTATTTGTAGAAGAGACACAGGGAAGCCACCTTGCGTCAGTGAGAAAGTGACTGTGTCCTAGCTGCCAAGTTGAGATCAATCACATTACAGACTCTCCATTGGATTTGGTCAAGGACCCCTAGGTGGATAGCAGGAGCACCCAACCAGATATGGCAGCAATACTCAGTGCATGATCCAGATGTAAGATGCAGATAAAATGATTGGCTCCCTATACCACTTCAGTAAGTACCTGAATTCTCATGCTATCCTCTACCTTTACAAGGGCCAGATCAAACTGAATATAGAGTACTGTTGCCATATATGGGCAGGAGCTGCCCAGACCACTTTCAAAACTTGATAGAGTTCAAAAGCATATCCAAGGCCTTCTTGGAAAAGAATTATTTTCCCCACTCCAACCTCTGTTTCACAAGCAAGATGTAGCAAATCTCTCACAGCTCTATTGCTTCTACCATGGAAAGTGCTGAGATGAACTGCATCATCTGATTCCACCAAGTTTGACCTTCACAGCTAGGATCCACCATTCTACTTATCTAGTAACAAATCACCCACATTCTCTCTGTATTCTATCAACAAAAATTAAGTTCCATTCACACAGCTTCTTCCCATAACAAATCATAGCCCTATGGAACAAACTCCCAAGACAATGTTTTACTGATCACTACAATCTTGATCTGTTCATGTCTAGAGTCATTTGTTATCTTCCTCTCCTATCCATATAAACTCTCCCTTGTACAGAGTGAACCATATGTGAACCATATTTTAAAAAGAAAAAAAATCTTCTCATAAATGGAGATTTTATAATTTTAGCATTTGAAAACAGAAACAGTAGTTAATTTTAAGAGTAAAAGTAGTTGTTAAGGATAATCAAAGACATGTTCCAAAAGGAAATGAAAGATCATGGTTCAGTTATTTCAGAGAAATAACTCATAAATTTTCAACTATAGAGATTCTGTCTTTGCATAAAAATATACTCATAAAACAAAATGATCATAAAGAAACATCATTGTGTTTTTAGTTATTTTTTTAGAATTATTTTCCCCACTCCAACCTCTGTTTCACAAGCAAATGTAGCGAATCTCTCACTGCTCTGTCACTACTACCATAGAAAGTGCTGAGATGAACTGCATCATCTGATTCCACCATATTTAACCTTCACAGCTAGGACTCAACCATTCTATTTATATAGTAGCAAATCACCTACACTCTCTTTGTATTCCATTAACAAGGAGTAATTTCCATTCACACAGCTTCTTCCCACAAACCATGGCCCTATGGAACAAATTTCCAAGAGGATGTTTTCCTGATCACTACAATCTTGATCTGGTTCTGTTTTCATTTTAAAGATTTCAGTGTTAAAGATATGGATTATTTAGGGTCAAAATCCTTGACGGTCTCATTATTTTCAACGCTCTCAATTTCTATCTTCTTTTTTCTTCCTCATTTGCCTCTTCGTTTGGGCTTTTTAAGCTCTTTTATTCCTTTTAATGTTGTTCTTTTCTTTTTTCCTTAACTTTTTCATCTCCTTTTTTCCATCACTGTTTTGTTTTCCTCTTCATTTTTAACTGTTTCTTTTCATCATTTTTAAAACAGTTCATTAATTTCTCTATTTGCTCATTCTTCTTCTATTCTACCAATTTTCTTCTCTTTTCTTCTCTTTTATTTTTAACTGTTTTGCTCTGTTTCTTTTTTTCTCAATTTTTTCCTACACCTGTTATCTTTTTCTTGTCTTTCTTTTTTTTCATATTTCTAAAAGCCTTTTTGACTGTGTTCTTGCAAGACTTCTGTAAGAACAAATACAAAATTCCAAAAAAGGGAATATCAAATAGCAATTTCATCAAATGACCAAACATCAGAATTTGCTTTTGGAAGAGATTTTTAGTTAGACTATAAATTTTGCTGCAACTCCTTGTATACTGACTACCACATCCTAACAATATGTCACTGGCGACATCCTAGCTCTAAAGAATATCTTGATATTTTATAAAACAACAATTTTTTTTTTTTTTTAAAATTATATCACCCCAAGCAAGGCGGTGACACCACTGATGTGCATGGGGCTACTTAAGAGTAAAATGATTGGAAAAGAGAAAGCCGGAAACCACATCCTAACAGGGAACAAGGGATGAGTCTCTTCACCTGTTCAATAGGTGTGGGTGGAGTGTGAACCGGGTGATAGTTCAGTCTATCTACTCCAATTGAGAAAAAAAAGAGAAAAGAAAAAAAGTGAAAGAGGATTGAAATATATTTTGAAGTCACTCTTCCAAAATGAATTTTATATTCTAACAACTTTTTGTAGTAAGGAAGATATCTGGTGGGGGTGTGGGGATGAAAAAAAGAATTCTGTATCGCCTTGTGTCTATTTTGATTCCTTTTCGTTTTATCTGTCTATTGTAATATATATTTAAGCAAAGTTGAAAAAAAAAATGTTATTATAAAAGTAATTTTATTTTATGTGAAATAATATTCGAGACAAAACTAGATTTAATGTAAACATGAACACAATTTAAAAAAAAAATGTAGGAAATAGTTTAGACTGACATTTTGAATTTTTTTTATCATAAAAAGTCATTCAAACTATTAATCATATTCTTTTTGTTATTACCACAATATTTTTGCCAATTCATTTTTTGACCTTTCTTGTGCGTACAATTCATATGGAATGATGTAGCATCTATTTTCCCATTTTATCATTGAAAACGGAAAAGAGAATGGTAGAAAATAGAAAAAACCCGTTATTTCTATCCTCACACTATGGATTTGCCAAAACACTGCAGAAACGCAAGCAACAAAAACAATGAGATCAATAGTCTGGACAATTCTTGGAATGATAATGACTCATCTCAAAATTACAGAAAAGCATTATCATTTGATAGTAACAAACTAATCAATTAATAAACTGATGTTAAAATCTTGTAAATATGCTCTTTTAAAATAAATTTTATTTTAAATTAAAATTATGTTAAATGATTTAGTGCTTTAAATATTTACCAACAATTGATATATTAAAATACATTATGACTCTTATTTCATCCTACAAGCTATGGTTCATGATAAAATTATTAGAAGCATCCATACTGCAAAGGTGCTAAGTAGTCTAGTTGTCTATATCAATCCATTTATTTGCTGTTTAAACCACAGCAGCTGTGCTTTGAGCAAAATCATCATTTTCTTGTCCCAGTTAACAGATTGTAAGTTATTTTGAAGATGAGCTGCTAATTTGACCTTATTGAAAAAATCAGACTTACCATTAATACAGAAGTAAAAACTTGTTATTAGCATATATACCGAGTTGAGAACTGATGACATCAGGAAGGTTATTGATGAAAATTAGAAACAACATGGGTCCAAAGATAGAGTTTTGGGTGATATCTTCAAAAAGATCTAGAAAAAGAGCTGTTCAAGACAGCATTCATTTCACTATTTGATAAGGATGAAATCTGATCAAAAATTTGTCCAGAAACATTGTAACCTTTCAACTTGTAAAGACCAGCAAGCCAAATCCTGTTAAATATCTCAGATATCCAAAACAACAATCTGAGCTTCATTATGAAGTTTGATAAACTTTTCAGCAATAACTGTTAATACATTAGCAGTTGAACTAGAGAAGCAAAATTATTTGAAGACTGTGATGTGAGATACTTAATCAATTAAGTTGACTTGAATCTCTAGTATTTAGCCAAAAAAGGTAATATATAGAATAATCAAATGGTTTGTCTGATTTCTTAAAGACTGGCACAACAGAACAGAATCTCCAACAAACAGAAAACCAAGAAACTGCAAGGCATTTATTGTAGAGGTTCAGAGAGAACAATAGCCAGTTCAGATGCACATTTGTTAAGGACTATTGCAGGGATACTGTTTAGTCAACACGCTTTGTGGGGATATAGTTTACAGATGATAGTAAAAACCTTGGATGGATTTATACAGGGTATGATGGGTAAATTGTCACCATTTTATATTTTTAATTTTGTATTGGCGTAGATAGACTAAACTATTGCCCGGTTCACACTCCACCCACGTCTATTGAACAGGTGAAGAGGCTCATCCCTTGTTCCTGTTTAGGATGTGGTTTCCGGTTTTCTCTTTTCCAATCTTTTCACTCTTACATAGCCCCCTGCACATCAGTGGAGTTACTGCCTTGCTTGGGGTGATATCATTAAAAAAAAAACAAAAAAACTCTAAGCTTAAACATGTAGTTTTCAGGACTGAAACCACTAATTTAGAAATCTCTAACAATACCCCACAATATTACTAAACTGAGGTGGATCTATGTCACAATTTGAAAATTTCAGATCCATGCAGATGGACACTTTATTCAATTTTGGATCACATTTAAAAAATTATGGCTGTGAAGAAAAAGATAGTGTTGTGTCAATCATCTGAATAGAAAAGGCTGGTTGGAGTTCTTTTTATAGTTTAGTTGAATAATTTTTATCAATTATCCTTTGTAAAATATTGAGTCAAAACAAAAGTGAACTTCAAAAATATTTAGATATTTGTATACAAATTTATTTAACCACATATTTGCTATTTTGTTCCATTATATTTTAGGCTTACGGCCTATCACGTTGAATACACTGGTTCTCGCTTGATCACCGAAGTTAAGCAACATTGAGCCTGGTCAGTACTTAGATGGGTGACCACTTGGGAATACCAGGTGCTGTAAGTGTCTAGTGATGGATGTGCGTTGTGGTGCAGTGGATATCAGCTTGGAAAGAGAAATCGGTGAGCCGAGTTGGAATTCCAGTTGAATACCCTGCATTCACTTAAGCACTGGTACCCTTGGGAAAGGTATTAATCTGTCCTTTCCCTCCAGTTATGGGTTAAATAACAAGGGTAGGACTTGGGGACTCTGCCCTTAAAAAAACAAATCCCAATGAATCTTGATACTTGAAAAGAAAAAAGTATTACGAAACACAAAAACTTATATAAAAACAACAATAAATTGTTGAAAGAAAAAGGTATTACCAGCAATAAATAAATAAAATTTAGTTGGCAATAAATGACCCACCTAGGTTGATATTTCATAAAAACAAAACAACCAACAAACATTCTATTTTGCCATCTTTCAAGCAACTTCATGATTCAATCCTCCTAAAGTTTGATATCTAGTTGATGCATTGGTCTAAGATGTTTTTGCAAGCTGCCAAAAAATTACAGTTCTTTCCATTAAGAAAATTTTTTTGGAATCAAAATCTGATTATGCCAATGTGCAATATACAGTGAGTATGATAGGTTTAGTAGGACATCCCAGCTAATCTGTACTAATTTCTGCCAGATCTGCAAAGAGATGTTAGGTCCTGGTCCTGGTAGAAAACAACAACCTTCTAATTGGCCAATTTTAAAACTTTTCATCAGTTGCTGCTTTTAATTAGTTCATCTGGGAACAGTCGTCAGTTAAATTCCATACATGATACATACTTAGGCAAACATATCTCAAAAGAGACATGATCGACTGAGCATGATTTTCCCATACTAGGTTGCCATTACTTTCTGTGGTAGACTGGTTGTCAACCAAGGCTATAGAACCCAAGCTGTTTTGCTATTTAACCCATAGCTGGAGGGAGAAGAGATGGATTAATACCTTTCCCAAGAGTATTTGCATGTATGTGAATGCAACGAATTCAACTGAAACTTGAACTCGGTGTTTGAATTCAATGTCTGATTTTGTGAGATGAGCTCATAACACACAATGCCCTTCTAATTCCTCCAGTAGCAAAGCATTACTTTCTTTGGATACAGACTTGCTTTTGTAGTGGTTAACAATGGCTTATTTCATTTTTCTCATGACCTCTTTTGCTTAACATTATTGTAAACAAAACATTTTTCATCAACTGTGATTGTTCTTTTCAAAAATGGGTTATTTTTATTACATTTGAACAGAGAATAACAGATGGAAATGTGGGCCATTAAACTTTTTTTTATTTAAATCATGAGTCACCCAAATATTGTAATGAGTCACATATCCAAACATTTCAAATATGACTATGATTAGGTGAGATATGTGCATTATTTCAGTGATGTGCGATTTGAATTATCTTTTTAATTGGTATTTTTAGTCATCAGTTGATCTTCCAGACCAAAATTTCTCCTTCTGAACCTAGAAAACCACTTATGAACAGTAGTCAGCTATGTTACCATCTCTATAAATGACACACATCTTTTTTGCTGTTTGTACAGCATTTTTACCTTTCTGGAAAATAAAAATGCATCTCGTTTTTACCTTTCTGAGTCAGATGGGCACTATCTGTGAGAAAAAGAGCATTATGACACAAGTTACTCTGTCAGGTATTTGGAAATGGCATACTAAACTGGTTAAATTTAATCTGGAATCTCCAATACAAACATTTCAGGGTGTTTGGGTGTTAATCTGAGAGGATTTGCAAAGAGTTGGGTGAGTCTAATGGCAATTACAAAGATGTTTGAAGTGATCATCAGAGGGGTTAACATTATGCCTCGATTCATCTTCCCACAGGACCTCAGACTCAACACAAAGACCTACAGCAATGTGCGTTGAGGAGGTAGTACTGCCCTGAGTCAAGAGCCTATGTTTAAAAGAGCCTATGTTTAGCAACAGGACTCTTCATCATACCATGCAAACAGGAGAAACAACTCATGGCTGTCAGACAATTTCTGCTACCACATCACCCCTTACATCTGGTACCCAAACTCCCCAGACTGCAATCCCCTTGATTATTATGCGTCAGGTGCAGTTGAGTAAGACAAAAAAAAAAACTCCTTGTAACCTAAAATATGAACTGAAGATACACATTATGGCAGCATTCACCAACTTAAACAAGGAGACTGTCCAGATAAGTTACACAAGATTCCAAAGTTATTTGTAGGCTGTGGTTGAAGCCAATAGCAATTTTATTGCATAAATTTGCTCTTTAATATTTCAAGATATTTTTATGAAATTTTGACAAATATATCTGTTAAAATGAGATGTTAGTGTTATTTTCCTTTTTCATAATTTGGACAACAATTTATCCATCACACCCTGTATATCCTACTCTTATCTACAACCAATGTTGACTAGTTATCATGAAATGTATGTGTTCTGTTTAAAAATTTTCAAATTTGTTAGAGATTATGTTATTTTATTCTGAAAAACATGTTTTTAAAGTTTTTACAACTTTCTGAGTGCATAAAAAGGTCTAAAATGTAAACATTGTAAAAAAAATAATTAATAACAGGTTTTAAATATTATTACTTATAACAATAGTATCACATCATTTCATTTAAGGCATAAAACTTTTTGTGATGCTCGACAATCGTGGGAAAGAAATTGGAATAATCAAAAACCTGTATTGGCAGCAAACCACTTACATACGGACAGGAAATGAATTAAGTAGATATACAAAAATAAAAAGGGACATAAAATAAGGATGTGTTTTCTCCCTCGATCTATTTAACCTGTACAATGAAATAATTCTGAAAGTTATAATAATCCTTGCCAGGATTTGTCATTTCCAGCCACAGTCTCAACAATATTAGATATGTGGATGACACAATGTTGATAGCAGACACAGGAAGGAAAAAAAGAAGGACCTTCTACAGAAGGTTGCAAGAGAAATCAAAAAGAAAGGACTAAGCATAAATCTCAAGAAAATTGTATGCTTGGTCATCAACAAAAAGATGACCACAAAATGCCACCTATAGGTTGGGGAAACCAAAATAAACCAGATGAAGAAATTTAAATACCTGGGAAGTGTTCTGACAGAGGATGAAAAGTGTGACACTGAGATCTGAAGACACATTAGCATGGCTAAGGATGTATTTCAAAAGTCAGCTAGAGTACTGAGAAACAGGAAGATCTTATTAGAAACAAAGAAAAGAGTGCTAGACTATTATGTGATATATTTCCTTCTGTATGGCAGCAACTGCTGGAAATCTCCTCAAGGATGAAGGAGAGGCTTGAAGCAACAGAAATGTGGTTCTACAGAAGGATGCTGATGATACCATGGACCAAGTACATAAGCAACAGCAAGGTTTTGTAGAGGATGCAAACAAGAAGAAAACTTATAGTTAGCATCAGGAAGATATAGCTGAGGTTTCTGGGACATATAATGAGGAAGGAGGACTTGGAAAATATAATACTCACAGGACAGATACAGATAAAAAAAGACAAGGGAAAGCAGTGAAGATATATTTCATTGACTTGAGCAAATAGACTGCAGAACAGAGTTTGTGAGAGATACTAAGAGGAAAAATATTAAGACAAGGGACAGGGGCAAGAGGAAGTCAATGGTTGCTTACGTCCTGAAGAGACATGGCACATGATGAAGAAGAAGTCATCTTCAGGTGTTCATTATTTTGATTGGTAGGAAATACTATGTATGAACTGACCATTGTGTTATTTTTTCCCCTGTGATGATATTTCTTATTTGTTACATCACAAGAACAAAAATAACATTAATCTAAACTTATTTATAAATAGAACTTTGTCTGTGTGTGTGTGTGTGTGTGTATTTCTGTTACCTATAGACTCCGAAACGGCTGAACCGATTTTCTTGAAAATTTACACAGTTGTACTATAACAGTCTGCGAGTGTTCTTAGCTAGGTTTTGTGTCGAGGTACCCCCGATAAATATCGAAAATCAATAATCGAAAAAATCCGGTTATAGAAGGAGTGGTCCAATTTTAATCAAATTTGATATGCTCATAGACAAAGACATAAAAAACAATATTCAGAAGTTTCAAGGTTGCAGTTCTTACAATAGTGCAGAAAATTTGATATCGATACCAGGAAATCAAAATTTGACTTACATCCATTCATTTTTCTTTCAGTCTACGGTTTCGCTTTAACTGGAAACAACTATTACTTTTTAGTCTTTCGTGCCAACGTCCAAAGAGTCTGATCTCTAGGACCATGGATTAGTTTTAAAGCTTTCATTATACCCGAGCAACGCCAGGCTATACTGCTAGTCATTTCATACAGAATATCTGATCAACCAAAATAATGGATGCCTGAAGATGATAAAAAAATCGGCTCAAATATTGTGTCAATAATAACCTCTATAACAATCAAAGATGTGGACAATATTTTAAATAATTCTGGTTTTACTGATAATTCATTATTATTTTTGCTTTTTAAACAAGCAAAGCAACTCTTTATACTTGTTTTTATGACGTTTACTAATTCTAGCAATTAACCACTTAATGAATTATCTCAACTATAGGTATTTATTATATTTTACTATTTTTAGAATATCATCAGCTAACCAGTTTATAAAATAATTTTTAATTTGAAACTCTTTAGAAAATAAAACAAAAAAAACAGATTTTTTTTACTGAGCCAAATGAATTTAATTAAATGTGTGTGACAGTTAAATAGAAGGCTTGTAAATAGAAGGCTCACTGGTTGAATCAAATGATGAATTTAATTAAATGAGTGTGACAGTTAAATAGAAGGCTTGTAAATAGAAGGCTCACTGGTTGAATCAAATGATGAATTTAATTAAATGAGTGTGACAGTTAAATAGAAGGCTAGTAAATAGAAGGCTCACTGGTTGAATCAAATGATGAATTTAATTAAATGAGTGTGACAGTTAAATAGAAGGCTAGTAAATAGAAGGCTCACTGGTTGAATCAAATGATGAATTTAATTAAATGAGTGTGACAGTTAAATAGAAGGCTAGTAAATAGAAGGCTCACTGGTTGAATCAAATGATGAATTTAATTAAATGAGTGTGACAGTTAAATAGAAGGCTAGTAAATAGAAGGCTCACTGGTTGAATCAAATGATGAATTTAATTAAATGAGTGTGACAGTTAAATAGAAGGCTTGTAAATAGAAGGCTCACTGGTTGAATCAAATGATGAATTTAATTAAATGAGTGTGACAGTTAAATAGAAGGCTAGTAAATAGAAGGCTCACTGGTTGAATCAAATGATGAATTTAATTAAATGAGTGTGACAGTTAAATAGAAGGCTAGTAAATAGAAGGCTCACTGGTTGAATCAAATGATGAATTTAATTAAATGAGTGTGACAGTTAAATAGAAGGCTAGTAAATAGAAGGCTCACTGGTTGAATCAAATGATTCAACCAGTGAGCTACCATTCCTTCTATGAATCAATAAAAGCTGCCATGTTTCAGGAGAAACTGTCTAAGAGAATTAAGATAATACGATTATAGTAAGAAATCACCTTAAAATAGATACAACTAGTCAAAAGGAAAGAAAGTCTTGGTCACCCTTACTCTCTTTTTTGTTGTTACCCTCCTTACTCCAAATTCCTACAAAAAGTAATGCCTGCTGAGGGACTATCCAAAAAGAGATGAAGAAACAGAGCATTGATCTCTCAGGTTGGCAGTTTGCTTTTCTCCTGGTTCCTCCCCACAGAAGTATTGAGAACAAGTAAAACAATATTCTAGTACATTCCGCCCACATTGCTCAATGAAATGAAAGCAATTCAGAACTTCCTTAGGTCACATGTGTGATACTCACTCAGGTGATCATGTCTATTTTCAATTCATAATTGACTTGGCAGAAGAAGTCTTCCAGTAAGCTGCCATTAGTTTCTAAAGTAGGCTAGTTACCAACCAAGGCTATGTGACCCATCCTGGCTTGCTCACGAAGTCATGTAATTAACTGCAGAATGACGTTCTGCGTGGGCAACAAATTTTGGTTGATTTACTTTCTTTACTGAAACTTCCGGCTATTTACTTCCTGTAATGAAGTAAATACACGTAGAAATACAATAGTGTATTACTTTCATTGCATGAAGTAAATAGCCAGTAGTTTCAGTAAAAGAAGAAAATCGACCAAAAATAGACCAAAATTTGTTTTTCTATGCCAACAGACATTCAGCAGTTAATTACACGACTGCATTAGAGTTACAGGAGATAAAATGTAGTTCGATTTTTTTATGGGCGTTCAGATCAAAAAGGTAGGTTTCTTCAATAACTAATTGTTGATTTGAGTCCAGAATATACATTTGCACAGAAATAATGCTATTTTGGATAAATTTGAAGGGGGAAAAGCCTTTGGGACCTAAAATGAAAATTTACCCTATTTAACCCATAGCTGGAGGGAGAAGAGATGGATTCATACGTAAGTTCCAAGTGTGTTAAGTTGTGACAATGCTTAGTGGCAAGATTATTGTTTTTTCAGTGGTTTATTGATAAAAAGACATTTTGGCAAGCTGATTTTTGCTGTAAAGTGCTTGATATCAAGATAAAGATAGAATGTTAATAGGATTAATATAGAGAAGTTTCTCATTTAGCTGAGCAGAGTCATGCCAACTTCAAAGTTTGGTGAAAGAACTATTATGATGCCCTCACTCATCAGGGCTTATTTTTCAATCTCTCTAAATCTAAATTTCTCTCTCCAAAGTAAACTCCTTCTGCCATGTCTGTTGAACAGGAACAGTGGTTCATTCCTTGAAATTTGTTCAGAATATGGTTTATCAGCTTTTTCCTTCTTTCTTTCTTCTGCCAGAGGTTACAATGATTTAATTGTCTTAACATTTTGGTGATGGGATTAGCTATTGTCTGTGATTTTCCATTGTGAGGTTACCAAGTTGGCAGTTTGCTGGCTGCTGCTTCCAACTGTTTATTAGGAGCTTAAACATTTTGGCTGTTCTTAGAGAGGGTGCTCTGATCAACAGTCATATTATTTCAAAGTATTTATTGTGCCATGTCATACATGGGTAGGTGTCCCTGCATGTATTTCCAGTGGGCAACCCTGAGGCCACACTATGCTCTGTTCTCAGCCATGCTCTGGCTGGTTTGTGTTGCCATTGATGACAGATGGTGACAGTTATGGTTGTCTTTTCTCTCTCTCCTCAAATTCAAGCTCATGGAAAACACAAGAAGAAGAAATACAACTAAAATAGTAAACAAAAAACCACCTACCCTCACTTAACCTTTCTTTACTAATATTCATGGCATCTATTGCAACTTCTGCAGTGTTGAATTTTTCCTCTTGGAATGATTGTTAGATATATTTGCCCTCTGTGAAACTAACTTAGACCCTTGCATTGCTACTAATGAATTACTTGGTTCCATGCTATTTTCCCCTTTGCTAAAAGGATTCTAGCATTTACATGCATGGACATGGTGTATATATCCCGGATAATCTTTCAATGACCAGGAAATTGTCTCTTGGGGCCCCTTACTACTCCTTTATATGCTTCAGTCTTTTGTTATTAAACTCTGTTTACTATCTCTTTTTCTTTAATGCTCTGCCTCTTCCCAGGACTGCAGTATATTAAACATGATAGCTAACTATAAAAAAGGCACTTTCTCTCCATCTCTACCCATCTGTGAACATCTTTGTCTTTGATGACTTTAATGCGACCATAACATGTGGGGAAAGCATTCTAAAGATACTGGTGTTGCTGGTATTCCAACATTAAATTTTTCCCGAGCAATACCAAGCAATAGGCTTCTCTACTTGATTTATTTCCTACCTCCTCTCTTTGCTCTTCCCGAACATCGCAATATTGCCCTCTTGGTAACTCTAACCACTCTTTGGCAGTTATTGGTATTTCATCCCAATCATCTATTAAACAAGAACCCTATATCCATAAAACCTCTTTCTTTTACCAGCATGCTGATTGGGGTTCACCCCATGATTTTCTTCATGATGCTCGATGGACTGGCATCTTCAACCTCCCAATTGAAAATTGCTAAATTTCATCCCTTCTCAGAAATACCAGGTGAAACCTCAATCTACTTCACCAGTATGCTTGGCTGCCATAGAACACAGGAACCACTATTTTTGGTTATACAAGTATGAAAGTTCTAGTCATAATAGGTGCCTATTCATTTCTGCTCATAATAAATGTGAGTCCTCAAAGGAGCAAAGTCTTTGTTTGCCAAGAGAATGAGGCACTGCATAGCCACTAACAACTTTGACTCTCATGATTACTAGCAGTTCTGTAATAAAGTATTAAATAAATGCAAAGTCTCTATTCTCTCTTCAATCAATTTGAGGTATTAATATCCTCTGCTGATAAAGCTGAATGCTTTGCCCATAAATTCTCCTCTACTCTTGACTCATCTGGAGTATCCCTTCCTAACTTTTCACTTAGAACTTAGTCACCATTGAGTGATATGCATATAACCCTTTCCATGGTTTCTGCTATCATCTCTAATATTGATCCCCGACAAAACATTTGGATCTGATGGCATCTCTGTAATAGAAATCAAGAAGTGTACTCCCAAACCAGCTCTTGTCTTCTCTAAACTGTATAATAAAGGTTTGCTGCTTCGTCCTTTTCTGCCTACTGGAAGTCATCATCAGTTGTTCCAGTTTTTAAGAACTCTGGTGAGCCATCTAACCTTTCCATGTATCAGTCTATTAACCTTCTACGTCTTTCTGGCAAACTCCTAGAGGCCCTAATGAATGCGGAATTGATTCATCATCTTTCATTGCAGGGCCTTTTCTCAGACAAGCCATATGGCTTTCATTTTTCCAAGTCAACTGCTGATACACTGATGATAATTACACAAAGAGTTTATCATGATCCAGATAAAAACAGTGAAACCCAGGCTGTAGCATTGGATATCTCAAAAGCCTTTGACAGGGTCTTCTCCACAATATGAAAAGTTACAGTGTCTCTGGATACAATTTTGAGCTGATCCAGTCCTTCCTTTCAAATTGTGAAATCAAATTTAATCTGAGTGGCCATTTGTCTAGATCCTTTCATACTGATGGGGGTGTCCCCTAGGTTGCCATGTTTGGTCCTACACTGTTTTTAATTTTCCAGTAAGGACCTTTCTGATGACATCAGCTGTCAACTTGGCATCTATGCTGATGACACACACATTTATTCCTGCCTTGATAGTAAGGCTGATCAGTCTGACAAGGTCAAAATGGCAGCTGATGACCTCAAAACAGATTTTAACTGGGACAAAAGATGGCTTGTTATCTTTAAGCCACCAAAAATAAACTTCTCTCCATTAATCATCTGGGAGACCCCACTCTGCCTTCTGTTCGCATAGATGATACTAACTTCCAGGAAAATGACTCATTGCACCTTCTTGGGCCAACGGTCTCAGCTGACGTGAAGTGGAAAGACTATATTCAATTCATTGCTAGGTCAGCTGCTAGGAAAGTTGTTTCACTCTGTCAGGTGAGACAATTTCTCTCCAGAATCTATCTATAAGTCTACCATTTAGTCATGCTTAGAATATTGCTACCGCATATGGTCCAGTTCCCCTGCTATTTACTTTGAGTTCCTTCATAAGATCCAAAAAAGAATCAGCACTATTTTTTTTTTTAATCATATCACCCTGGGCAAGGCGGTAAGGCCACTGGTGTGCAGGGGGCTACGTAAGAGTGAAAAGATTGGAAAAGAGAAAGCCAGAAACCACATCCTAAACAGGGACCAAGGGATGAGCCTCTACACCTGTTCAATAGATGTGGGTGGAGTGTGAACTGGGTGATAGTTCAGTCTATCTACTCCAATTGAAAAAAAATAAGGAAAAGTGAAAAGATTGGAAAAGAGAAAGTCAGAAACCACATCCTAAACAGTGAACAAGGGATGAGCCTCTACACCTGTTCAATAGACGTGGGTGGAGTGTGGAGTATTGGTCATGATCAGGCAGCTCGGCTTCAGTCACTTACCCACTGCCATAAGACTGTCTGTGCCTTTGTTATAAATAATTCCATGGTAATTGTTCAGATGAGCCCTTCGCTCTAATACCTAAACTTTATGAACTTAACATAATACTAGACCTCATCATAATACTAGATCTCATCAACTTACAGTTGAGCATGGTAGATGTAACCTTAAGTTCTATGCTAACAGTTTCTTTTCCTACATTTTTTGTCTGTGGAACTCTCTTCTAACTCTATGCTTTCTAGCCAACTTTAATCTGCAAAAATTTAAATACAATGTCAATTGCTATCTACTGTCGTCTTGACTACTCTTTTCTATGTCTGCTCACTATTAATGTTTCAGTTCCTAATTCTTCCCCACCCTGTAACCCCTTGCATTTTGGGGGCTTTACTGCCTTGCTTGAAGTTATGCCAATTTTTAAAAAATATATATTCACTAGCCACTGAATTAAGTACACATAAACACATCCTCTTATGCAAATTTCTAATCAACCAATGATGTTACATCAGTTTAATATATATAGGCATTTAAACCTGCTGAATTTTATTTCATGCATTAATATAGAAAAGTGATTTAAGTGACTTTCAATGTGGCATGGTCATTGGTGCCAAATGGATGGGTATTTCAAACCTGCTGATCAACTAGGATTTTCACACATGCCAGCTCTTGAGTTTACAAAGCATGGTTAGAAAAAGAAAAAATTCCAGTAAGTGGAAATTCTGTGGGTGGAAATCTATTGTTGATAAAAGAGGCTAAAGGAGAAGAGCCAGACTGGTTAAAACTGATATAAAGGCAACAATAGACCAAATAGCATTTGAATGCACAACACATCAAACCCTGAAACAGATGGACTACAGCAGTAGAAAACTACACTGGATGTTACACTTGTCAGAAAAAAAAAACATGAAATTTGCTAAGAATCACAAAAATTGGTTAAGAAAATATTGGAAGTATTTATCTACTATTCAGGCTGGTGTTGGGGATTTAGTGGTATAGGGAATATTTTCTTGGCATTCATTTGAACCCTTGGTACCAATAAAAGATCATTTAAATGCAGCAGCTGATCATATGTCTCAATTTATGAATATGGTACAGTCATATTTTGGTAGCCAGGACAACATACTATGTCACAAATCAAAAAAAATATTGGAAGATTAGTTTATGAAATGCAGCAATAAGGATTCTGTATTAGAGTAGTAACTGATGAGTATATATATATATATATATATTCAGGCAATTTGCAATAACTGATTATCAATATAATTGTATTGAACACTTTATCATACAACTGTGTACTGGTCTAATTTTATTATGACCAAAAACTAAGTAATTAAATAATCAATATATATATATATATAAATGTATATTTGGGCAGCAATCTTTCTTTTAAACACCCACTTCATGGATATATATATATATATATATATATATTCACAGGGTACAGGGTATATCAAAAATGCTTTTACAAACTTTGGAGGCATGTTCCTCACACCAAAACAAGAACAAAAGTTCATATAACCATATGTCTGCAAGTCCTTCATTTTTGAGTTCTTAAGTTGAAAGGATGTCTACAGTAGATGACACTGTGTTGCAATGTAGACTAGGATACATTTGTTATTTATGTACATTTGTGGCTAGTCTACCTTCCAACATTTAATATGTGTAGTTGTGAGTTAACTGAGAAGTTTAACAATGGCAGGATATTCATATTGTGAGCAGGCAGATATACTTTTTTTTTAATTGTTTCACCCCAAGGAAAGTAGTATCACCACTGGTGGTTACATAAGAGAAGAGTGAATGTTTAAGCAGAAGGAGAGTGAAGAGAAAGATGAACCGGTTACAGAGGGTATCGGAGAAAGGGCAAAGAAGTCTGAGAATACTGGTGTGAAGACAGTTGCAAGGGTAGAGTGAGAAAGGAAAAGAACAAGATAGATGGGGTGATAGGGAAAGATCAAGAGAAGGACTGGAGTCAAGTGGATAAGAGATGGGAATTGACATTGCATTTAAATTCTAAGAGATTGTAACTGTGAGAGAAGCAATATATGGAAGGGAGTTCTACAGGTGGGAAGTGCAAGTAAAGCTATTGGAGTAGAAGTTGAGGCTGCATTTGGTTGATTTTACTGTATAAGGATGGGACCTTATTGCCAGTCTGATTGCTCAAGTAAATTCTTGTGGAGGGGGCTCGTCGGAGCATAAGCCATGAAAATATTTGTAGAATAGACAGAGGGAAGCCACATTCTGCCGATGAGAAAGTGGCTGGAGTTGAGCTATCAGGTCAAGACTGATCACATTACAGATTCTCCTTTGGAGCCTGTCGCAAACCCTGAGATGAATAGCAGGGGTGCCCGACCAGATATGACAACAGTAATTTTCATATATGGCTGTATAAATGGTAATGAATGCAAAGCTGCATGGTTGTAAAAGATCACATTTACAGAGCAAAGACAGCCAAGCTATCCAACCTTTGCTGTTTATCATTGTTACTGAGATAGGATCTGTGGTACTACAAACTACAGATCAAGGAACACTAAGATCCGCTCATACTCCTGACCACAGCGAATACATTCTACAGGCTGTCAGAGATGATTCAGTTACAGCACTTGCCAAGTGGCCCTAGCATCTTATAGTAGCACATGGGGTGGGGTACTTCAAGAGAACTTCCTGTACCCATATTTGCAATGTGCGCAGGTTCTTTCGCCCTCTCATCACTCATCACTGGAGAATTTTTGCCAATGATTTATTGCACAAATTGCCGATCTGTTGTTTGTTTATTTAGTCTTGTTTATGGATGTTCCAACATTTGGGAGAAATGGAATAACAAATTTACACAACCAACATTTGTGGGTGGATCAGAATACTCACGGTAGAATACAGGCTAGACACTAGCATCAGTTTATGATTATTGTGTGGGCTGGAATTGTAGGTCCATATGTTCTCCCAGCACATCTTACAGGAACTATCTACAGGGACTTTATTTCGAACACACTAGCGGATGCACCCTTTGCTAATATGAAGACATATGGTTCATAATGCACTAACTGAGATTTACCATGAAAAATGGATAGGTAGGGAAGGAGTGGTTTCATGGCCTAGATGTTTCCCTGACCTCAATCATTAGAATTTGTATCTGTGGGGCCACCTAAAACAATTGGGAGTATTTGAAAGGGTCTGCCAGTCAATGATCCAACAAGTATATGCATGTGTAGAAGCAAGTAGAGGACATTTTGAACATTTGTTATGAGTTGCCATGTTGCGGTAAACAATGACCTTTTAGACATATGCTTACATCGATATTTTGCCTTGTTTTGGTGTCAGGAATCCACCCCCAGTGTTGATAAAAGTATTTTTGGATTGTATGTTTAATAGTTTCTACCTTAAACTGTAAAATTAACTCAAAAGCAATGGATTTATGGACATATGTTTATATGGACTTTTGTCATTGTTTTGGTATGAGGAACTTACCCCAAATTTTGTAAAAGTATTTTTGATACACCCTGTATATATCATGAGCATGTATTATGTATATTATTATGTGTAACATTTTCTTGTACTAAAGTTATCTTCCTTGCATTAGAAGTTGCAGGTGACAAAGAATCCATGATAATGGCAGCCTGCTCAAAAATGTTTACAAAGCCAGGAGGTAAAATGAATGATTTCAAGGAAGAGCAAAGTGCAACAATGATAATTTAAAAACAAATAAAACTCACTTTTTTTAATTATTTATTTTTTTCCCTTTAATCACTGACTCGGAGTTGAAGCAAAGAAATAAATAATTATAGACTAACCAAAATATTAATGGGTGAACCAGAAAACTTCTTTAAGAATCTAATTAATTCATTGACAATTATTTTCCTGTTGATCTAATTAGCCTAAAAATTTACATTTAAACTTAAATCAAATATTCAGTTACAGCATGAATTCATCATATGGCAAACTGTTTTTTCATATTTTCATTATCAGTGAGTTAATTGCCATATGTGATACACAGTTGTGTGATCATGTCTCTTTCAAGACATTACTTTATTACTTTATGCAGTAGACTGATTGGCAACCAAGGCTATAGAACCCAATCTGTCCTGCTATTCAACCCATCTGTAGAGGGAGAAGAGATGGATTAATACCTTTCCCAAAAGCTTTTGTGCATAAACGAATGAAACGAATTCAACTAGAATTCAAACTCGGTACTCCAATTTCTCATTCTGAGCCAATGTCCATTGCACCACAATGCAAAATTCTTTTATACAATTTTTATTTAGTGTGGATTTTTATAATTTATACTTTGAATACTGGAAGAATTAAGAAAACAAATTTAAATATTCAAATATAAAAAATGAAATCTCCAAGCTATTTCCAACCAGAAGATTAGTATACCAAATAACCCAAATCTCAGCAGAAAAAGCTCAGTAAAGCTTCTGATAATAGTAAGTATTTTTGACTTTTGGCTTCTGATAATAAGCATTTTTGACAGCAAGTGTTTATGTCCAATGTATCATGGTGCCTTTTGAATTAACATTTTCATAAGCTCTGAATTGTGAGTTGGGATATAATCCATCTACTGAGAACATATCATCATCAGATAAGAGATAATAATGATTATTCCAGTCCCTCACTGTATGCCATACACTTGGGGCTTTGTGTTACACTAAGCTAAGCTTTATTAATATAATCCATTTACTGCTGCTTGAATTATTGAACAAGCATTTACTTACCAATATATTTGGACAGATCTGAGCTAAATTTGTGTTAATATTCCCAAACCCTCGAAAATATGATATGTAATATATTTATTTAATGAAGGGAAACAGTCGACTAGAAATGTAACAGTATAGAATGATTGTGATTATAACAACTTTGAGATAAGTCAAGAAATAATGTTAGTAAATAATTTTAAATATATATTCTTCTATGTGTCAGGACATGTGTGATAATTGTTCACTACAACTTCCTGTCCTATGTTGCTCTTATTAATGTTTGTTTTCTTACTTTCCCTCTCACTCTCTATTCACATAAGTTCTCTGTTTTCCCATTGAGTCTGTTATCTTCAATATGTCCTCTGAGTATCAAATTTTTTCAGTTCTCTTTCCTCATTACAGTTTACTAGCTTTAATAAAACATATTGAAACTACTTAAAAAATTATCTCAAGCTTTGTTTTGACATCTGAATTAATCATTTAAAATTTAACAAAAACTGTTCAAAGCAAATTCAAGTTATTGAGGTTTATGTGATTTGCATAATAACTTCAGACAGATTGTAGTTATCGTAGTGCTACTGAAGATACTTGTCAGCAGATAATTATATATATATATATATATATATATATATATATATATATATATAGCATAATGATAATCCACGTATACTGTCTTAATATGTATAGGAAAAACTACTAAAAAGTGGTAAGTTAAAAATGTTTTTTTTGACAGTATTTATTTATTTCTATTATATAATAATAATAATAATAATAATAATAATAATAATAATATATATATATATATATATATATATATATATATATATATATATAATAATAATAATAGAAATAAATAAATACAGTCAAAAAACATTTTTAACTTACAACTTTTTAGTAGTTTTTCCTATATATATATATATATCTAGGAAAAACTACTAAAAAGTTGTAAGTTTAAAAATGTATTTTTTTACAGTATTTATTTATTTCTATTATTATATATATATATATTTAATATTTCAGACTAGCCTCGGCCTTTCATCAGAAACAAATGATTTTAAAATTTAAACTATATATATATATATATATAATTTTAAAATTTAAACTATATATATATATATATATATATATATATATATATATATATATATATATATATAGGAAAAACTACTAAAAACTTGTAAGTTTAAAATGTATTTTTTTTACAGTATTTATTTATTTCTATTATTATATATATATATATTTAATATTTCAGACTAGCCTTGGCCTTTCATCAGAAACAAATGATTTTAAAATTTAAACTAGAAGCATCCGTCGTGAGGAGTGTCTGTCGTAAGATGTTTACATCACATGACGTAGAAAGCGATAGAGTTTTATATATATATAAATTTGTTTTTTTATTTAATATTAAAATAGTTTACATTCCGACATGAAAATTTCTGTTTTGAAATTTTTACCTCATCATCAGGCAATGTTAGTTCATTGTTGTGAAATGAGCTAACATTGCCTGATGATGAGGTAAAAATCTTGAAACATAGAAATTTTTGTTTTGCAATGTAAACTATATTAATTTTGAATAGAAAACAAATTCAAGTATATTATGCTATGCTCTACAATATTTGTTGTATTGAGCACTTTTTTAAAAAAAGTAAATGGTGGAGAACTTGGAATTCTAAAACTGTTGAGTCTCTTCACCTGGATATATATATATCATTATACGCGCTCAATAGCTCTAGCTATTGCGCGCGTATAATGATATGCGCTAAAAAGTCTGCCTACTTCCACTGAACGCCCATAGCCCAGGGGTAGAGTCACCGACTGATGCCATTTCGGTCGGGTTTCATTCCCGGGTGAAAAAGCAATCAGAGTCTAACCGTACTGATGAGCTGTGATACGGTGAAACAGATCTGTCTGCGGATGACAATATATATATATATGTCAAATTAAATAAACTGCAAACATTATGCCTGCTTATTTTTAATAAAATTTGTTCATAAGCATGGATAATCTTTTGCGTATTATAATTGAAATATGTAAGAAATGAGCTATAATGTTGACAGATGATTTTATTATTCATTTCTTGATGTTCCCAAGTACTTTCAATCTCCTTCAAGATCATCTTCAGGGGTGTGAGTTGTGGTAACAAAAAATAATTTGACATGTCTAAAAGAAAATTTGCTGCCTAAATACACAAATATATATATATATATATATATATATATACCCTTATGCAAATTAATTGAAACAACTGCTTTAGTTTCCTTTCTTTCACCATATGGTTGTTATATACTGCCACTGGAAAACAACAAGGAATACATATATGTAAAAATATAATCTTAAGTTTTTATTCTTCAATAGTGTTACCTGTGTGAAGCAGGAGGGCAGCTGAAGAGTTGCGCACATGAAGAAGCTGTCATGAGTTGGAATTGCATGGGGATCTCTTTTCTTTTACAGCCCAAATTCTAGGCTTTACATAGTCTTAAAATTCCCATACAATCTACATGGCTATGCAGCTTTACCCATGTATTTTTGATTTTCGGGTTGTCACTTGTTGACTTTATCTATGGCTGGATATATCTGTCAATCACATCTGCTAGTCCATCCCTTTCGATCTGGTTGTCACTTTTGTTGACCTTATCTACAGCTGGATGTATCTGTCAATTATATTGGCTGCTCAAGGTAATATACTACACAATCAGTTTTAGACCCACTGGAGTTACAGGGTGTAATTGATTTCTATTTTTCCCTCAGATTATGAAAAATATTGTATTATCTGTGATTGCATTAGATTTTTATCATGCCCAGACACTGTTGTCTCGACTGTTGAGTAATTGTCCTACAACCATTGTCTGCGATGGACGTTACTCCATGGAAGCATACAAAAATTGTAACGATGCACAAACACACTGGCAAGCCTTACAGAGAGATTGCAGATATTGTTGTGCCAGCTTTTCAACTATCAGACCTGTCATCAAGGTGAAGAAAAAATCTAGATCCATCGATGCAAAACGAAGAAAAATGCTTTCAGAAAAGAAAAACAATGCCAAGAGATGACATATACATGATTGAGGAAAGTGTGAAAGATCCTAGGAAAAAATTATTCATTTTGTTTCGATTAATTTGCACAAGGGTGTAACTTCAGATGGACTGTATATATCAGAGAAATTTTACCAATCTCTTCCTGATTTTAAATACAAGAGTCCTTCTTGTTTTCATTTTCCTTAAAACTTCTTTGTTACTCTTTCCATGGTATTCTCAGCATCCATCTGTAGAATCACATTTCTGTTGCCTCAAGTCTTCTCTTCATCTGTGAAAGGAATTGTCATGCAAGAAGATTGATATTAAATAGCAGTTGATTATTTTAATTTAATGATCACAGTTAACTTAAATGAATTATCAGTAATCATTTATAATTTTAAAAATGTGAGATAAAATAGGCATTTATGAATTTCTGTTGGCATTTTAATTGTGGTGAGTACAAAATAAAAATAACTCTCTTTTTTTTCACTGTTTTCAAACTTGTGAGCCAGTGTGAAAATTTTTGACCAATAGGAAAAAGGATTGGCTTCATTGCTGAAGAAATGACCAAGACAAATTTCACAAGCCTGTGGGAAATTTTTATTAACCAATGAAAAGAGAGCGATTTACAAACTCACAGAAAAAAAATTGAACTTTACTGACCCCCGTGTCATTTTCTTGCTTCCCAAAAATAAGTTTGCTTTCAGAGCTGATCATGTGATTGAGTTGGCTACTTATTCATGTTTTTTTGATCAGTCAGCCAGAGAGACAAGGAAGCAGATAACAGCCAACACAGCCACGATGTCATAGAAATTTTAGGCCACTGGACACAACTGTTCCAGCAACACACATTCACACTCCCCACCTTCTCAAGTGCTGTTTTCTTTATCTCTCCTTCTTTCTCTTCAGAAAGAGAAGAACAAGACATTACTACTATTTTGTTGACACACACAGCAAAAACATGGACTTATCTTTTTCTGCACAAATCACATTTCACTAAAACAAACTTAATTCCTTAAACCCCTTACTACATGTTCTCTTAGAACATTTTCACAGTTTGAAATTGACATCTGTATTGCTAAGGGCTATTGTGGACTTCAAATGATATCATCATACTACATGCAATAGACTAGTCTATTGCATGTAGTGTGTTAATTGTAACATTAAAAACAGGTACTAAGTTAAATTTTGCAAGTAAAATAATTTCAGTTACTGAAAGGTTGACATTTTTTAGAATAATAAACGAAAGGTTTTTTTTTTAGAATACTGAACAGGTCCATTGACTTTTACAACCAATGGACCTGTTTTGTTACAAAAATTTAACTTACGCTTCCTGGTTTATACTTGTTAAAGACAAGTATAAACCAAGAAGTGTAAGTTAAATTGTTTCCTTCACTTCATTTAAATTTGTAATATTTCTTTCTTTTTTTCATTTTTTTTTTCTGTGTGATTCAAAATTTAAAAAAAGAACTGATTACATTACAAACAAGATAAGAGATTTTGCAAAAGTTCATTTTATAGACATTTACAGAAAGAGAAAGAAATAATTAATCTTACAATAAATAAAGAAATAAATGTAGGGTTGGAAAATAACAGACATCCCTTTTTTTATTAACATTGTTTGAACTGTTGTCCTCATCTTTATTGCCATATTTACAATGTCTTGGACGTTGTCCACTCCAACCTTCTTCAAGTGATTGGAATTTTGAACCAAATTCTTTATTTCAATCACTGGGGTAGATTGTTCTTGTTCTCCTCAAGAGAGACACATGGCCCAGTGGATAAAAACGTTGGTTGGAACCAGTGACTTGATCCAAATAATTGTAAGTTCAATACCTGATGACAGTAGTAATAGTAAACAAAAAGTTAAAGTGTTGAGTTAAATGGAGATAACTAAAACATCCAGAAGTAGCATCAGTCATGGAATGAGAACAATACCCTGTGATCGAAATAAAGGGTTTGATTCAAAATTCTAATAACCTGAAGAAGGCTATAGCATGCAGCGGCCGAAATGTCATGTATATGACAATAAAGGTGAGGACAAGAATCTGAACAATGTAAATAATGTAAATATCTCATCTCAGAAATATAAATAAACGACCCTTTTTTCTAAAATGGGGATGCTGAAATCCAAACTAATTCAGTCAGTTAAGTGCCATATGTGATACACACTTGGGCGATCATGTCTCAAAAGAGACATGACTGACTGATTATCCTGCAGTAGGTTGCCATTGCTTTCTGCAGTAGATTGGTTGCCAGCCAAGGCTATAGAACACAATCTGTCCTGTTATTTAACCCATAACTGGAGGGAAGAGATGGATTAATACATTTCCCAAGGGTATTTGCGCGTAAGTGAAAGCAAGGAATTCAGCTGGAATTCGAACTCGGCTCCCCGATTCCTCATTCCGAGTCGATATCCACTGCACCACAACGCATGCACTTAAAAAAATATGCAAATGGATCCTCCTAGCCTAATGAATTCAATCTTTTCAGTTTTTTTTTTTTAGTTCTTATTTACTAAATTGTGTGGCACAAGGCTACATCTGTGGAGCACCTGCTGAGGATCGAACTCACTACTTGTAGCAATTAATCAACCAGATTAAAATGCCAACTATTATCCCACGTTGAGAAGCACCTTTCCGCTTGTAAGTTAGTTGCTAAAAGATGAATACAAAAACAAGACACTTTCACTTTTACTCTTAGTCTTGTTTGTACTCAACTCACACACTCCGCTCAGTCATCTTTTGGGTGAAAAGAAAGACATATATTGACCGATTTAAAACACCGACTGGACCGATTGGGTAAAAAAAGAGAGAGAAGAAATAAAACTTGGAAATCCCATCATCACTGAAATCCAATGACGCTCCTATTTTACTATTATTCTTATTATTATCAATGACGAAAATTACGAAAAAGAAAGAATGAATGAATGACTGGCTGAATGAATGAATGAAATTTACAACTCTTGTTTACTCTTACTTTGGTTATATTATTATTGTGCACGGGGCGCTTGCTTTCTTTTCTCTACTCTCACCACGACCCTTTTCCCACTACTTGATCGATTTTGTGGGCGTGTGTGATGCTGTTGCTTGGGGTTTTTTTTTTTTTGATCGTACAAATATGTGTGCATCTGTGAGTAGTAGGATGTTTCCCAAGAAGTGAGGAGGTTAGTGATGGTAATGCATGTGAACGAGAGGTTGCGGATAGTACACAAGTGACACGAGTAGCAGCAAGAGGAGGGGGATAACAGCTGGAGACATTCAAAGTTCACGAGGAGCCCCATAGGACGACTACTACTAGAACAGAAAAGAATAAGAAGAGGGGGATAAAATCACTGTATTGCCTGCATGCTTTCATTCCAGAGATAATTAACAACTGTAGAAGGTCTTTGTCGAAACGTTAACGGTTCAAAAGAAAATCAGTCTTGATTTTGTTTTTTTGTTTTTTAACCAGCCTTCGTTTTTGATAACATTTCAAATTCATTTTTTTGTCTAGCGTATTTTATCTTTACTTTTTCACACAAAGACACCTACTTGCCAAAAACAATTACCTTTTTTTCCGGCAAATGTTTCGTTTTTGTATTTAATTTATTTGATGACTGACAATTTTTGTAATAATTACCAAATGAAGACATGGAAGCCAAAATTCCCATTTCTGACTTTACCGATACCAAATCGTTTCTAAAACACAAGGTAAGTTAAAAATATAATTTTCTAAATAAATTTCATCCGATACAAAAGTGATGAAGACGGAAACCCAAACTGTTAGTGTTAATTAACAATATTAGAAATTGATCAATAGAGAAAGAGAGAGAGGAAGTGTGTGTGTGTATGTGCTTTCTTTAACTGTTGCTTTTTCATAGCCTAGGAGTTCTATCGCTTTTAAATTTATCACTTGTCCAAACATAACCATTACAAATTATTACAGTTTGCACTAGAGATTGTCGCAGGTCCCGTCTTACTTTTAAAATGAAAAAAAGACGTGGTACTATGGTATGGTCCCTACACATCTGCACCATATGATTTCAAAAATAAAAGGACAAGTAATATTTCGAGGGACAATGGATTCTTAAGGATTGATCGAATTTTAAGAAAATAAAGATATGTGGTCATAAATGAGAGTTAATTGTAGCATACATATCTGAGATAAATTAAATAGCTTGTATGGAGGGAAAATCAGTAACAATTGAATGCAGAACACAAGGAAGATGACAAGTGACAACTGTCCCAACAAGTGACTATCTTCTTTTCTTTTATTTATTTTTTAATATATTCATTTATTTAACAATTAACTAACACGAGAATAAATATCAACAAAAATGTGAGTTTCAAAGTATCAAATCAATGGTTAAAAAAACTAAATGACTACTACGTCGAGCATGCTCAGCTTTTTTTATGTGCGTGTGACTGATGTCATTGTATTGAAATTGAATGCTTTTCTTAAGGGACTGGAGTGGATTGTAAAGATTAAAAGAATGACACTTCTTACAATCGATATTGTATTGCTTACTGATACCTCGGCTACTAGCGCCGTTTTGAAAACTATGGGTAAAACATTGTTTATCTCATACTAACTGTCCGTGTCACACCTGCTCAGGAGAAAATTGGTGTATGCCACGGTACTTATTCGAACGCATCCGTTTTTGACACTCTCACTGTGCAGTGTAGCATGTGACTGGACAGTAGACAATCTTCTTCACTTTTAATAAAAATTAAGCTTAATTTGGCAATAAAACTCCCAAAAATACGGCGTGAAGAAGATTGTATTTTTTGTGAATCTCCCAAAAATGAGAAGAACCTGTTAACCTGCCTTGAAAATAGACATTCGAAGATCTGGCTTTTTTAGACCCTAATTCCGGCTACTAATTTGGTACAGATGAAAAGTACGCAACTAACTTGCTAGAGTAGTAACTATCAGTCATGAGACTGATTTTATTTATTTATATTTATTTTTAATTAAGCAGTTAAGCTGAGTCGGGCCCAAAGAAATAGAAAGTACCAGTGTGGATCGAATTCAGTCACTAAATTGATACTGAAAGTGAAAGTCTAAAAAAAGCATATGTACTTGTCAACCATCGCAGTAGAGACGACCATCTTCATCATGATTGGAAATAGAAATTAAATTATTCATTTGTGGTTAATAAAGATAAATCCCGATCTCTATGCAATCATCAGATTCCTACACACACATACATACGTACGAATATGTGTTGTTTGTACGTGTATGCTCGTAAGACACACACTCTAGGAATGCCTGAATTGCATACCATACTCATGCATATGAGTCATATTGCATGTATTTTTACACATTACACAATAGACTACGAGAAAACGTATGTGTACAGTTCGGACACAATATGCCTAATTAACGCACACACAAAGATCCTAAAAATGTAAAAAAAAAATGTAATTGTACTGAGACTCTAACACAGTGTAACACTTATTGTTGAAAATGAATGCTGTTTGTGTTTGTCTATCATTAAAAATAGTAATTCGCCTATTCTTTGACAAAAAAAATAACAATCTCTAGCTTCTAAGGCTACAAAATGTTTGCAAGTAGTCGCTTTTTAAACCAACTCGTGTTCCTCGAAGACATATTCACGTTTGTTTTGTAACTTGTTTGTTTGTGTGTGTGCGTGAGAGAAAGAGAAAAAGAAAAACGAATGCTTGTCTTAGCTATTAAATCTATTCTCTTTTACCATTTTTCAACTTAGTCTTTTATCACAGTCATCTGTGTTTGCAGAGAATCCGCATGTAGATTGTAAAATTGATCAATTTTGAATCCCATTCATTCATCTTTTTTTCTTTTATCTTTTCTTCAATACTCCCTGTACCCAATTTTCCTCTCACTGTTGAGTGTAAAGCTCCTGCGAATTAGTGACAGTCCCGCCTTGCTTGGGGTGAAATGCTTTAAAAAAAAATCTAACAACGCATATTAGAGGGGGATTTATTCAGCAAAACAGTGAAGCCTAATATTTTTCTGTTGGATTAATTTCACTTTCACTTGATCATTTTTTTTATTATTTTCATTTAAATGGATTGTTCTCTAAGTTAAACTAAAGTTTTAAAGAACTGACTAAGTCTTAAAAATATTATTCAAGATACCAAATTTTTAATTAATCACAGTTGTTTTAATTTTCAACGTGAAAATAAATAATTATCCCATAAATGCTCATGAATTCTTTTTCAGACTTATCTTTTTCAGTTTTTTTACAAGACCTTTCTGTTTTTGTTTAATTGATTATTTTTGTAAATCATACAAACAGGAATCATAAGTGTGCGTGTTCAAGCCAGAATTACTTTATTTAATACCTTAAAGACACACTCACATACTTTTTTGTTTTTTCTAAAAAAGAAAAGAAAAGAAAGAAGACTCACAAAGTATCTCCCAGGTCTTATGCGAAAGCAGCTTATAATAAGCTAATTATCCAATAATTGTCAGTCAGTTAAGTGCCATACGTAAAACACGCTTGTGATCATGTCTTGAAAGAGACATGATGAGTGACTGGGCAGATTTTTCCGCAGTAGGTTGCCATTACTTTCTGTGGGAGACAGGTTGTCAACTAAAGCTATAGATTATAGAACCCAATCTGTCCTGTTGAAGGAAAGAGGGACTGATACATTTCCCAAGGTTATTTGTGCATAAGTGAATGCAAAAAATTAAACTTGAATTCAAACTCAGCTCTCCGATTTCTCATTCTGAGCCAATATTCACTATGTCACTTTCAAATTGTAAACAGGTGGGGGGGGGGGGACTTATGTGCCATCAAATTCAGTAGTAATCATAATCTTCATTGCTATTGGTTCCTGTGAAGCCATTGTGGACTGAAGTTTAAAGCTTTTCAGAAAATAAGATCAGTTTGTTTTTTTAGCAAAAGCTTCTTTAGATTTTCTGGGTTGATGGAAAAGAATCATTTTGTTTTCTTTTTTGTGTGGTTCAATCAATATCAGTAATAATTATCATTTGATCATAGAAAAAATATAACACTTTTTATAATAATAAGCACCTGTATTTTTTTTTTTTAAGCAGAAGTAAAGTGGTTAAAAAAATATAAGCTTAATCTTGTTTAGTATAAGACCACAGGTGTGAAGGACCCAGTGAGAGTCAGGTTCACAACAGAATAGGAACTAACTTAACTAGAAACTATCTTGATACACTTGGTAGAATACTTATAAATTGTTTTAAGTTCTTTGAGATGTGCATTGGAGTAGTGAGGTTGAACCTGTTCTCATTTTATTATGTAAGTAAAATAATAATCAAAAATATTTACCCATTCTGAACTGAACAAAATCATCTGAAGAGGCTTTATTAACTCGCCTGTGTGAAAAATGGCACAAGACGGATGATGCTAATGGCATAAAAATTTGGTTTTCAAACTCTCTTTTTTTTTTTTTTTTAAAGCTGATTCTTTTCCCATTTCAGATACATTGTTCCTTACTATATTAAAGTGAAAAACTCATCAGTTGCCCCGCATTCGATATCACCTATCATACTGTTTTTACACAGTGGAAACCATCTCAACAGGAAATATGTCCATTGTACAAACTTATAGTTTTAAGTGATGGTAAAAAATCTCAAACAAAACGTATGTAAATTTCATCTACCACAGCAACTTACTGCAGGAAAATCTTCTACCCAGTCAGTCATGTCTCTTTTGAGACATGATCACCCAAGTGTGTATCAGATATGGCACTTAACTGACTGTGTATGAGCTAAGGAAATTCACGGATTTGGATTTGATGGATCCTCCTCTTCGGAATTACATCAAAATCTAAGAAAATGTTTCAACAGTAGTCAGTTCTAAAGTATAAATGTAAGTTTTAAAATGTTGATAAAATAGCGAGGGTCACAAAAAACTGCCCCGGTTCCCAATCAGGCTTGACCTTCCCTCCTCATCACATAACATACACTGTATCAGTTCTTCTTTTATTTGACCCTCGTGTTACTGATCAATATTCCATGAACGACATCAGTCAGTCAGTTAAGTGCCATACGTGATATATGCGTTGGGTGATCATGTCTCTTTTGAGACATGACTGACTGAGCAGAATATTATCCCACAGTAGGTTGCTTTCTGTGGTAGACTGGTTGCCATCCAAGGCTATAGAACCCAATCTGTTCTATTATTTAACCCATAACTGGTGGGAATAGACAGATTAATACCTTTCCCAAGGGTATTCGTGCGTAAGTGAATGCAAGCAATTCAACTGGAATTCAAACTCGGCTTCCCAATTTGTTGTTCGATATCCACTGCATCACGACGCACATCTGTGAACTACATAGACTGCCAACTTTTTATAGATATGTATATAAAAATAAGTTCAAATTATTGAATAACAACACAATCCGAGATTCTGAAAACCGAAAATTCCGAGAAACCCAGTCATTTCTCCCATGAATAGAAATATGTTTGATTTTCAGAAATTCTGGCATTTTTTTTTCTGATATTTTATTTTCATTTCCTAGTGTAAAAATAAACTGTTATTTTTTTCAATAGTTCAAGTAAGCGTGATGTGAAAGTTCACTATTTCTTTACAAATCTACAAAACAACCTACTGACAATACCATTTCCAAAATCTGATAAATCCCAATTCCAAAATAAGCCTCTTTGCACATGAATTTCAGTTAAGATTGTGAACCTATAGGTGAATTTCAATTTCTGGCTTTTCTTGTGTTAGAGTTTGGCATAATGTCAGTCACATTTTGACAACAATTTGTTCTATATTTGATATTGTAAAGCGAAATTAACTTGCTTACGTAAATTTCAAATCTTCCTTTCCCTATAACTACTGTGCAAGGAGAAAATTTTAAATCTTAACCAATTTTTAAAATGATGTCAATTAAAAAAAAATTGTTAAGTAACACAAAATAAATTATTACCACTCCAGTCAGGATAGTTAATACTATTGTCTTAAGAAAAAGAAATTCAATTTTTATAAGAATAGTTTTAATTTTTTTTTAATTTTAATTATGATATATAAATCTTTCAAAATTTTGCATTACTTTCATCTGGTTAGGTGATATTAGGTGTTTAAGTGAAAACTATATTTACTAATCAATCAGTCAGTTAAGTGCCATACGTGATACACACTTTGGGCGATCATGTCTTGGAAGAGACATGACTGACTGACTGGGCAGAATATTATTCTACAGTAGGTTGCTATTACTTTCTGTGGTAGACTGGCTGCCAGCCAAGGCTATAGAACCCAATCTGTCCTATTATTTAACCCATAACTGGAGGAAAGAGACAGATTATTACCTTTCCCGAGGGTATTTGTGCATTAGTGAATGCAAGGAATTCAACTGGAATTCAAACTCAGCATTCCGATCTCTCGTTCCGAGTCAATATCCACTTCAAAAATTGAAAAGTTTAATACAAATCATTTTCCACTAAAATTGTTAAAATAATTTAAAACATTTTTTATGTATATAAAATATTTAATGTGCCCATTTTTTTAAAGTATGGTTGACAATACATGACATTATCAAAAAATAAGAACAATGACTATCATAAGTGTAAGGTCAACATTCCTAAAATTAGATTATGGAGAATATTTTCTAATATTTTTAAGATAACTGAGTACTTAAAAATTATATTAAAAAAAGGGGGCTCACCTGTCATTGTCTTAAATTATGCTTTAACAGATAAAATCTCCGTATAACAACAATAATCATTTCTACACTTAATCAACTCATCACTACTTATTAATTATGTAAGAATGGCAGCTGTCAATTAAAAATCACTGCTACTGTTGGTTTTAAAAATCCATTTTTCTGTTATTTTAAACTTAAAGATATTTTTAAATCAAATTAATTATACCTTAAATCAGTTAATATTCCTGAAATAAAGTTTCAGAAAAAGTATATTTCAATTTTGGAAGATTTTTTTTTAATATGGAGAATTACATTGTGAAAAAAACTGACTAAAAAGGGACACTAATCAGCTATTTTAGAAAAAATAAAACAAGTCGATTCCAATCAATATAGTTTCTGTTTTAAATACACTAGAGTATTTTGCTTTCTGTAAATAGTAAATTTAATCTTTTAGCTTTCAGTTAAACTAAAGCTAAAATGAAAGGTTTCAGAAAGTTTTTTTTTTCATTTATAAAAACTAATTTTAAACTAAGGTATTGAAAATTAATGGCAGTACCTAAAAAAAGTAGAAAAACTGAATGTGTTTGGAGAATATCTTTTTAAAAAAATTCCAACTACTTTAAAATTCAAAACTTGCACTAAATCCCACTGTAAGTCCAGGACTAATAAAAAAAAAAAGCATTTATTTAATTTTTATAAAACAAATGTTTTATTCTTTTTTTTTTTTTTTTTTTTTTTTTTTTTTTTTTTTTTTTTTTTAGTATTTCATTCCTTTTTATATAAAAAGTTCAGTTAAAATTTAAAAAGCCGGTCTGGCTAGTGATTATTAATTGATCCACTATCAATGACAAATGAGAAGACACAGGCATAAAGATTTATGTAATCTATGATATGTTCCTCAACTTTCATGTGACAGTTTTCTCTCTGGAATTTTTAAAACTTCTCTCATCAGTAAAACTGTAAAAGAGACAAGAACATATGGCCCACTAAATAAAAGTGTTGACTGAATCTAGTGATTTGACCCAAAGTGTTGTGAGTTCAATACCTGGTTACAGCAAAAAATTGGAGTGTTGAGTTAAAGGAAGATTACTGTTACTGAGAGGTCTGGAAGAGGCATAGCACTTGGAACTAGAACAATAGTGATTTTCTAAGCGCAGCTTAGATGTGGTACAAGGCCGAAAGTGTGGGGTGCCCAGTGAGGATCAAGCTTACTACTCAATTGCAATGATTCTAGCAAGACAAACCAGCTAACCATTAACGATTATATACTACCTCCTGGTGGATGAAATAACGAGTTCAGTTCGTAATTCCTATTGTGGTGATACCGAGCAAAAGCAATGGACTGGATGTTTACGCTTTCACGACCAAAAAGCAAATGACCAAAAGTCGTTGCTGCGCCGCCGGCTCTGCGCAGATGTTCCAGTTGAAAACTAAAAATTAATTAAATATTAAATTTCCAGTTCGCGAGCCTACGCGAATTTTATTTATCAGCCAATGGGAAGCCCAGAACCAAATACAAGTGTGAAATCCCAAATGAGCTGCTGTGATCCAAAAAGAAGATATAAAAAGCAGATACAGAAAGCATCGCCAGGCAGACCGACTCGAGGAGTATCTCCCTTGACCAAGTCAAGCGGCTTATTACGCTTGCCTCCCTTACCTCTTTCCTTCTACCCTGCCTCAAAAACTACTTACTGACCTAAGGAGCAAATACATCAAAGACATTCCTTACTTACACGCTCCCAAATTCCTAAGCATTAATTCTCTTTCAGCATTTTATTGCCATGAACATTTTAACCTCCGTTGTACCTATACTTCATGTATTACTTCAATTGTAAAAACATTAATTGATATGTGTTATATATAAAATGTTATCTTTCAACTCAATTTGCTTTTCTTGGTTTATAACCTTTCTTTATGACTTATAGTGAGCTATCTACAACAAGGCCAAATTCTGTTAACCTGCAACAGTATACAACTACCCTTCACTAGAACGGACTCTCCACTTCCACTACTAACAGAAAAGAATAGATAAGCAACCCACTATATACTATCAACTGAGAAAGGCCGGAGCGTACAATGGCCGAAATGACGTGAATATGATAACCAAGAAGATTCGGACAACAGTCCAAACAATGTGTAAAATGTAAAAGAGACATTGCGAAGAAAAGTGATTTTAAAGTAAACTTCTTGTGAACGTCTATCGACTTACGAACGTCAGTGTTCAAGCAGATGAAATTTTCTTTATGCGTGCACAGCAACATAGGCTGACAGGGAGGCTGAGTGAATTTGTGATTACTGTATTGCATTGAGATACACATTATTCAATAATTGTAATTAATACAATAACAATCACATTTCCTCGTCTGACATGCACAATAGTTGCTATCGAATAAAAATATTTTTAACTCTATAATTCTCAGGGAAGAAATATTGACTTAAAATAAAAACAAAAAACTAAAAAGATATCAATTTTTTTTTTTTTGTTGGGTTGGGAATCGAATCATCCTTCCAGAGATAAGTTTTTTTTGTTTTTTTGTTTTGTTTTTTACATATCATTTGAAATTTAATGACATTTTTTTACACCTTCTTTTCCCCATCACGTTACTGATTCGCAGAGTTATAAGGTAATTTATACGATTAAAAAAGATTATTTGTTTCGATTTTTATACCACGTGACTAGTTGACTCAACCAAGGTAAGAAAGAAAACGACACATATCAGGAAAAAGAAAATTAAAAAATACTTCCTCTTTCTCCTGGTTTTAGTTTTATCCCTCCTTCCCCAAACCCTATTTATGGTGAAGCCACGAGGAAGGGAAATAAATAAGCCTATTCCGTTTACCCTCAAAGTGGAAAAGACAACTTTGTTGGCATGTTAGTCAGAAAAACAAAACGTTCCTTCCTTGTATCGAGCGCTTTTTATCATCTACTTCGAGATTTTTGTAAATTGTGCTGTCAACTTATCCATTTTTAGTTTCTTCTGAATATTTGGTGTCTATCTTCGTGACCTTGTGCCAGACGAAACTAAAAAAAAACTAATGTTTTCCATTCTGATTTGAATAAAAATGTTGTTGTAAAATTGATCAATAATGACGGTAATTCAGGTAATAATAAATAGTGTTTTTAAGTTTTCTCTCAAAGCAACTTTAGAATTTTTTTAAATAATTTTTTGGATTATCGATTTTTCGCCAACCAAAAAAGCAAAAATCCACATGTTGATCTTCTTGTTCTTGTTTGATGACATTATGCTAGCAATTTTAAAGAATCTTGATTACGTTAGATCAACAATTTAATTAACGAATCGAATTTCAAATGTTCATTTTTTAGTCGCTCATTTGTCATCTTAACATCATTTCTCTAAGATCGCCTAACCTGGAAATCTAAACCTAAGATATTATTTAATTAAAAAAAGAAAGAGGGAAATGTTCATTTTTACTTTATTTTTAATTTTCTATTTTTTATGTTTATTATTTATTGCATACATTATTTTAATGAAATTAAACAACATACTACTACACTACACTGTCACTACAGTACACACAGAAACCTCACCTGACAGGCAAGGGAAAAAAATAAATAAGTATATTGACTCTGATGTTTTCCTTTCAGTTAAAACCGCATTTAATTTTCTCGTTAAGATTTTCTTTTTCTCATTTCTTTAATTTGCTCTTGACTGAGTCATGCAGTTTTTTATTATTTATTTTTTTAATTAAATTATATTGATTATTATCGCTTGTTTAAAAAATTAAAAAATAAAAACAAACAGCTCCCATGTTTTTTTACTGTTCTCTTTACAAACTTTCTAACTGAAAAAAAAATAAATCCGAAGATTAAACCTCGTGACTAAAATAGACAGCTTGCTTTTTTTTTTTTAAATCCGGAATATTTTACAAAAAATAAATGGCTATTTTCTTCAATTTTTGTTTTTTGAGAAAAAAGTAATGAATCTGCACACGACAGGCACGTCTAATTTATTTTGATTTTATTATTTTAAACGCAATGATTGTTTTCCTGACACGTCGTTACCTATTTAACTTGGACTTGGTGTGGTTAGAAAATGAAAGAAAAAAAAAAATACAAACAACGATACACCTATATCGTTTTCAAAAAGGAGGTTATTTTTAATTCCTATTAATGTGCGCTGTGGTACGGTGGATATATTGGCACAGAACGAAAAATCAGAGCTGAGCCAAGTTCGAATTCCAGTTGAATTCGTTGCATTCACTTACGCACAAATACCCTTGAAAGAATAAAAATATTAACCCGTCTCGTCTCCTTCCAGCTATGGGTTAGATAACAGAACAAATTGGGTTCCTATAGCCTTGGTTGTCAATTGGTCTACCGTACGGCGTCAAAAGTAATGACAACCTACTTCGGGAAAATATTTATTTTTGTCCAGCCAGTCAGTCATCATGTATCTTTTAGGACATGATCACCCAAGCGTGAATCACGTATAGCACTTAACTAACTGATTATTACATGTGTCAGTCAGTTATGTGTCATACATGAAACACGCTTTGGGCGATCATGTCTCTAATGAGTCATGACTGACTGGGCAGAAGATTATCCTACAGTAAGTTGCCATTGCTTTCTGCGATAGACTGGATGCCAACCAAGGCTATAGAACCCAATCTGTCTTATTATTTAACCCATAACTGGAGGGAAGAGACAGATTAATACCTTTCCCAAGGGTATTTGTGCATAAGTGAATGCAAGGATTTCAACTGGAATTTGAACTCGGCTCCCTGATTTTTCATTCCAAGCACCACAACACACATCCTACATGCGTACATGTGTACCATATGTGAAAGCCTTAAATTAAAAAAATGTTGTGTCAGTTTAAACAAAACAAAAAACATTGATTGGTATTAATCAAATATTGAAGACAATGGCTAGTTCATAAAAAATATTTTTCTTTCTACCAAATCCAAGTCCTTGTGCCAAGCACAAAAACATAGTAGTAACAGCCATACATAGCAATAGGTGCAAAATTATAAAACAAGACAACCACAGCATAAAATTCTAAAAGAAAAAAAACAAAAAAAATATTTAATACATAAAAATACAAACAAAAAAAGGGTACAATACAAAAGTTTTCGTTTGTGCACCTATTATGATAGGATAACAAATTTATAATGCTACAGAACAGGGATTACTATCAGATATAAAAGAAAAAAGTATTAAAATTGTTTAGAAAAGGGACACATTCAGTTACCAAAAGAGATTACACTTTTTAAAATGGCAAAGAAGGAAAAAAAACTTGAAGAAGCAAAAAAACAGCACAAGGCAGAAAATATAGCACACACACCTCAGATTTTCAACTGAATACTCAAGAAGGACATCCAAGCATAAAGGGGTGAGGTGATTTCTTCAGGCTAGAGGGCCTTTTGTAGTACTTGAAAGCTGCTGGAAAGTTAATCAAGATTGTTTATTTTTAATTCTTCTTAGAAAGACAAAAAGTAATGTTCAATCCTAGAGGTAGAATCTGCTTTGAATCTGTTGCTCAGTCAGCTCTTTCTTTCCCATGTTGATTGATGACCCCATTGGCTGGACTTTTCTTCCATACTTGTAGTGAATGCTTCCTCCTTGATGGTTAACTATTTTCTGTTAATCTACTAAAGGCAGTCCCTTTTATTGAATAAAGCAGGATCACATTGGCTCCATCCCATAATATCACAAAAGCTTGAATTGCCTGTCTCTAATTGGCCAGTAAATAAGAACCTTTCTGGATGATTCAAAAAATGCATCTGCAACATTTTGCAAATTTTTGCAGGTTTCAACCACTGATCCAAAAGAGCCATAAAAATGTAACAATTTTTTCACAAATTATTTTGGCACTTTTTCAGCCACTGATTTTAAAACATTTTTACAACTGCAACAATTTATTCCCACAAACCCCTCTGGCACAAAAATACATTTTTCTCAAAGGTACATGTAAAACAAAAATGTTAACCTAGACAATTAAACATTTGTTTGCTACACTAAAGACTATGTTCATCATCGTTTAATGTACATTTCCATGCTAGCATGGGTTGGACTGAGTTTTATTGATGGTTCTTTTCCACTCCACCTGCTTTTGTGTAAGGCTTGGCTGTCATCTCAACTTCCTTAAATCATCATTGATAAGCTGGGTCCATGTTTTACATGGTCTACTGATCCCTCTTTGGTCATCGACCTCAATAAACCTACATTTGCTGACTAGGTTTTCTGTGTCTATACTCTCAACATGCCCAAACCATCTCAGCCTTGCTTGACACATTCCATCTGTTATACTGACAATACCCAGCCTATTTCTTAACTCCTCTGATGATTTTCAATACCTAAGACTGACATTGCACATCCAAGTTATAAAATAAAATTTTTAAAAGTCTGGACATGATCATCCGCTGTTCAGATAAAACTATTTTTTTAAAGCTAAATTTCTTTATAATAAAAATATTCAATAACTAACTGTAAGAACTGAGTTATTTTGTTTTTCCTCTAATGAGAAATGTTTTTCTTGTTCTTTATGAAAACTTTATTTACTGATTCTGTAGAAAGTTTCTTTATTTTTTCTCTTATCTTTTGTCAATTTTAGTGCTAAAAAGTTAAAACTAATATAAAATGCCTCCACATACAGAAAGTCCCCACCCAAAAGCCTTAATAACGAACAGTTTCTTTTTAAAGCCTGTTGCTTCTTGTGAAGCATAGGTCATCAATGACACCTGATCATTGCACTCTGTTCTGGGCTGGTTTGTTGGTGTCAATGCATCTGTAACTTGTCTTTTTCAAAGTAGGAGTGTTGACCCTACACAAACTCTTTTAACCTCTAAGCGAGGTGATCCACCTCCAGGCTGGTTTTGAATTCAGAGTTTTTCCTTCTCCTAGACCGGTTATCACCCACAGCAATAGGACTCAGTCTGTCCTGCTATTTACCCATAGCTGAGGGGAGAAGGGATGGATTCATACCTTTCCCAAAGGTATTAGCATATAAGTGAATGTAATGAACTCGACTGGAATTTGAACTTAGTTCTTTGATTCCTTAATTCATGCTGCTATCCATTACTTCACCATGCCTTCCCTAATAACCAATCATGCCCACCATAAATTATTCCATTTGGACAGCATCCTGAATTTGTTCTATTGCTGGAATATTCTTGCTTCATTTGAAATGTTGATAAGGGATATAATGAGAAGGTGAGCAACAGATGAGCTTCTTTTCTGGCTAGTTGGTCACTACATGTTTTTAAATGAATTTCCGTTGTTAAAGTCACATAATTATCAATCAAATAACTCAAGTATGTGATCTGCTCTCATTTGACCATGTGTACTACCATAAAGCTACACTATAATTAATTAGTACCTTTATGATGAATTTCAAACCATTTTTTTTATAGAGTCTGCTTGATGAGTGAAATAATTTGCACATTCCCCATTTGTTCCAGAGGTCAATGGTAGTGTTTAAGTTCAGGTAAAATACCCAAATTTGAATATAAGTAGTAGATACCACTAGAGATTCACTAAAAAAAAAAAAATGAGCATACACAATGAAAATTGCTCCAAATTTAATAAAAACAAAGTTTTATTGTTAAAATTTTTTATTATTATTAAGAGGAAAGACCAAAAGATTTTATTTTTTTATTATTAAATTATATTTTTTAATCTATTTAGAAATCTTGGTCAAAATTTTTTTTTTTTAATTTGTACATCTGTTACACACACACACATTTCATTTTTTTGAGATTTTGAGGATTTCTTTTTTTGTATAGCATAAGATTTATATTAACTATAAGTAGTCTTTGGAGAATTAAAATCTTTAATTTTTTTTTATTCTAATGCTAGATCCCAGTTACCAAAAATCTGCTCAGAAATGAAAAATGAAAATACAATAACACTAAGACATTATTTAATAAGAAAAGGTTTTACCTTCATGAATAAGATATATTATGGACTCTATTGTCTTAAGAATAAAAAATTTCTATGGTTACGTCTTGTTCAGTGCCAAGTTTGTTTTTTTTAACATAATTTCAGTATCAGATTTTCATGATTTTTTGTTTTAACTTCATGAACATTGAAAATCTTTATTGAATTTTTTTTTTTTTTTTTAGGCAAATCAACAAAATATCTTATAAATGTATGAGTGGTGCTGAAAAATTCTTAGCATGGCCTACTTCCCAAAACCTGACCAAATAACAGAATTCTTTTAAAATTCCTTGTTGTTGAGGCAAATAACTTTTTTAATGCCACCCCATAATATATGCAAAATATTCAACGTTTTCAAAACCAACATAACAGCAGAAAAAGAATACTTTTGTCTTATTTTTATTTTATTTTTCAACTAAGATTTGTTCTACATTTTTGACTGAAGTTCTTCCCCAAGGAATGCCTCCTCCTGACAACACTTAGCAGCCTGACATTAGATTGTTGCATATAAAGGACAGTCATCATAGTCAACATTTTTTTATTACTTCTGAAGAAGCACAAGAAAACATTAAACAGCAATTAAAATATTCCAATTTTGGGAAAACTATATATAAGCAATATAATAAATTAATCAATCAAAGCAATAATTTGGAATCCCTACAAAAAGATCAGTTTCAAGCCCCAAAACTTTTTAAATTCCCTTTGTCCACCATATTTGATTTTTGTTATACAAATCAATGTTTTAACAATAAAAATGTTATTAAACTGATATTGGTCAAATGTATTCATACAAACAATACATTTCCCGAGTTTCAGTTTATAATATCTATTTATATCATATAAAAAATGTAGCTGAAACTTTTATTTATAAATAAACCCAAAAGAAATAGGCAACAGAAACATGGGATTAATACAGTATAATATATACCAATTGGTATTATTTTACATGCTACTATAAACTTATTGATTCTATCAACCTTTCTACTCTTTTTCACTTTAACATTACCTGCAGTGGTTTTTATTTCTTCCAAAGATTTTTGCTTGAATATTGGTTTCCATTCTCATATACATCTAATTTGATACTGGATCACAAGTTTTCTATTACATTAATATCTAAAATGTGGGCAACTTTCTGTTAATTTAGTGACATTGGGTTCTTTTTTGACAAAATAGCTTTGCATAATATGAAAGAGAATTCTCCTGCATGATGTGGCAACAAAGAAGAAAATTAAGTTTTACCTGAAAAAAACGATATACACATTAACTTAGGTACCTCCAAAAATTTTCTAAAGAAAGAGTCTACTATGATGAAAAAAATTCCCAAACTTGATAAAAATAAAATTTTATCATCAAAATGTTTGATATTATTAAGAGATCAATGCATTTTTTATAATTTTATTAAAGTTTTTAATCATTCTTTTTTCTCTTTTAAAAAATCTTGATAAAAATATTTTTTTTTCACATTTGTTATTGACATTTGATTTTATGAATTAAAATTTTAGTCTTTGTATTTATATTAGCTAAAAGCAGGACTCCTTGCAAAATTTAATTAGTTTTTGTCAAACAGAAACACCATTTACTGAAAATCTGCTCTGCACTTTCAAATAAAAAATGCAATAAAACTATATTATTTAAGTAGAAAAGCTTTCAATTGGTTTTATATATAAGATATATTAAAAACATTGTCTTAAGTAAAAAAAACTTTTTTTCATTGAATAATGAATTTTTAAAATTGTTTTCATTTGTTTTTTAAATTTGAATTATAGAAATTAATTAAGTTTTAAATCTTAAAATTCTGTATTAATTTCAGACATTTAGATGATGTTATTATTAAGTGAAAACTATATTTACTAATCATAAATAGAAAAGCTTAATACAAATCATTAAGCACCAATATTTTTAGCTGTATAAGCATGCCCATTTTTGTAAGTATAATCAATCATATACAACATTATCAGAAAATAAGAGAGATGACTATAGTAAATTTAAAGTCAATATTTCTAAAATTTAATAAAACATTAGATTACAGAAAACATTTTCCTAGATTTTTAAGATTACTAAGTACTTAGAATATATAAAAAAGGCACTTGCATCATTTTCTTGAATTATGTTTTACAGATAAAGTCTTCATAGAACAACATCAGGTTGGCAATACATCAAAATAACTATAGTCGGGTTAAAAACAGAGCTACTCTCAGGCTAAAAAAATGCATTTCTGCACTATTCTAAAATTAAAGTAAATAATATTTGTTTCAAATCAGATTAATTACACTTTAAATCAGCTAATATTTCTCAAATACAGTTTCAAGTAATTTTATTTTTGGAAGATTTTTTTTAATAAAGAGAATTACATTGCAATGAAAGATGACTAAAAAATGGTGCTAATCAGCTATTTTAGCCAAGAAAGCAAGTCCGTTCAATTTAGATTAGTTTTTGAAATACAGCAAAATATTTTGCCTATTGAAAATATTAAATTCAATCTATTAGCTTGAAATTAAACTAAAACAAAGCTTCAAGAAAGATTTTTCATTTTTTAAAATTAATTTTAAACCTTAAGTATCTTTTTTTTTCTTTTTTTTTGAGGTAGCTACTTTAGCTTAAAGCTTCTGGATTATAATCTGTATCACTCAAAAACATCTTATTCAAGGCCAGTTATTCCTTCTATCTTTACCATCACCAACTTTGGAGCTATACATTTTTTTTAACAATACTAGGCCAAAACATTACTTCACTTCTAATCATATTGGTTGATTATTTTAATGAAGGACCAAACACAGATAACAGTTTCCTCTCATGTGATTCTACATTCATCATTAAAAATTACTATAAAGAAATCAGTTTTCACATTTCCTTTCATTCAATTTACATGTTTCTCTTTCTAATGCTAAACCTTTTAGCATTACAAAGGCAATTTGGTCACTTTCATGTCTTTGGGCAATACTTTTTATGGTCTACATCTATTCTCTATGTTTACATAAACACCTGATTCTTCAATTATGATTTTTTTAATCATTTCACCTCAAGCAAGGTTGGACTGCCACTAGTGTGCAAGATGTTACAGTGAGAAAAAAGACTGGGTACAGGGATATTGAAGAATTGAAAAAAGATGCATGGGACTCAAGATAGAAAATGGCAATTTATGTCGCATTTAAATGTAGTTATCAGGGAAGCAAATAAACAAGAGAGAGTTCCACAGGTGGAAAGTGTGAGAAAATAAACTGTTGGAGTAGAAGTGGCGGTTACGTTTAACTATTTCTTGAAATTACGTGGGGTGGGGGAACAGATGTTAAAAAAAGATTATCAAGATTTTCTAAAAATAATAATTTAAAAAATAATTTGATTTATTTGTAAATAAGCCCTGAAAGTTTCATTAAAATCCAATAGTTATTTAATTTTTTCAAGAATTTTCAAATTAATGTATTTTCCACCAGAAAAAAAATGTGTTGTATAATATTATATTATTCATAGCAAATTGGTAACAATTTGGTTACCCACTGACAAAAAGAAAAATTTTACCAAAATTTCAAACATGTTAGAATTAAAAATTTTTTAAATAATGAAAAATTACTTTGCTGTTTCCTCTTAATAATAACATTTCGGTGGATGAACTTTGTTTTTATTAAGTTTAGGGCCTTTTTACTTCATGCTATGCTGGTTTTTTTTTTTTTGGTTTTTTTTTCCAGCAAATTTGTGGGGGTACCTAGATTAGAGCCTCAGATACTTTGCTGAAAACTGGTAAGAGGCTAATAGGGTGATAGAGGAGTTAGTGTTCACCAGAGTTCTTAAAAACAGGAATTACAATGAAGATTTCCAGCAAGAAGCAGAAAGGCAATAGTTGTGTAGTTTGGAGAGGACTGGAGCCAGCAAATTTCAAAATTTAATTCAAATTTCATTAAAATTCAACAATTATTTGATCTTTGCATGAATTTTCCAAAAAAATTACCAGAAAAAAAAGTGCTAAAATGCTCATAGTAATCTTTGGTCCAGCTGCTGATCAAAAAAAAAAAGATTTTTAACAAAAATTTTTAACATACTAGAAAGAAAAAAATTAATAAAAAAAATACTTTGGTCTTTCTTCTTAATAACAAATACTTTGATAAAACTTTGTTTTTATTCAGTTTTGGGTTCATTTTTCATTGTGCTATGCTGCTTTTTCAGCAATTAGTGGAGGGACCCACATTTTAGTCTAAAAGATATTTATCTCAGTAGAAAAATCTTAGTGTTAGTATGACTTTTTATCCCAAACACTGGGTGAATAAACATTTTATTATTGCTGTTATTTTATTAGGATATAGTAATAATGAAGAGTATATATTAGGCCACAGTAGTAGGATGTGCGTTGTGGTACAGTGGATATCGGCTTGGAACAAGAAATCAGGGAGCCGAGTTTGAATTTCAGCTGAATCCATTGTATTCACTTATGCGCAAATACCCTTGGGAAAGGTATTAATCCGTCTCTTCCTTCCAGTTATGGGTTAAATAACAGGACAGACTGGGTTCTATAGTCTTGGTCGGCAACCAGTCTACCACAGAAACCAATGGCAACCTACTGCGGGATAATCTTCTGCCCAGTCAGTCATGTCTCTTTCGAGACATGATCGCCCAAGCGTGTATCACATATGGCACTTAACTGACTGAGTGTGATAAAATCAGTAAGATGGAGTAACACTTAAAGTAATAATGAAGAATACATTAATGCAAAGGACTGTATTATAAGCATTAACAATAACATGGAGCAAATCATAGTGAAAAAAAAGATTTTGAGAAAATTCTTTCAAATTTTGCACTCAAAATACTTTTATTGAATATGCTTCAAAATCAATCTCAGATACTCATTGCAGTGGAAGTGTGCATTGCAGTGAGCCAAAAGAGAACTCTGCAATTAGCAGTCATGGATCAGCTGATTTTTCAAAACTAAAAAAATAAATGAATGAAGTATTTGGAATATTTCCTATAAATAATGTTATTCTATCTGAATGCTGACAGCATAATATATACAGTGAGCAGATACAAACATCTTGTAATATAGATATCTATTTAATCTCTGTTTAATGTATAAACAAATGTATATAAAATATCTAATCTATAAAAAAGAATGTGCATTGTGGTGCAGTGGATGTTGACTCAGAATGACAAATCGGGGAGCCGAGTTCAAATTCCAGTTGAATTCCTTGCATTCACTTATGCACAAATACCCTTGGGTAAGGTATTAATCTGTCTCTTCCCTCCAGTTATGGGTTAAATAATATGACAGATTGGGTTCTATAGCCCAGGCTGGCAACCAGTCTACAGCAGAAAGCAATGGCAACCTACTGCGGGATAATCTTCTGCCAAGTTGGTTATGTCTCTTTCGAGACATGATCGCCCAAAGCGTGTATCACATATGGCACTTAACTGACTGAATCTATAAAAAATACTATTAAATACAAATAATATTAAATACAAATAATATTAAATAAAATACTTGTTGAATTTAAAACTAACTACTCTGCTTTAAAATTATCTTTCTTTGCAAGATTTACCTGATAAGGGATGCAGAGAAAGAAACTTGATCAGTAATATTCTAATTTGGAACAGTAAAAGTAAATTGATAAATAATATACTGGTTATTTAATGATGGTCAGATTTAACTGAAAAATCACAACACTAAAAAAATAAAAAAAATAAGTGTATTATCCTGTTATATCCCGGGAGAAAGTATAGTGCAAGAAATAATTCTTAATACTGAGTATATATAAAGAGATTTATTATACCTCAGTACACTAAACCAAATACACGTACACCAATGAACAGTTAACAAGAATAACAATCAAGAAGGCAATGTCTCTGTATAGGACGTATGCATCCGTCTTGAGAAGAAGGCTTCCGTCTAGTGACGTCTAACTCACGTCCAAGGCCGATGGCTCTCGACTAAAGTTGATGACTCTCATATAATCACGATCGTGCTCGTATAACGACGAAGACTCCCTTATAATCATGAACACTCTCGGTCACTTCCGTGTAATGACGAAGACTCTCGTATAGTCACAAACACTTTTGTATCATGAAGAACACTCTGTAGTTCGTTTTAGTCATGGTCTTTTATAACCCGGGCCATACCCCTTCCTGGGTAAGACAGGATATTCCTCCACAACATATCCAAACAAAGAAATCTAATGCAATGTAACAAATGTCTTCAATTATAATCCAAAACTGAATAAGTGAAAGTTCTTAAATATTGAGAATAGTAGCTATGAGTTGTGTTTAATGTATTCTTCAGAATATTTTTGATTGCCAATGCACCACAATTGTATCTAACAATAAACTTCTTAGATTGATGATAAGAGTCCCACCCCAAGTGTGTTTGCAAATTAATTTGGTCAGTTCCATGATTATCTTAGCATATTAGAGAATTGATTTTCTGTTAGCTTCTATTCATTGTTCACATGAATTCACCATGTACAAGTCTTTGTTTTATGAGATGAAATGTTTTCAAGCATGTTCATTAGTTTTGACTTAAAGCTACAAAATTATCATATTCACAGAAGACCCAAGAGTTTAAACATTGATCATTCTTGTAGGAAATCTAGTTTTCACAAAGAATCCTTTAATTTGTCAACCATCAATCTATTACTCTAGCCACTAAATCCAACAACTGTTATTATATAAAAACTAGCAGTATAACCCGGTGTTTCTCAGGTGTAATGAAAGCTTTAAAACTAATCCATGGTCCTGGAGCTCAGACTCTTTGGACGTTGTCACAAAAGACTAAGAAGGAATAGTTGTTTTCAGTTAAAGCGAAACCGTAGACTGAAAGAAAAATGAATGGATGTAAGTCAAATTTTGATTTCCTGGTATCGATATCAAATAAGTTTTTGTTCATCGTAAACTGAATTTTGAAGGCTAAATAAGTCCTCTGAGTAAATGGCATCATGGCTGAGACTAAGAACTACAATTATACCTACTTAGAGCCAAACCCAAAGCAAAAACTAAAATATAAGAGCTGAAAAAAATACAGACATACAGGCAGATAAACAGACACACACACAAACATATTGCCTTTTATATATATATATATATATATATATATATATATATATATATATATATTATCGATTTTCTGCACTATTGTAAGAACTGCATCCTTGAAACTTCTGAATATCGTTTCTTATGTCTTTGTCTATGAGTGTATCAAATGAATGTTTAGAAGAACCTATCAAAGTACTGTATGATACTTTTGATGTGCCTACACTCCAATAATTTGTTGAACATACAAGTATGATTTCCTGAAAAAGTAAATGTACGGAAAAACTAGAGATTGATCCTAAACATAAAAATACAAAGTTCTGTATGTTGGCAAACTCACCAGAAAGCAGAGGGGGTGAATACTAATAAATAAAATATTTACTAATAAAAAGAAATTTCAAAAAGAAGGAATTTTGTGGAGAAAATAATACATCCTCAGTAACACAAATGAACTAGGCCAGATGCCTTAAATGAAGAAGTTCAAGTGAGTAAAATCTGTTGGAGTCAGTCAAGTGTATTTATAACAAATGTCACAGTGAGTAGCCTAAGCAAGACTTACCATAAACACTAGAAAACAAGTTATCAGTCAGTTAAGTGCCATATGTGATACACACTTGGCTGATCATGTCTCTTTTGAGACATGACTGACTGGGCAGAAGATTATCCCGCAGTTGGTTGCCATTGCTTTCTGTGGTAGACTGGTTGCCGACCAAGGCTATAGAACCCAATCTGTCCTGTTATTTAACCCATAACTGGAAGGAATAGGTGGATTAATACTTTTCCCAAGGGTATTTGCATGTAAGACATAAAAAATGCTACTTTTTAGAGAAAATAATTCATTAAGATGAAAATATCTAGAAAGTGCTTTAATCACTAGTTCAGTAAATTTACACACAGGTTCTTACAGTGTTTCAACATTCTTGTCAGATTTTCTGTTATCTCAGTGTCAGTTATTTAAAGGCAAAAATGATGGAAAAAAAAGAAAAATAATATCAATGAATTTGATTGCAAAAATGATTTAAAAAATATATTTTCAAAAATGTTGAAACTACCAGTATCTCTTGTCCATGCACATGTGTAGTCACAATGACATCAACAAATCCATTCCAATGAGTATTTGGAGAAGATGGACACAAAAAAGAAACTCATACTTAACATCAGGAAAAGACTGGGGTTCCAGTGACATGTAATGAGGAAAGAGGGCTTGGAAAATCTGATACTCATAGGTCAGATAGAGGGAAAGCAAGACAGGGAAAAGCAATGTTGGATGGTGACTTATGATATTTGAGGGTGGTTAAAGGTTTTAGGAGTGGGGCTACACATATACTCCTATACTCTTAAGTTGAGTTAGTAAAAATTGGCTGTAGAGTCAATCCGACTGGGAACAAAAATCTAACAAGGCTGTTTCAACTTCTGACAAAAGACCACACTTGGGTGGGTGATCCTGAATATAACAGGTGCCTGGAACATTCCCCATGTTTGAGTATACCAATCATGTATCCCTGGAGAAATGAGTCAAATAGAATTTCCTCCCTCATCATCTCCCCCAGATGGGGCTCCAAGGTTGGTGGGGAGCATGGCTGATGAATAATAATAATAAGGAATGTATGAGCACAAGAAAAGAGACTATAAATTAATACAGACACAAAAACAATCAAAGTAATCTTTTTTAAATTCATACTAATAAAACTAATAAAAGACAAAGTAATAACAAAGATGTCATCTTTTCTAATAGAAAAAAAAATCTTAGCATCTCAGATAACTTAAAAAACAGTTAAAAAACTAGGAATAATACGTTACTGATAGAAATCAAAGAAAAACATGACACTGAAACTCTACTAAGGATGACTAAACTTCAGGATATAAAGTTAAGGGTCTACCCACACCAATTTTTAAATTCTTCCAAAGGCATGATAATTTGCATACTAGATTGCATATATTTTTTTTATTTCTATTTCACTTTCTAATGCTACCAACAACAGTGTCCTCAAATGGTTCAATATTTTTTGGTATCAATCTTGATAACACATCTGCATGTCTTAATATTTTAGACTCTTGGTATTCCATCATAAAATCATAATTTAATAAAATGGTATTCTGGCACTGTAATTTATTTGCTGTACACAGAAATTTCATTTTTCAAACCATAAATTGATAATAGAGTGCTGTGGTCTGTCTGTAATCGAAAACCTCTTCCATGTATAAATTTGTGAATTTTTTCACTGCAAACACCTCTCTTTCTACTAGTTGTAGCAAAGGCGAAGCATGTGGAACAGCTTTCATATGACTGCCATCATATTTATGTAAAAATACTGTTCCTATTCCAAAACTACTAGCATTTAAAAACTGCTGCAATGTCGGCTTTTAGATCATGGTGCACTTTAATAAGTCTGACATTAGTATTTTCTTTTATTCCTTCAAATGCCTTCTGACAATTATCAGTCCAGTTTCACTTTAGAACTATAAGCCTCTTCTAAGTAAATTGTTCTGTGGAATCCATACTATTGTATTTCTTCAAAAACTGATATGTTGTTCCTTAGATACACTTTTAATTAATATATCATCCAATCTGCAAGCATGATATCCTTAGCTTGTTGAAATATAGGTGGAGATACTTTTATGCTAAAAGAGTCGGTTTAAATTATAAAATCCCTTGTGCGTATTTATAGTTGCTAACTCTGAACATTCTTTTTCAATCTGTATTTGTAAATATGTATCAGAAAGATCCAACTTCAAATAAATTTTTCCACTTTTTAACTTTGCAAACATTTCCAAGTCCAAAGGAAATTTTAAGTAGTTATGGGGTTCTAAACACTAGTTTAATCCTGTTGAAAAGTCAGCACAAACTTTTCTTTACATGCCTTTCTGATGCTACCAATTTTGAATGATTAATCTTTTCAATTACACCTAATTTATCATGTCTGTCTAATTCTTCATTTATTTGATTCAATGTTGCAAATGGTACATTCCGCTTCAATTTAAATACTGATGTTGAGCATTTTTTTCACTTGAAATTTTGCATTGAATTCAAAACACCAGCCCAAATCATTCAACATCTATAAAAGATTTTTTTCAATACTTCCTTTAAATATTCACTCTGTTTACTTGTCCCCCTTACATTTCTGCAATAAACATTTATAGATAAATCTCATAGTTCAAATAATTCCATTCAGCTTTACACACTTATTACAGAATTAAATATTACAAGTAATTTTAACAATAAATATAATTTCTCACCTGAGACACTACTTGCGACTTTTGAAGCCCTTTTTAATTCAGGCTTTCCAGTTTCTTTCTATGTGGCTTAATTGATTATTGTGATATTACTACCAATGTCTAGTAGCATTTTCATACCTACATTATCAATTTTTACATTCACAAATTTTCTTTTCTTTTTAGTAATTATTTTCCCTTGCAATGCTGTGTACAATTTTTTTTTTCTGTGAGAACTTTTTCTTGGTTTAATTCAACAGTGTTACTTTATATGTTCTTATTTACTACACTTGTAGTATTTTGAATTCTTAAAGTGACAGTTGTCTCTGAGATGTAATTTTCAGCATCTGAAAAAAAGATTCATTTCCTTTTTTGCAAACTTTTCTTTTTTCTGAATTTCTTTGGCATCACATCTCAGATTTAGGATTCTCTGGTATCCATTTGATATTTCCTGTAGTGTAATTATTCTGTTCAAGTTTCAACATTTACCTGTATTTCTGCATCTTTTTTCACCATTAAACTCTTGAACAAAAATTAACCCTCTAAACATATATGGAGTCAGTTTGCTTAATCTGAATATTTCACACACCTTGTTAACAATTCCAGCATATGTGACAAAATCTTTGTCTTTTTTCTGTTAGATTTCGTACATTTCCAACAAGTGTTAAAGAGCTTTTGTTGCAAAATATGTTTGTCAAAATACTTACTGTTTCTTTCTTTTTTTTTTTTTTCAGTAGTACAAAATTACAATATTTTCCATGTTCTACCAGTGATAACTTTCTCCACAAAATTTTTTTTTTTTCTCTCTCTGATTTTCTCAGTTGCTGCATTCTTCTCTGAAAATTTGTTCATATCTTCAAAAATAAGCAGAAAAAGTAATTTCAGCATCTGGATTGTATGATAATTCAGATATGGTATTTGTCACAGCATCTGGAGTAAAAGAACTTGGAGAATATTCTGTTTCCTTCCGAATTATTTCCATAAAATTTTGTTACTGTTTCTGGAATTTCAACTGTTGCTGTTTTTGTATTTTAACCATATCTGCCAATATTTCCTCCATATTTGAAGAATATGTTTTTTTCCTACACAGACCAAAGAGAAAAAATTAAACTTTGGTTCAAATTCTCATTATCACTGGTATCCTGTGCACTGAAGCAACAAGTATGTTTTTCCTACTTGCTATACTCAAAATGAATTTCAGCATCCTTGTAACTCCTGTTATAACTTATGTGGGTTTCAATTCCTTGTTTATAACTCATTTTCTAGAGGTTATTATAAAAAATCTTGCTTAGACACTTTTCCATAAGACCTGTAAGAAATATATTAGACTGACTCCAACAGAATTTTTTATTAAGCATATAGACTAGTACATTTGTGTTATTAAGGGGTATATAATTAACATGTGTATATGTCTATTTTTGCCTGTATGCATGTTTACAGTATGTTGAAAAACTAATTCAGTGTGTTAGCTTCTGAGAATCTTTTTTAAAATCTAGATAAACATTTAATTAATATTAAAATTTCTGAACAGAAATTTGGAAGATTTCTTTGGCAGCACTAACAGCAAGTTTTCATTGTAGATAATTTAACCATAGAACTGACAGAAAAAGCCATCATTTACATTTAATGGGTTAATGATCTTTTGTGACTTTTAAAAAATAACAATAAACAAATTTAAATATTACTTGTAACATTGAAAAACTGAAAAAATAAATCATATTTTTAGTTACAGCAAGAAACTTAACTGAAATGTCCTCTGCAGATCCTCATTAAAATTTCCTCTACAATTTATTTTCAAGGTCATTTTCCTCTCTTATTAAAATGTCAGTCAATGCTAATTTTCCGAAATATCAGGACAATAAGATCGTGGCTATAATATAAGTATTTAGCTTTGGCTAATAAGTTTTATTAGGTTAAAACCAAGTTTCCCTCTTTAACCAAGGTAATGATCATTAACCTCACCTGTTGTTGTTGTCTTCTTTATATTCTGGGTCCCCTCAGAATGTAGGTGATCATGGCTCTTCACAACTTCCTGTCCTTTACAGCTCTCAATAAACTTTGTCTTTCTGTTATTTCTTTTATAAATCTATCATTTGTCTGTGCATTGAATACTGTTACCACATCTGGTTTGGTGCTCCTGCTATTCCTTATGGGGATATTGACAAAATCCAAAGAAGTATTTGCAAAGTAATCTGTTCTGACTTGGCATCTCAACTTCAGTCACTTTCTCACCAACATGATGTGGATTCTCCCTGTCTTTTCTACAAATATTTTCATGGCAACTGCTGATTAGCATTTTTTCTCTGGTGCTCTATCTATGTGAATTTAATCATGCTACTTGATTAGTATATAGATCCCACCCTTTTACCATTGAAACATTTAAATGTAACTTGCTTTCCTGATAGCTACAATCTCTAAATGCTTAAATGCAATGTCAATTGCCATCTTCTGTCTTCTTGAATGTCATTTATCTTTTATCCTTTTTTAAATACCCGCTGTACCCAGTCTTTTCTTTCACTGTAAACCTCTGCAAATTAGTGGTGGTCCCACCTTGCTTGGGGTGAAATGATTAAAAAAAAAGCCCTGTTTTGCCATCCATTTACTTAGCTCACTACAAAACTTGAAATTTGTTCAATGCACTACGCATAAGCTATGCCAACAATTTATCTCAATGTGAAAGGATTATACAGGCAAAGTCAGGGTGAAATCTGATTCAAGATTCCTTTTATTTGTTAATCTTATTACAGTTAAAATGGAAGTTATTATAATTAATTTTATATCTCTTCCCTTCATAGTTAATGAACAAAGGGAAAAATACGGTGATACAATTATTCACATAGTATCTTTCATGAGTGGTTTTATACAGGAATGATTGGAGAGGAAGAATATGTAATGTTAATCTTTCAAGTGGGGAAGGGCCATCTGATTGAAAAATCAGTATTTGAAGTAACAAAATTCTTACTTGCTTTTGAGTTAGTACATTGGTAATCTTCTTAGCTTTTTTTCTAGGTTGAATTCTATGAAGAATAACAAATCATATATTTTTTCTGCTTGTCTTTATAGTTGAAAGTCATCCTATGGCTAAAAAATTAACAAAAATTTGTTTTACTCATTCATTAACAGATTATCCTCATTATCGATTCTCTCCTAATAGTGATTGGTAAAGTTCATAATAAAGATTTTGTAAATGTTTGGATGAAAAGAATGAAGAGAAGATAGTTTCCACCTCTTTCTGTTTGTTTTTTGTTGTATTGCCGATGTGGATACGATACACAGAGAAAGTTTGCTGTGGTATTATTTAGCACAATATATACAGATATACACAGAACAGTACAATAGTTAAAATAACAGACGAGACAGAACTTACAACACAGGAGGAGTTTAGATCACAATAATCTCTGAAGTTATCAGTCCAAATACTACTCAAATGACATTCATATATTACACTTTGAATGCTACTTTTCTTTACTTAAATAGATCATTGCAGGTCATAGCCCATTCCAGCATTGACAGTATTGCAGGGATGTCAGCCACTCTACAACAGTTTTTTTTTTTTTTGTTATTTTTTAATCATTTCATCTCAAGCAAGCCCATAAAGCCTCTAAGACAAAAGGAATTACTGAATGTAAAAGAATATGAGAAAAGTAACATTAGTAAGGATAGAGAGCAATAAAAGAACTGGAATTAAAGACAGAAGATAACGATTAACATTGCATTTAAATTTTTGAAGATCAAAATTGACTGGAAAGCAAAAAGCCAGCAGAGATTTCCACAAGTGAGAAGTACAAGAAAATAATCTGTTAACATACAACTTATGGTTATATCTAGCCATTTCAACTGTAAAATGATGAGACCTTGCCAAGGAAGTAAGAAGCCAGAAGAGTTCCACAAGCAAGTAGTACAAGAGGATGAACTGCTAACATAGAACTTATGGTTACATCTAGCCATTTCAACTGTAAAATGATGAGACCTTGCCAAGGAGGTAAGAAGCCAGAAGAGTTCCACAAGCAAGAAGTACAAGAGGATAAACTGCTAACATAGAACTTATGGTTACATCTAGCCATTTCAACTGTAAAATGATGAGACCTTGCCAAGGAATTAAGAAGCCAGATGAGTTCCACAAGCAAGAAGTACAAGAGGTTAAACTGCTAACATAGAACTTATGGTTACATCTAGCCATTTCAACTGTAAAATGATGAGATATTACCAAGGAATTAAGAAACCAGAAGAGTTCCACAAGCAAGAAGTACAAGAGAATAAATTGCTAACATGGAACTTATGGTTATATTTAGCCATTTCAACTGTAAAATGATGAGACCTTGCCAAGGAAGTAAGAAGCCAGAAGAGTTCCACAAGCAAGAAGTACAAGAGGATAAACTGCTAACATAGAACTTATGGTTACATCTAGCCATTTCAACTTTAAAATGATGAGACCTTGCCAACAAAGAGATTAAGAAGCCAGATGAGTTCCACAAGCAAAAGTACAAGAGGAGTAAACTGCTAACATAGAACTTGTGAGTTACATCTAGCCATTTCCAACTGTAAAATGATGAGACCTTGCCAGGAAATGAAGAAGCCAGAAGAGTTCACAAGCAAGAAGTACAAGAGAATAAACTGCTAACATAGAACTTATGGTTACATCTAGCCATTTCAACAGCAAGATGATGAGATATTACCAGGAATTAAGAAGCCAGATGAGTTCCACAAGCAAGAAGTACAAAGAGGATAAACTGCTAACATAGAACTTATGGTTACATCTAGCCATTTCAACTGTAAAATGATGAGACCTTGCCAAGAATTAAGAAGCCAGATGAGTTCCACAAGCTTAAAACTGCTAACACTTAGAACTTATGGTTACATCTAGCCATTTCAACTGTAAAATGATGAGACCTTGCCAAAAGATTAAGAAGCCAGAAGAGTTCACAAGCAAGAAGTACAAGAGGATAAACTGCTAACATAGAACTTGTGGTTTCATCTAGCCATTTCAACTGTAAAATGATGAGACCTTGCCAAGGGAAGTAAGAAGCCAGAAGAGTTCACAAGCAAGAAGTACAAGAAATAAACTGCTAACATAGAACTTGTAATTTACATCTAGCCATTTCAACTGTAAAATGATGAGACCTTGCCAAGGAATTAAAAGCTAGATGAGTTCACAAGCAAGAAGTACAAGAGGTTAAACTGCTAACATAGAACTTATGGTTACATCTAGCCATTTCAACTGTAAAATGATAGAATATTACCAAGGAATTAAGAAACCAGAAGAGTTCCACAAGCAGGAAATGCAAGAGAATAATTGCTAACATGGAACTTATGGTTATATTTAGCCATTTCAACTGTAAAATGATGAGACCTTGCCAAGGAAGTAAGAAGCCAGAAGAGTTCCACAAGCAAGAGGCCAAGAGGGATGAAGAAAACTGTTCTAACATAGAACTTGCTGGGTTAACGTCTAGCTGTTTCAACTGTAGGACGGTGGAACCTTGCCAAGGAATTAAAAATGAAATGAGTTCCACAAAGCAAAAGTACAAGAGGATAAACTGCCAACATAGAAGACTTATGGTTACATCTAGCCATTTCGCTGTAAAATGATGAGATAACATAGGGAAGTAAGAAGCCAGAAGAGTTCCACAAGCAAGAAATGCAAAGAATAAACATAACATAGAACTTATGGTTTACATCTAGCCATTTCAACAAAATAGAGACCTTGCCAAGGAATTGAAGGCTGGTTGAGTTCTTTTAGCTTAAAGAGTACAAAGAGGTTAAAACTGCTAACATAGAACTTATTAATTTACATCTAGCCATTTCAACTGTAAATGAGATGAGATATTACAAAAATTAGAGAACCAGAAGAGTTCCACAAGCAAGAAATGCAGAGAATAATTGCTAACATGGAACTTGTGGTTATGTTTAGCCATTTCAACTGTAAAATGATGAGACCTTGCCAAGGAAGTAAGAAGTAAGAAGAGTTCCACAAGCAAGAAGTACAAGAGGATAAACTGCTAACATAGAACTTGTGGTTGCCATTCAGCCATTTCAACTGTAAAATGATGAGACCTTGCCAAGGAATTAAGAAGCCAGATGAGTTCAATAAGAAGTACAAGAGGATAAACTGCTAACATAGAAACTTGATTTTGTCTAGCCATTTCAACTGTAAAATGATGAAGATATTGTACCAAGGAAGTAAGAAGCCAGAAGAGTTCCACAAGCAAGAAGTACAAGAGAATAAACTGCTAACATAGAACTTATGGTTACATCTAGCCATTTCAACTGTAAGATGATGAGATATTACCAAGGAATTAAGAAACTGGATGGTTCCTGAAAACATAAAGAAGTACAAGAGGATAAACTGCTAACATAGAACTTGTAGTTGCATCAAGCCATTTCAACTGTAAAATGATGGAACCTTGCCAAGGAATTAAAAAGCCAGAAGAGTTCCACAAGCAAGAAGTACAAGAGAGGATAAAAAGCTGCTAACATAGAACTTATGGTTTCATCTAGCCATTTTCAACTGTAAAAATGATGAGACCTTGCCAAGGAAGTAAGAAGCCAGAAAGGAGGATTACAAGCAAGAAGTACAAGAGAAATAAACTGCTAACATGGAGCTTTATGGTTACATTACGTGGTTTTCTAAACTGTGCAGGATGAGACCTTGCCAAGGAATTAAGAAGCCAGATGAGTTCCACAAGCAAGAAGTACAAGAGAATAAACTGCTAAATAGAACTTGTAGTTTGCATCTGCAACCATTTCAACTGTAAAATGATGGGGCCTTGCCAAGGAACAAGAAGCCAGAAGGTTCCACAAGCAAGAAGTACAAGAGGATAAACTGCTAACATAGAACTTATGGTTTCATCTAGCCATTTCAACTGTAAAATGATGAGACTGATACCCCTTGTGGGAAATGGCTTCGAAGAGTTCCACAAGCAAAAGTACAAGAGAATAAACTGCTAAAATATGGAACTGTGGTTACAATAGCCATTTCAGCTTGTAAAATGATAAGACCTTGCAAGGAAGTAAGCCCTGAAGAGTTCCACAAGCAAGGAAGTAAAAAGGAATAAACTGTAAATAGAACTTGTAGTTTATGCTTGCTTTCAACAAAAATAGATGAGACCTTGCCAAGGAGTAAGAAGCCAGAAGAGTTCCACAAGCAAGAAGTACCGAAGAATAAACTGCTAACATAGAACTTGGTTACATCTAGCCATTTCGCTGTAAAATAGTGAGATGTTACCAAGGAATTAAGAAACCAGAAGAGTTCCACAAGCAAGAAAGTACCAAGAGATAAATTGCTTACAACATGGAACTTATGGTTATATTTGGCCATTTCAACTATGAATAGTGGGGTGCAGAAATGAGAAGCCAGAAGAGTTCCACCAGCAAGAAGTACCGAAGAGATAAACTGCTAACATGAGAACTTATGGTTACGTCCTAGCCATTTCAACTGTGAAACTGGATGAGGGACCTTGCAAGGAAGGTTAAGAAGCCAGATGAGGTTCACAAACAGAAATGCAAAGAGGATAAACTTGCTGCAACATAGAACTTGGTTACGTACAGCCATTTCAACTGTGCAGTGATGAATGGTATTTTTGCAGGAGCGAAAGCAGAAGAGTTCCACAAGCAAAAGTACAAAGAGAATAAACTGCCTGGCACCCTTAGAACTTATGGTGATTTGTCAGCCATTTCAACTTAGCAAAAATGATGGAACCTTGCCAAGGAATTAAGAAGCAGATGGACATTATGACAAAGAAAGTAAGAAGGGTTAAACTGCCATGTGATTGTGGTTGTCTAGCCATTTTCAACTGTAAAATGATGAGATATTGCAAAGATTAAAAGTAGAAGAGTTTTCTGACAGAAAGTACAAGAGAATAAATTGCTAACATGGAACTTGTGGACATATTTGGCCATTTCAACTCATAAATGATGAGACACTTGCCAAGAGTAAGAAGCCGAGAAGAGGTTCACAAGCAAGAAGTACGAGGATAAACTGTAACATAGAACTTGTAGTTTACATCTAGTAGACTTTATTCATAAAATGATGAGACCTTGCCAAGGAATTAAGAAGCCAGATGAGGTTCACAAGCAAGAAGTACAAGAGGATAAACTGCTAACATAGAACTTGTGGTTACATCTAGCCATTTCAGCTGAGTGATAGAGACCTTGCCAAGGAAGTAAGAAGCCAGAAAAGAGTTCCACAATAAGAAATGAGAGAATAAACTGCTAACATAGAACTTGCTGATTGCATCCTGACCATTTCAACTGTAAGATGATGAGATATTGCCAAGGAATTAAGAAGCCAGATGAGTTCCCATACAACCTGAAAGTACAAGAGGATAAGCTGCTAACATAGAACTTATGGTTACATCTAGCCATTTCAACTGTAAAATGATGAGACCTTGCCAAGGAATTAAGAAGCCAGAAGAGTTCCACAAGCAAAGTACCAAAGGATAAACACTAACCTTGATTATGAGTTTCATCTTCACTTCGTTTCAACATAAAATGATGAGACCTTGCCAAGGAAGTAAGAAGCAGAAGAGTTACACAAGCAAGAAGTACAAAGAATAAGCCTTTCTTGTGAACTTATGGTTACATCTAGCCATTTCCATTGTAAGATGATGAGACCTTGCCAAAGATTGAGGCAGATGGAACCACCAAGCAAGTACAAAGAAATAAACATAAATAGAACATGGTTGTCTGAACTGCATTTCAACTGTAAAATGATGAGACCTTGCCAAGGAATTAAGCCAGAAGAGTTCCACAAGCAAGAAGTGCAAGAGGATGTTCTTTTCAGACTTATGGTTCATGCATTGCATTTCAACTGTAAAATGATGAGACCTTGCCAAGGAAATGAAGACGGAGGGTTCCACAAGCTTTAAAGTGCAAGAGAATAAACTGTAAATAGAACTTATGGTTACATCTGTGTTTTCAGCAAATGAAGCAGACATCGCAAAGAGTAAAAGCCTGAGAAAGAGTTTACTGACAAGAAGTAAAGAAATAAACTGTCCAAATAGAACTTGTAGTTTTATACTCAACCATTTCAACTGTAAAATGATGAGACCTTTTGAGGAAGTAAGAAGCCAGAAGAGTTCCACAAGCAAGAAATACATGAAAGAATAAACTGCTAAATAGAACTTGTAGTTTACATCTAGCCATTTCAACTTGTAAAATGATGAAGACCTTAAGAGATTGAAACTAGAATGAGGTTCACAAGCAGGAAAGTGCAGAGGTTAAACTGCTAACATAGAACTTGGTTACATCTAGCCATTTCAACTGCAAAAAATGATTGAGATATTACCAAAGAAGATTAAGAAACCAGAAGAGTTCCCCAAGCAAGAACTACAAGAGAATAAATTGCTAAGCATGGGACTTGTAATACAGTAGCCATTTCAACGGTAAAATGATGAGACCTTGCCAAGGAAGTAAGAAGCCAGAAGAGTTCCACAAGCAAGAAGTACAAGAGAATAAACTGCTAAATAGAACTTATGGTTACATCTAGCCATTTCAACTGTAAAATGATGAGACCTTGCCAAGGAAGTAAGAAGCCTGAAGAGTTCCACAAGCAAGAAGTACAAGAGGATAAACTGCTAAATAGAACTTATGGTTATATCTAGCCATTTCAACTGTAAAATGATGAGACCTTGCGAAGGAATTAAGAAGCCAGATGAGTTCCACAAGCAAGAAGTACAAGAGGATAAACTGCTAACATAGAACTTATGGTTACATCTAGCCATTTCAACTGTAAAATGATGAGATATTACCAAGTAATTAAGAAACCAGAAGAGTTTCACAAGCAAGAAGTACAAGAGAATAAATTGCTAACATAGAACTTATGGTTATATTTAGCCATTTCAACTGTAAAATGATGAGACCTTGCCAAGGAAGTAAGAAGCCAGAAGAGTTCCACAAGCAAGAAGTACAAGAGAATAAACTGCTAAATAGAACTTATGGTTACATCTAGCCATTTCAACTGTAAAATGATGAGACCTTGCCAAGGAAGTAAGAAGCCAGAAGAGTTCCACAAGCAAGAAGTACAAGAGAATAAACTGCTAAATAGAACTTATGGTTACATCTAGCCATTTCAACTGTAAAATGATGAGACCTTGCCAAGGAAGTAAGAAGCCAGAAGAGTTCCACAAGCAAGAAGTACAAGAGAATAAACTGCTAAATAGAACTTATGGTTACATCTAGCCATTTCAACTGTAAAATGATGAGACCTTGCCAAGGAAGTAAGAAGCCAGAAGAGTTCCACAAGCAAGAAGTACAAGAGAATAAACTGCTAAATAGAACTTATGGTTACATCTAGCCATTTCAACTGTAAAATGATGAGACCTTGCCAAGGAAGTAAGAAGCCTGAAGAGTTCCACAAGCAAGAAGTACAAGAGAATAAACTGCTAAATAGAACTTATGGTTACATCTAGCCATTTCAACTGTAAAATGATGAGACCTTGCCAAGGAAGTAAGAAGCCAGAAGAGTTCCACAAGCAAGAAGTACAAGAGAATAAACTGATAAATAGAACTTATGGTTACATCTAGCCATTTCAACTGTAAAATGATGAGACCTTGCCAAGGAATTAAGAAACCAGAAGAGTTCCACAAGCAAGAAGTACAAGAGAATAAACTGCTAAATAGAACTTATGGTTACATCTAGCCATTTCAACTGTAAAATGATGAGACCTTGCCAAGGAAGTAAGAAGCCTAAAGAGTTCCACAAGCAAAAAGTACAAGAGGATAAACTGCTAACATAGAACTTATAGTTTCATCTAGCCATTTCAACTGTAAAATGATGAGACCTTGCCAAGGAATTAAGAAGCCAGAAGAGTTCCACAAGCAAGAAGTACAAGAGGATAAACTGCTAACATAGAACTTATGGTTTCATCTAGCCATTTCAACTGTAAAATGATGAGACCTTGCCAAGGAAGTAAGAAGCCTGAAGAGTTCCACAAGCAAGAAGTACAAGAGAATAAACTGCTAAATAGAACTTATGGTTACATCTAGCCATTTCAACTGTAAAATGATGAGACCTTTCCAAGGAAGTAAGAAGCCAGATGAGTTCCACAAGCAAGAAGTACAAGAGAATAAACTGCTAAATAGAACTTATGGTTACATCTAGCCATTTCAACTTTAAATGATGAGACCTTGCCAAGGAAGTAAGAAGCCAGAAGAGTTCCACAAGCAAGAAGTACAAGTGAATAAACTGCTAAATAGAACTTATGGTTACATCTAGCCATTTCAACTGTAAAATGATGAGACCTTGCCAAGGAAGTAAGAAGCCAGAAGAGTTCCACAAGCAAGAAGTACAATAGAATAAACTGCTAACATAGAACTTATGGTTACATCTAGCCATTTCAACTGTAAAATGATGAGATCTTGCCAAGGGAGTAAGAAGCCAGAAGAGTTCCACAAGCAAGAAGTACAATAGAATAAACTGCTAACATAGAACTTATGGTTACATCTAGCCATTTCAACTGTAAAATGATGAGATCTTGCCAAGGAAGTAAGAAGCCAGAAGAGTTCCACAAGCAAGAAGTACAATAGAATAAACTGCTAACATAGAACTTATGGTTACATCTAGCCATTTCAACTGTAAAATGATGAGATCTTGCCAAGGAAGTAAGAAGCCAGAAGAGTTTCACAAGCAAGAAGTACAATAGAATAAACTGCTAACATAGAACTTATGGTTACATCTAGCGATTTCAACTGTAAAATGATGAGATCTTGCCAAGGAAGTAAGAAGCCAGAAGAATTCCACAAGCAAGAAGAGCAAGAGAATAAACTGCTAACATAGAACTTATGGTTACATCTAGCCATTTCAACTTTAAAATGATGAGATCTTGCCAAGGAAGTAAGAAGCCAGAAGAGTTCCACAAGGAAGAAGTACAATAGAATAAACTGCTAACATAGAACTTATGGTTACATCTAGCCATTTCAACTGTAAAATGAGGAGACCTTGCCAAGGAAGTAAGAAGCCAGAAGAGTTCCACAAGCAAGAAGTACAAGAGAATAAACTGCTAACATAGAACTTATGGTTACATCTAGCCATTTCAACTGTAAAATGATGAGATCTTGCCAAGGAAGTAAGAAGCCAGAAGAGTTCCACAAGCAAGAAGTACAATAGAATAAACTGCTAACATAGAACTTATGGTTACATCTAGCCATTTCAACTGTAAAATGATGAGATCTTGCCAAGGAAGTAAGAAGCCAGAAGAATTCCACAAGCAAGAAGAGCAAGAGAATAAACTGCTAACATAGAACTTATGGTTACATCTAGCCATTTCAACTGTAAAATGATGAGATCTTGCCAAGGAAGTAAGAAGCCAGAAGAGTTCCACAGGCAAGAAGTACAATAGAATAAACTGCTAACATAGAACTTATGGTTACATCTAGCCATTTCAACTGTAAAATGATGAGATCTTGCCAAGGAAGTAAGAAGCCAGAAGAGTTCCACAAGCAAGAAGTACAATAGAATAAACTGCTAACATAGAACTTATGGTTACATCTAGCCATTTCAACTGTAAAATGATGAGATCTTGCCAAGGGAGTAAGAAGCCAGAAGAGTTCCACAAGCAAGAAGTAGAATAGAATAAACTGCTAACATAGAACTTATGGTTACATCTAGCCATTTCAACTGTAAAATGATGAGATCTTGCCAAGGAAGTAAGAAGCCAGAAGAGTTCCACAAGCAAGAAGTACAATAGAATAAACTGCTAACATAGAACTTATGGTTACATCTAGCCATTTCAACTGTAAAATGATGAGATCTTGCCAAGGAAGTAAGAAGCCAGAAGAGTTTCACAAGCAAGAAGTACAATAGAATAAACTGCTAACATAGAACTTATGGTTACATCTAGCCATTTCAACTGTAAAATGATGAGATCTTGCCAAGGAAGTAAGAAGCCAGAAGAATTCCACAAGCAAGAAGAGCAAGAGAATAAACTGCTAACATAGAACATATGGTTACATCTAGCCATTTCAACTTTAAAATGATGAGATCTTGCCAAGGAAGTAAGAAGCCAGAAGAGTTCCACAAGCAAGAAGTACAATAGAATAAACTGCTAACATAGAACTTATGGTTACATCTAGCCATTTCAACTGTAAAATGATGAGACCTTGCCAAGGAAGTAAGAAGCCAGAAGAGTTCCACAAGCAAGAAGTACAAGAGAATAAACTGCTAACATAGAACTTATGGTTACATCTAGCCATTTCAACTGTAAAATGATGAGATCTTGCCAAGGAAGTAAGAAGCCAGAAGAGTTCCACAAGCAAGAAGTACAATAGAATAAACTGCTAACATAGAACTTATGGTTACATCTAGCCATTTCAACTGTAAAATGATGAGATCTTGCCAAGGAAGTAAGAAGCCAGAAGAATTCCACAAGCAAGAAGAGCAAGAGAATAAACTGCTAACATAGAACTTATGGTTACATCTAGCCATTTCAACTGTAAAATGATGAGATCTTGCCAAGGAAGTAAGAAGCCAGAAGAGTTCCACAAGCAAGAAGTACAAGAGAATAAACTGCTAAATAGAACTTATGGTTACATCTAGCCATTTCAACTGTAAAATGATGAGACCTTGCCAAGGAAGTAAGAAGCCAGAAGAGTTCCACAAGCAAGAAGTACAAGAGAATAAACTGCTAAATAGAACTTATGGTTACATCTAGCCATTTCAACTGTAAAATGATGAGACCTTGCCAAGGAAGTAAGAAGCCAGAAGAGTTCCACAAGCAAGAAGTACAATAGAATAAACTGCTAACATAGAACTTATGGTTACATCTAGCCATTTCAACTGTAAAATGATGAGATCTTGCCAAGGAAGTAAGAAGCCAGATGAGTTCCACAAGCAAGAAGTACAAGAGGATAAACTGCTAACATAGAACTTATGGTTACATCTAGCCATTTCAACTGTAAAATGATGAGACCTTGCCAAGGAATTAAGAAGCCAGAAGAGTTCCACAAGCAAGAAGTACAAGAGAATAAACTGCTAAATAGAACTCATGGTTACATCTAGCCATTTCAACGGTAAAATGATGAGACCTTGCCAAGGAAGTAAGAAGCCAAAAGAGTTCCACAAGCAAGAAGTACAATAGAATAAACTGCTAACATAGAACTTATGGTTGCATCTAGCCATTTCAACTGTAAAATGATGAGATCTTGCCAAGGAAGTAAGAAGCCAGATGAGTTCCACAAGCAAGAAGTACAAGAGGATAAACTGCTAACATAGAACTTATGGATACATCTAGCCATTTCAACTGTAAAATGAGGAGACCTTGCCAAGGAATTAAGGAGCCAGAAGAGTTCCACAAGCAAGAAGTACAAGAGGATAAACTGCTAACATAGAACTTATGGTTACATCTAGCCATTTCAACTGTAAAATGAGGAGACCTTGCCAAGGAATTAAGGAGCCAGAAGAGTTCCACAAGCAAGAAGTACAAGAGGATAAACTGCTGACATAGAACTTATGGTTACATCTAGCCATTTCAACTGTAAAATGATGAGATATTACCAAGGAAGTAAGAAGCCAGAAGAGTTCCACAAGCAAGAAGTACAAGAGGATAAACTGCTAACATAGAACTTATGGTGACATCTAGCCATTTCAACTGTAAAACGATGAGATCTTGCCGAGGAAGTAAGAAGCCAGAAGAGTTCCACAAGCAAGAAGTACAAGAGGATAAACTGCTAACATAGAACTTATGGTTACATCTAGCCATTTCAACTGTAAAACGATGAGATCTTGCCAAGGAAGTAAGAAGCCAGAAGAGTTCCACAAGCAAGAAGTACAATAGAATAAACTGCTAACATAGAACTTATGGTTACATCTAGCCATTTCAACTGTAAAATGATGAGATCTTGCCAAGGAAGTAAGAAGCCAGAAGAGTTCCACAGGCAAGAAGTACAATAGAATAAACTGCTAACATAGAACTTATGGTTACATCTAGCCATTTCAACTGTAAAATGATGAGATCTTGCCAAGGAAGTAAGAAGCCAGAAGAGTTCCACAAGCAAGAAGTACAATAGAATAAACTGCTAACATAGAACTTATGGTTACATCTAGCCATTTCAACTGTAAAATGATGAGATCTTGCCAAGGGAGTAAGAAGCCAGAAGAGTTCCACAAGCAAGAAGTACAATAGAATAAACTGCTAACATAGAACTTATGGTTACATCTAGCCATTTCAACTGTAAAATGATGAGATCTTGCCAAGGAAGTAAGAAGCCAGAAGAGTTCCACAAGCAAGAAGTACAATAGAATAAACTGCTAACATAGAACTTATGGTTACATCTAGCCATTTCAACTGTAAAATGATGAGATCTTGCCAAGGAAGTAAGAAGCCAGAAGAGTTTCACAAGCAAGAAGTACAATAGAATAAACTGCTAACATAGAACTTATGGTTACATCTAGCCATTTCAACTGTAAAATGATGAGATCTTGCCAAGGAAGTAAGAAGCCAGAAGAATTCCACAAGCAAGAAGAGCAAGAGAATAAACTGCTAACATAGAACATATGGTTACATCTAGCCATTTCAACTTTAAAATGATGAGATCTTGCCAAGGAAGTAAGAAGCCTGAAGAGTTCCACAAGCAAGAAGTACAAGAGAATAAACTGCTAAATAGAACTCATGGTTACATCTAGCCATTTCAACGGTAAAATGATGAGACCTTGCCAAGGAAGTAAGAAGCCAGAAGAGTTCCACAAGCAAGAAGTACAATAGAATAAACTGCTAACATAGAACTTATGGTTGCATCTAGCCATTTCAACTGTAAAATGATGAGATCTTGCCAAGGAAGTAAGAAGCCAGATGAGTTCCACAAGCAAGAAGTACAAGAGGATAAACTGCTAACATAGAACTTATGGATACATCTAGCCATTTCAACTGTAAAATGAGGAGACCTTGCCAAGGAATTAAGGAGCCAGAAGAGTTCCACAAGCAAGAAGTACAAGAGGATAAACTGCTAACATAGAACTTATGGTTACATCTAGCCATTTCAACTGTAAAATGAGGAGACCTTGCCAAGGAATTAAGGAGCCAGAAGAGTTCCACAAGCAAGAAGTACAAGAGGATAAACTGCTGACATAGAACTTATGGTTACATCTAGCCATTTCAACTGTAAAATGATGAGATATTACCAAGGAAGTAAGAAGCCAGAAGAGTTCCACAAGCAAGAAGTACAAGAGGATAAACTGCTAACATAGAACTTATGGTGACATCTAGCCATTTCAACTGTAAAACGATGAGATCTTGCCGAGGAAGTAAGAAGCCAGAAGAGTTCCACAAGCAAGAAGTACAAGAGGATAAACTGCTAACATAGAACTTATGGTTACATCTAGCCATTTCAACTGTAAAACGATGAGATCTTGCCAAGGAAGTAAGAAGCCAGAAGAGTTCCACAAGCAAGAAGTACAATAGAATAAACTGCTAACATAGAACTTATGGTTACATCTAGCCATTTCAACTGTAAAATGATGAGATCTTGCCAAGGAAGTAAGAAGCCAGATGAGTTCCACAAGCAAGAAGTACAAGAGGATAAACTGCTAACATAGAACTTATGGTTACATCTAGCCATTTCAACTGTAAAATGAGGAGACCTTGCCAAGGAATTAAGGAGCCAGAAGAGTTCCACAAGCAAGAAGTACAAGAGGATAAACTGCTAACATAGAACTTATGGTTACATCTAGCCATTTCAACTGTAAAATGATGAGATATTACCAAGGAAGTAAGAAGCCAGAAGAGTTCCACAAGCAAGAAGTACAAGAGGATAAACTGCTAACATAGAACTTATGGATACATCTCGCCATTTCAACTGTAAAATGATGAGACCTTGCCAAGGAATTAAGAAGCCAGAAGAGTTCCACAAGCAAGAAGTACAAGAGGATAAACTGCTAACATAGAACTTATGGTTACATCTAGCCATTTCAACTGTAAAATGATGAGACCTTGCCAAGGAAGTAAGAAGCCAGAAGAGTTCCACAAGCAAGAAGTACAATAGAATAAACTGCTAACATAGAACTTATGGTTACATCTAGCCATTTCAACTGTAAAAGGATAAGACCTTGCCACCAATCTAGTACTGTACTTAAATTCATAGAAACTAGGTACCAAAGAGGAAAACTCATCAGAACAATTACCATGAAAATATTTATAGAAAAAGCACAGAAAAGCTATAACATTACAGATTCTTAGAACTTTATCAAAAATCTTTAAATACATAACAGAAGCACCAAACCAGAAGTGGTAGCAATATTCAATACATGTTCAAAGGTAGATTTATGAAAGGTCTAGCATGACACAGTGAACCAACATTCCTAGCAGCAGACCTAGTAATTTATTCTGTACAATCATTCCACTTCAGATCTACAAAAAGATTATACTGGGAAGGATGTGTTCCAATAACACAACTATCAAATTGGTTGTGGTGCAGCATATATCACCTCGGAATAAGAAACCAGAGAGTAGAGTTCAAATTCATTGCATTCACATATGCACAAATACCCTTGGGAAAGTATGAATCCATTTCTTCTCCCTCCAGCTATAGGTTAAATAACAGGACAGATTGGATTGCCTTGGCTGGCGACCAGTCTATCACAGAAAGTAATGGCAACCTACTGCAGGATAATATTCTGCACATCAGTCATGTCTCTTTTGAGACATGATCGCCCAAAGCGTGTATCCTATATGGCACTTAACTGACTGATTGATACTAAAAACACAGCCATGGTAATTAGAGAGAGCAAAATCTGGAGAATAAGGACTGTTAACTTTTTTCTAGCTGAGACCTTTGCTCTTTTAGATGTTATCTTTGTAGCATGAAGGAAAACTACACTTTTGCTTCTTTTCCTTTAAAGCAGTGTTTAAACACCCTAATTGCTGACAATAGATTACTGTTGTAATTGCAACATTGACTGGTAGTAACACAAAGTTCAATGCCAATGCAATAACATCAAGTACTGACCAACCTCTCTTTGAATTTGGATTTATTTTGGCTTATGCTTTACCTTGTTCACCTCCACCAGTCTATTGTCTTCATTGTTTTATATTCTTGCAAAATATTCGTTTATCATCACATTACTAATCTATCCAAGAATGGCAAGATGCATTGATGAAAGTGCAGATATCCATTTGTACATTATGGCTGACTTCTGTCAAATCATAGGAAAATCATTTTCAGTTTCTAAGCTAATTCTTCAACTCTAACAGCCACATTTTTATCGAGTTAAGGCAAAAGTAGGTCATCATTAAACTCAAATGGATGACCCATTTTCAGCACGTCTTCTTTCCAAAACCATATTTAAATAATGTGTATGAAGCATTCTTTCCTTTTCTAAACTCATAAAACATTAGATACACATCCATATTTTAAAAGTTCAGTTTGATAGCTAAATTACTAGAATCATATGCTGACAATATTATGTATTCATTTAAAATCGTAAAAACACATACTATCATTTAGGTATTTGAAAAGAACAATATAATTTGGTTGAAAGCTGTCAGATTGCAAACATTAATTAGTGAATATCTTCATAAGTTAACTAAATGTCAGGAAAAGAATAATTCTCTTTTTTTTTCTTTTTTTTTTTCATAAAAGCACCAAAAATGAGTACCTCACTCTGAGGTAATGGTTAAAGAGCTAATCCAGCAGACACTAATGTATAGTGAGTTCAGTCTTCATTAGGTTCTCATACTATTATTGAATACACAATTTAATTTTCTGGTAAATAGTGTATTCAATTTCAATTTGTTTTTAATTTAATTTTTAATTCAACTCAAGGAAAAATTATCAGTATTGGGAACTGGAAACTGCTTGACCAGAAAAAAAACATGTTACAGTGAGTAAAATAAGAGAGTTTATGGCTGATACATCTAGAGAATATGTGGCATATAAAACAACTTCCTTCCTCAAATACGCAATTGCCTGCTACTTTGCATTTGCAGCATGACAGATATTGTTATGTAACAAAATCATTTGGCCAGAAAAAAGCCTTTTCTCATCCGATGCATCATTCAAACAAGG